>JXCR01117002.1:81745-103635 GCA_002079205.1 Phalaenopsis hybrid cultivar
TTTAATGGGGGGGGGGGGTACATGATGCCATCCTGTAGCATGTTGATGGAAAGATTGTGATGTCGATGATATGTATTAACGGCTAATACCATATATTGTCTATACGAAAGCCATCCATGGTATTTGGGTGAAGGGATTGAGTCTCCTTATCGGTCATGATGGCTTCCTCAAATTGCTACCTAAGTTTAGGTTGGCTAGCTTTTTTCTTCTGAAGACGGTGAGAATGATCGGATCAGCTGCTTCGGCGAGTGGGCTTCATTCATCCACTTTAGTAGAAGGGCTCTATTTAGCTACTTCAGCAGGTGGCCTCTATTCAGCCACTTCGACATGTGAGCTTAATTCAAACACTTCGACTGTTGGACCCAATTTAGCTACTTCGACTAGTGGCTCATTTCAGCCACTTTGAAAGGTGGGTTAGGTTCAACTACTTTGATAGGTAGGTTCGATTCAGTCTCTTAGGCAGGTGGGCTCGATTTAGCGAGATAATTTTTTTGCGAAAAATCCGCATGTACCGTATTTGCATATACATTTAGTTTTTTGCCCTTTTATTTTTTTATTGGATCCCCACAATAAGAATGAGAGATTGAAAATTATTATCATTTTTTACCACTTTAAGAATTTAAAATTTATGACTAAAGCTAAGTGAGAAAGGTTTTTTAAAAGTCATAAGATGTTAAAGTTAACACTAATTGTTCTTATTTTGGCTAATGTAAGAAAAGCTTCTTTGATTTGGATTAGCTAAAAATTTTATGTCCATCCACTAAATTCTCGTATTATTTATTGATAACTATGGATAATTACTCTTTACTCTCTTCCATGACATAGAAATATTAGAGTCTCATATCACGGGTAAGTCCCATAAACCTTACAAAGGCTCCGAAAATTCCCCATTCTCCTATGTGATTACAATCTCCTAATAACAAGATTCCTATTCTACTAAAAAGTTATTAGTTAACCTAATTATTCTTCTAGTCTTCTTCCCACAGTCTTAGATTACAATTGATTTGAATATTTTCAATACCAACAAAAAAAGTAAACTAAGCATTGAAGGCTAACAAATAAGCATGTCATCATTTACTATGAATTCTACATTGATTGAATAAAAACTTTATAATATCAATTCAAAGAAGAATGATATTTAGTCCTAATGCATTTGCAACAAAAATACAAGAGAATGCATTGATAATAACACAAGGTTTATAAAAAATAATAGAAAGAAAGAAAAACCTTGATTGATACTCTGTTCACTCAAAGTCAATCCTCCTTCTATAATGTGTTTCTCCTCTTTAACTCTCTCAAAAAAATGTAAAATTCACTCTCACACACACTCTAAGTTGTGTACTAGCCTCTCTAGCATCTTCAACTCATATGTTTGTATACATGAGTTTGACTAAACCGTCATACAAAATGCATAACCACCCTATTTTTGGTGGTGATCACTAAGGCATTAAGGATGTAGTGTTGAGGTTTTATCGATGAGCGCAACAACGGTGGGTCTGAGCATTACATTTTATGACTTATGATCTTCATTTTAAGGCATCGAACGCTGCTTCTACATGCAATGAGGCTTTGCTCTCTATGTGCCAGAGAACTAGCTTCTGATATCGTAGTATAACACTCTCCGAATTTTAGATGAAAAATTATTGCTTCAAGTGTTGAGGCACCTCATTTGTGGTGAGTCATCACTATCCTTCTAGCATCAGGACATTTCCTAGGGGCGTTGGGGCTCCACTAACCAAACCTTACTTAGCTTCATCTCTTTTAATTTCTAAATTTATTCATGTATACTACACATATACACAAAATATACCAAAAAAAATTTATAAATCTGACACAAGAAGTTTAGGAAAAATATTCTAAACCAATACATTTCACATATATCAATGGGCGGCAAGCGGCGACGACATGCAACTATCAATGGTGGGTGGAAATTGCACTAGGCAATGAGCAACTGTTCACAAAGAGGTGAATAAGAGAAGGTGGGTGGCGGTGGAGATAATGATGTTAAGAGCAAACAACTGTAGAATGCAACAAACGATGGACAATGACGATATAGTAGACGGTTGTCGACGATGGGTGATGATGACTTGCAGACGCTGCTAACGATGACAATGGGGTTGATCACTTGACCGTTGATACTTACCATAAAGTTGCATATTTGAAATTTGCCCAAATTTGTCAAATTCCAAATACATAGAAAATAAACTAAGGAGTAAATTCCAAATGCATTATTATTTTACACTATATTTTAATTTCTTTTGACAAAATATCTGAATTCTTAAAACTCCTAAAAAAAAATACAGTACATCCCTTTTGTAGCTGACCAAATAGCTCTCAGGTAAGAAAAAAATTAATACAAATTGTTAAGAATAATGTCCAAAAAATAAGAAAACTTGAGTCTTATCTTGAGCATACTTTGTTTGGTGATGAGCTAATAAACTTAAAAAAAAGTTATACTAGCTAAGAGGAATAAGAGGGGATTTTAAGGTAGGATGGGTGTATCACTGAAGTAGATTAGTCTCTAGAGTTTAGATCTAGGAATATGGTTGAGGGCGCTAATAGAGAATGATTTGGTGGTGTGGAGGGAGGAAGGATAACATCAGAAGAAAAGGCAAAGATACTTTCAACTAACAAAGGGATTTTATGTGGACACTTGGCAATGCAAATTTTATTGCAACCATGTTGTTGAACTAGTGAAGGATGCTCTTTAGCATGATTTGTGAATCACATATGCAAGCTTAAAAAAGGAGCCACAATTAAAGCAGGGTACATGACACCAATCATATTAGGTGATGATGGTTATAACCATTTAGGCATATATAGACTTCAAAATTAGGTGACAAAATCTAACAAAGATAAGAAAAGGTTTATCAATTGTGAGAGTGTCTATGACATGTGGTATGCCAACTTTACTACTAACATTAATATAGCAAAGGAATTACAATGCAAGAGAGGTATGTTAAGCATTTTGACCCATAAAGGGATAAGATAATTTTTTTAATGGGTCTAAAGTTGGAAGACTACTTCTGCAAAATAAAGGTTTGTTAAAGGTGGACAATGGGACTCCCATCTTGACCATATTGAAATGTTCTATGAAGGAGAATATAAGGAGAAAAAATCCTACATTTATTGAGAGAAGCAATAAGTTACATTTGATGGTCTATATTTTTTCTAATATCCAACAAAGCATTATAGGAAGGCCTTTTTAAATGTGAATACTGGACTATGAGAGTTCCAATTCTTTGGAGCATTCCCCAAGTTTATCTTGAGAAAAAGTTATAGACTCCTCTTGTCATTAGACATATTTGTGTTTTAAATCCTTAGAGTATGGAATTTAAGAGGTGAGAACCCTTTTGAGTTAAGACCAAAAGAAGAGATCAAGGGTGGGAAGTTGTCTTGAAAGGAAGGACCCAACTTTAGGATATCATAGGGAAATGAGGGAAGTAATTTAGAAAGTTAGGGAATTATGGAGGAGAAGGTAGAAGATATACATAAGTGAGAAGAAAAGGGGTGGAGTTGAGGTTACTAATCTGTAAAAAATTATGAAGGAAGAAAGTAAGGACATATTAAAAGGGTTGTGCATAAAAAAATGGTTCCCTCTGGACAAACCAGAAAAGCAAACAATTAAGATGAGCCAAAGTATCTTTATGGTTTAACTTTGATGGTATGGTATATCATCGTTACAAAAGCACAAGTGGGAGCATTCTATGACGAGCTAACAAAGAGCTAGTTTTTTTTATTTTCTATTTATTTATTTTTTTTTTTTTTGTGGAAGGGAAGCTATCACTAGAATCCAAAGATATATATTCAGATGTTACCAAGAAACTTCAATTAAGCACAATTTTACCTATATTTATAATACTCAACTACACAACTATATAAATTTGATACTAATTTAATAAAAATAAATGTTTAAAATGCAATGGTGTTAATTAAAAAGTCTAAGTTATTATGAGTGAGACGATTATAAGCATAGTTATATGAGTTTGAACATATATCCAAATAATAATGTTATAATAAACTAAATAAATTTATATTATATGTAAGAGCATGCATCTTTGATTAGCTGATGCATAAATTTTTTTAAAGTATTTCATAAAATGATAAGAATATGGATTGTACTCATAAGAAAATAATATAATATAATTGATAAGATAAATAAATATGTACAATACTTATATCTATGTTGTACATGGCACACAATTGCTATTTGAATTCATGTCTAGCCCATTATGGTTTTAAGATTTTTGCTAGAGTTTTCTAAATAGAACCACGCTCAATGACTCCATGGATAAGCAGAGAACTTTTTTTACATTATTCTCACTCACAAGCAATAGAGCCCACGTTGTCATTTTAGGTAAATGTAACTCAACTCTTCTGCTTCAAAGTGAGATGCTCGTTGCTTCAACCTTTTTCTGCTTCCTAGGTTGTAATTTTCTTATTACAAGCTTAATAATTAGTTACTCTTAACATAACCCATTAAGTATTAAAGGCACTCTTCTCATTACCAAATCAAATCTCTCTTGTACTTTACAGATGAGGATATCACCTACAACTAATATTTATGTAATCCCTTAACCATGAATAGGGGCAATCAAATCAATTACANACTTCAAAGTGAGATGCTCGTTGCTTCAACCACTTTCTGCTTACTAGGTTGTAATTTTCTTATTACAAGCTTAATAATTAGTTACTCCTAACATAACCCATTAAGTATTAAAGACACTCTTCTCATTACCAAATCAAATCTCTCTTGTACTTTAGAGATGAGGATATCATCTACAACTAATATTTATGTAATCCCTTAACCATGAATAGGGGCAATCAAATCAATTACAAAGCTGAAGATATCGAGTATAAATCATTTTATACTTCATTTAGTTAAAAAAAAACAATTTTAAACTACAATTATAGTTTTTTCAATAGCTTTAAGTAATTTGAGATCTTAGATATATATCAAAATTTATACTATCTAAGTTGACAGTACAAGAAAGGAGACAAGGGAAAATAAACAAAAATGACATAATTAATTTTTATTTAAAACTATGATTTTGTTCATTTTATGTTTTATTTACTTATTTTTTCTAGAAGGTTGAATGCCATTCAAATGTCTCATTTCAATATAGTATATATTGCTTTAAATTTTAACTTTTGGAATTCTATAATACCCATTTAAAACAAAGATAAGGATTTAATATATTGGTGGAAGTCAATAACAACAACAACAACAAAGCCTTAATCCCACTACGTGGGGTCGGCTACATGAATCCTTTTTCACCATTGCGTCCTATTTAGTGTCATATTTTCATTTAGTTCTAGTAAATTAAGATCATTTTTAACCAGGCGTCCTATTTAGTGTCATATTTTCATTTAGTTCTAGTAAATTAAGATCATTTTTAATACAATGAGTCCTATTTAGTGTCATATTTTCATTTAATTCTAGTAAATTAAGATCATTTTTAATACAATATTGGTGGAAGTCAATAACGATTAAGATTATTCTCTTGGAAATAAAAGAGTGATAATAGCTTTTTAGAATCAGAAACTACTTTTTAAATAGTAGTATACATATTTTCTCATATTTAAAGATTTAATGTTATAGGAAAAAAAAAAGAAAAGAAAAGCAACTCATCCAAGAAATTTCAATGTAAAACTTGTTGAAATGATATTTTCACGCTCTCTAAAACTTTAAATTTAAATAATATGAGAAAAGAATAAATCTATTTTTAATAATTTTAGGAGGGTGATATTTAAATTTGAGAGCTATCATTAAAGTTTTTTTTAATTATTTTCATATTAACTTATTTAACTAAAGTTATAAAAAAATATATTACTTATATGTTATTATGTTGAGTCCAATTGTGTCCATGAATTGTCATCTTAGAATCCTCAATTTCGCTAATCAAGCTTGAGAGTGAGTTTGTTTGGGATCCCGAACTCGCTGCTCCCAAATTTTTTTTCCAGCACAACACCTAGACATTGTACCTGCAATGCTCTAGCCCTAAGACCGGCATCACTAAGGCACGACACGGAAGATGGTGTTGTCGCACCCAGTTTTAGAACTTGAGAGCACGGTACTAGAACACCGGGATACATTACCCATTGGAATGTCGCGACACCTCGACATTTGTAACTAATTTTGGACACTTTTTCTTAAGTTTGTGTGTGTGTGTGTGTTTTTTTTTTTGCTGATTGGAATATGCAAAAGAGGCTGGAGTGTTAAAGAATGTTCTAAAGTGTGAAAAAGTTTGTGTGATGTAATTTATAAGAATTCACATCAAAATTTATTTCAAAATGAAATTTATGGTGTAATACTTCACATAAAATCAGAATTTTTAATCTTATTTATTTCATTAAGATTACAAATCTATTCATTTTATAAAATTTTTAGTAAAAAAAAAAATAGAACATATGAAATAAATAGGGGTGTAAACGAGTCGAACATGAGCGAGTCCAGGCAACTCGTGTTCGACTCGTTTATATTTCGAGCTCAAAAAGTGTGTTCATGTTTGACTCATTTGATTAGCGAGCCGAACACGAGCTGTAAACGAACAAAGAGTCCTTTTGACAACCCTAATCACGCAACCATAAGATGTTAAAGATTGGGGCATGATTTTAAAGATATTGTTTCTATTAAATTATCATTTGAATTTAATTTAATAATTTTTATTCTATTTTCTTAATTAATACTTTTAATTGATTATAAATGTTTGTAGCCTTGTAGTCAATTAAATTATATATGTATATATATATATATATATATATATNTAGGAAGTTCTGCAAAAATTACCGAACCTCTACCTATTGGAACTAGTCATAATTGAAAAAGTATGCATGCAGCGTTTGTTGAAGGAGAGAAAGGATTGTTTTCCATTATTTGTTATACATGTTAATTGTTAGTGATAATATGCTGTTTGTAGTTCAAAGTAAGCTTATTTTCGCAAATGTGAAGCGTTTTGGTGCTATCATGAGAATGAGAAGAAATCCAACCTGAAGGAACTTTTACAAGAGGTAGCGGGAAGTGAGAGCCTTAATTTTGATTCATGTGGCAATATTTTTTTTCATTTTTTTTGTAAATTTATAGGACAGGATATGCAGCAATAAGATTAATGAATTAATTAATATTGAATAGTTATGTGAACCCAAATTTGTTCTCGAATCACACCCGAAGAATAGAGTCAAGAGAAACATACAAAATGATGTGAGAAATCAGGTATTTTTATATATCATTTTCATAACATCTTTTATATTTAATTCTTCTTTTATTTATATATTGTATACCCCCAAACGATTTCATGGGCCAAAACATATATTAGTGGGCCTTTTGAGCCAGATTTTTCTGAACATGGAAGTATGTCATTAGTAAAAAAAGAACATACATTCATGCTTATTTTTGCCACCCACATTATCATTATCATTCATAGGTTTTCCTGGGGCGACCTCATAACATATTAAGATTATTTTATATTTAATCATTATGTGTCATATGGTGGAGAGGAGTCATCTCGATCGATATAAATAGGAATAGTCTCCGACTTAAAGGGTGGTCTCTCTCTCTCTCTTCTCTCTCATCTCTTCTTCGAACTAAAAATTCTCCTTTCAAAACATCTCCTTTAAGATCTCTTTCTTTAAAAGGATAGAAACATATATCCATTCCCTTTTTCCACTTTCGTCAAAAGTCTTCTTTGGGTTGTATGAGCTATCGAATAAAATAGGACCCGACATTCTAAAAAGATTCAACAAGTTTTAATATATAAATACATAAAAGTTATTGGGTATATAAATGCCCCAAAACATAAACTTTACACCATGCTTTTCTTTCCTTCTAAATTGAAACCATTTTTTGCATCTGTGAGCACTTTAACATTGTTGTCATAGATTCATTTCTTAGCATAGCATGGATTCACCCCGCATAGATAATTTAGGGTTTGTTTGGGATGACATTTACGAAGTAGTACATTTCGGCGCCACAGACTTTTGTTGTTTGAGGTGACATTAATAAAATGTGGATATGAGTGATTTGGTGCCACATATTTTACCTGTGGTCCATCTTTCTTCTTGTGTTTTGACATATTGCCCCTGCATTACCCTCCCTCATTTCTCCCTCTCGCTATTTCGATTGTTTTTGTCTTTTCGGTTGCATGTCTCTTCTAAAGGTATTGAAAGCGAAACTTATTTTCTTATTGTCATTCTTCTTTTAATTTTTGCTAAGATTATGAAACTAGGGATGAGCACTTTTCTCTTCTAAAATGTGATTTTGAAGGTAGGGCTTTTATGCATGATTTGGTTTGATTTATGCCGGAAATTAGGCCATTGGTTTTGTAATTCTTTGATTTTGTGATGACAAATTGGTGCTAGGGATAGGTGTGCTTTGGTTTTGCGATGACAGATTGGTATAATTCTGATTTTCTATAATTTGGTTTTGCTATATTTTTTCTCTGTTTGTTGTTATATAAGTGTGTTTATTATTCTATTGATTTTGTTGTCCGCCTTCCGTCGTTTGGGTTTCTGTTGGTTGCATGTAATCATTGGTGTTATGCTAAGGATTATTTAGGTTTTGTATTCAAGTTTTGCATTGGATTATGTTGTTAATTATTTGGATTCTCAGGAAATATGAGCTAAAGGATTTCAAATGCTTCTAGAGTTTTGCACTGCAATTGTGGTATACAAAATTTCGAGTATACTTAAAGGTGAAATGTTAGATGTGAGAGAAGATTTAATAGGTGTCCCACGAATAGAACACTTACGACTGTAAAATTTTTAGATTAGTTGATGATAATAAGCAATCCTCTTCAGATAGTGATCATATTTGAAGAGAAGCTTTGGAAAAAAAATCAAGAAAATTCGATTGTTTGGACATGAAATATAATTCTATAATTGCATTATCTGTTATTGTAATTTTTTACTATCATGTAATTATGTATTAAGTGATGTATTAAATTAAGCTAGTAGTAGAATAATTGACTTCTAATTTTGTTTTGAACTGTTGAAAATTTTACCTTTTATTTTGTTAAGAATATTCCTTAAACAACGAAATTACAACATATATATATATATATATATATAAAGCATAACAATGTTTTTTTTCTTAGAAACAACCAAAATACAACAGATCAACCGAACAGACGCACTGCATTACAAACACACTTTTCTAACAGCAATTTATCCTAAAAGCAACTGATCAACTACTTATTCAATAAATTACAGTTGCCCTAAATAGACCCTTAAAGNTAAGCGTTTTGGTGCTATCATGAGAATGAGAAGAAATCCAACCTGAAGGAACTTTTACAAGAGGTAGCGGGAAGTGAGAGCCATAATTTTGATTCATGTGGCAATATTTTTTTTCATTTTTTTTGTAAATTTATAGGACAGGATATGCAGCAATAAGATTAATGAATTAATTAATATTGAATAGTTATGTTGAACCCAAATTTGCTCGCGAATCACACCCGAAGAATAGAGTCAAGAGAAACATATAAAATGATGTGAGAAATCAGGTATTTTTATATATCATTTTCATAACATCTATTATATTTAATTCTTCTTTTATATATATATTGTATACCCGCAAACGATTTCATGGGCCAAAACATATATTAGTGGGCCTTTTGAGCCAGATTTTTCTGAACATGGAAGTATAAGTCATTAGTAAAAAAAGAACATACATTCATGCTAAGTCATTAGTAAAAAAAGAACATACATTCATGCTTATTTTTGCCACCCACATTATCATTATCATTCATAGGTTTTCCTGGGGCGACCTCATAACATATTAAGATTATTTTATATTTAATCATTATGTGTCATATGGTGGAGAGGAGTCATCTCGATCGATATAAATAGGAATAGCCTCCCACTTAAAGGGTGGTCTCTCTCTCTCTCTCTTCTCTCTCATCTCTTCATCGAACTAAAAATTCTCCTTTCAAAACATCTCCTTTAAGATCTCTTTCTTTAAAAGGATAGAAGCAAGATCCCTTGAAACATATATTCATTCCCTTTTTCCACTTTCGTCAAAAGTCTTCTTTGGGTTGTATGAGCTATCGAATAAAACAGGACCCGACATTCTAAAAAGATTCAACAAGTTTTAATATATAAATACATAAAAGTTATTGGGTATATAAATGCCCCAAAACATAAACTTTACACCATGCTTTTCTTTCCTTCTAAATTGAAACCATTTTTGCATTTGTGAGCACTTTAACATTGTTAAGTCATAGATTCATTTCTTAGCATAGCATGGATTCGCCCCGCATAGATAATTTAGGGTCTGTTTGGGATGACATTTACGGAGTAGTACGTTTCGGCGCCACAAACTTTTGTTGTTTGAGGTGGCATTAATAAAATGTGGATATGAGTGATTTGGTGCCACATATTTTACCTGTGGTCCATCTTTCTTCTTGTGTTTTGACATATTGCCCCTGCATTACCCTCCCTCGTTTCTCCCTCTCGCTATTTCGATTGTTTTTGTCTTTTCGGTTGCATGTCTCTTCTGAAGGTATTGAAAGCGAAACTTATTTTCTTATTGTCATTCTTCTTTTCATTTTTGCTAAGATTATGCTAAAATGTGATTTTGAAGGTAGGGCTTTTATGCATGATTTGGTTTGATTTATGCCGGAAATTAGGCCATTGGTTTTGTAATTCTTTGATTTTGTGATGGCAAATTGGTGCTAGGGATAGGTGTGCTTTGGTTTTGCGATGACAAATTGGTATAATTCTGATTTTCTATAATTTGGTTTTGCTATATTTTTTCTCTGTTTGTTGTTATATAAGTGTGTTTATTATTCTATTGATTTTGTTGTCTGTCTTCCGTCATTTGGGTTTCTGTTGGTTGCATGTGATCATTGGTGTTATGCTAAGGATTATTTAGGTTTTGCATTCAAGTTTTGCATTGGATTATGTTGTTAATTATTTGGATTCTCAGGAAATATGAGTTAAAGGATTTCAAATGCTTCTAGAGTTTTGCACTGCAATTGTGGTATACAAAATTTCGAGTATACTTAAAGGTGAAATGTTAGATGTGAGAGAAGATTTAATAGGTGTCCCACGAATAGAACACTTACGACTGTAAAATTTTTAGATTAGTTGATGATAATAAGCAATCCTCTTCAGATAGTGATCATATTTGAAGAGAAGCTTTGGACAAAAAAATCAAGAAAATTCGATCGTTTGGACATTAAATATAATTTTATAATTGCATTATCTGTTATTGTAATTTTTTACTATCATGTAATTATGTATTAAGTGATGTATTAAATTAAGCTAGTAGTAGAATAATTGACTTCTAATTTTGTTTTGAACTGTTGAAAATTTTACCTTTTATTTTTTTAAGATTATTCCTTAAACAACGAAATTACAACATATATATATAAAGCATAACAATGTTTTTTTCTTAGAAACAACCAAAATACAACAGATCAACTGAACAGACGCACTGCATTACGAACACACTTTTCTAACAACAATTTATCCTAAAAGCAACTGATCAACTACTTATTCAATAAATTACAGTTGCCCTAAATAGACCCTTAAAGTAATGCTACTATAGTGAAAGACCAAGCTTTTATTCCAACCACAATTTAGTCGAAAGTGTTATAGTGGTTTTATTGTTTCTGCAACACAAAAAATTAAGTGCTCATAAGTAGATTTTAGTGTGCAAAGCAGGAATACACAACAATGTAATCACAAAATTGAGAGTACACCATTGAATACATGTACACTCCCGATGCAAATCCGCCTGAGAAAATGACAACAGAAGCAAGTTCATAAGGCTGAATTTAGCATGACAACACAACCAAACTCGGGACAGATACAGTTGTGAGTTCAATGGGTACATTTTGCAAATAGGACACTAAAATACAAAATGCAATTAATATAAAATAATATCTTGAAATTTATTATCAAATATATTTATTGCTTAATATATTTAATACCAAATATATTTATATAAAATATATATTCTTTTGTAACTCTATAAATACTTGTGGCATGTTGTTGGTTGAGTATGAGGAATCAAGTAAAAAGTTGAGAGGTTTGGTATTTGGCTTTATTGTTGATCACCTTCTTTTGATTAATTAAGTTTTAATCTAGCTCTCTCGCGTTTCTTTTTTTTTTTTTTTACTTGTTTTCGCAATTAAATCTTTTTTTTCTTTTGGTTGTGTAATTGATCTTGCTTGATGACGATTAGTGTTCTGTCATTGAAAGACAAGAGAAAACCCCTTTACTTTGGACGGTTCTATCATTGAAGGTTCAACACTTACTTCAACATTCATATCTAACACTAATGTCATTAGGTTGTGGCACTTGAGGATAAGCCATACGAGCAAAAAAAATCTTCAAATGTTAAGCAAGTGAGATGTACTATGTGTTCAATAAATTAGTGCTTTAGAATTTTACGAGTTGTGTTTTGGGAAAGCAAAAAACTTGTTCATTCACTTGGTTCACAAAACTAAAGGATCACTTTATTATATCCACTTTGATTTATGAGGACTATAAAGAGAGTCATCCACTAAAGGTGCAAGATCATGTTGTTCTTTATTGATAATTATTCTAAGAAGATTTGGTCATTCTTTATCAAAGAAAAATATGATATATTTGGAGTCTTCAAGCAGTGAAAGACCATGATTGAAAAAATAGATTGGACGACAAATTAGGTATCTTTAGACAAATAATGGATTAGAGTTTTGCTCATATCAATTTGATGATTTTTACCATTCATAGGACATCATTCGCTACTGTAGATGTGCTATGACGCGTCAACAAAGTAGTGTTGCTGATAGGTATGATCATACCATTTTAGAAAGAACTTGTTGCATGTTTTTTTAGCCACTTTGGATAAAGGCATTTGACTTGATGCTACCTCTACTACATGCAACTTGATCAATGGATCTCCTCATGCCGCTATAAATTTGAAGTGTTCTGAAGTGATTTGGTCTAACAACCCTCCTAATTATTTTAACTTACAATTTTTTTTGTTTTCTAGCTTACGCCCATATCAATGATGAAAAGTTATATCACAACTCGAAGAAGTGTATATAATTGGGATAGAGCATACAAAATGGTGCAAAGGTTTACAAAGTTTGAAGTTCTAAAGATTCCAGAATCCTCATAAGCAGGAATGTTGAGTTTGATGGAAAAACTCTACTATATCCAAAGACATCACCATCATCCAAACCTGTTCGAGATGAATGAGTTATATCAAATAGTATTTAGAATGAGGAGGAGCACTTTATTTCTGCAACATCACCTCAGCAGATCAGAGTTGATGAAGAGACTTTTATTGTTGTGCCCTCTTATTCATTGCCCAGAGATAGAGAGATAGAGAGAAGGGTGATTTGCTCTCTTAAGGGAAATAGAGAGAAAAATGTGGTCTCATATGCATTAACTGCTGCATTTGAAACTATTATCGAGCCGTGCTCTTACAATGATGCAGCCTCCAATTTGGATACTACAAAGTGGCTTGTAACTATGGAAGAGAAGATTGAGTCATTACACAAAAATTAAACTTGGGAAATAACAAATTTTTTAAAAGGAAAAATAGGCAATCTGATGCAAGTGGGTATACAAGAAAAGGGATAGTGCCTCAAGGATGAAGAACCAATCTATAAAGCTCGATTAGTGGTAAAGCGATTAAGTTAAATTCCTGGTGTTAAACTTCACTAACGTCTTTTCTTTATTTGTGAAGCACATATATATTCGTATGTTGCTCGGGATCATTGATTCTTACAATTTGAAGTTTGAGCAGTCAAATGTAAAGATCGTCTTTCTGAGTGGCGAGTTGGAAGAAAAAATCTACATGATCTAACCCGAGGATTTTGTTGTGGAAGGTAAGAAGAATCATCTGTTGATTAAAGAAGTTGTATAAGCTAAAATAGGTTTGGTATAAATGGTATAAGAGGTTTGATGTGTTCATGATTAGCATTATTTTTATTAGAAGGAGCTTTTAATAGTTGTGTTACTCAAATAAAAGCTATCAGATACACCATTTATGTACCTCTTACTCCATGTAGATGAAGGAGAAATCTGAGGTTTAGCAGCTAAAAGATCTTAGATCTTAATTTGATGTTAAGGATTTAGGTGCATTATGAAAAATACTTGGGATGGAGATTTGTTGATCAAGATCAGAAGGGCTTTTGCATACTTCTCAAATAACCTATGTTCAAAAAGTATTAGATAGATTCAAAGTGAAGGATGTGAAGCATGTCTCCACTCTATTGGCTGCACACTTTATGTTATTAGCGGACATGTCTCCAACTATTTTTACGGAGAAGGAATTTATGGAGCGTTTTTCATATGATAGTATCATAAGTAGCTTAGCGCACACCATGATCCACACTCGCCGAGAATTTACTCAGGCAGTAAGCCTAGCGAGCAGATACATGATGAATCTTAGAAAGCAAAACTGATATGTTACTACAAGAATTATGAGGTATATGTGCAACATTGTGAATGTGTATTTATTTTTGGTGCCTCTAAACTAGAGTCAATATGGTTTGTTGACTCTGATTATGCTAGTGACTTATATCAAAGAAAATCTACATGATTTATATTCACTCAAAGAGGTTTATGATGTTAATTGGATGTTTTCTTTACAACATACTCCGACTATTTCTAACACCGATGAAAAATATATGATCATTTCTGATATCGTAAGAGAAGTCATTTGGCTGATAGATTTATATGGAGAGTTCAACAATGAATCTATGAAAATAATTGTCTTTTGTGATAACAAAATACTATTCATCTGAAAAAGACCAAATGTAACATTAGAGAACCAAGCACAATGACATCAAAATTTTATTTTATTCAAGATATCATTACTCAATGTAATGTTATAGTAAAGAAAATAAGCACTTTAGAGAATCCTACGACCATGATGACAAAGCCTCTTCTAGCAACCAAATTCAAGCAATGCTTGAACTTAATTGGTGTTCAATGTAGATCCAGAGAGTGGAATGAAACTTGAAGCTTCACTTTTGACATAATTTCAAGGCTGATGAGAGTTAGAAGATTCATGGCGGTAGAGTAATGGATTCTCGTCTTAGCATTGCACGAAAATCCAACACACGCTCAGAAGAAAAAAACAACCAGTAGTGGCACCATAAGTTTTTAAGTGGAAAACACGTAAAGAGAAAAAACCACGGGACTTAACTCAGTTGAAGAGATCAACTATAAACTAAAGATTACAAGTACAACCACTTGTCTCACGGGCAGGAAATGGTTACAAACATTCCTGAGTTATAATGTCAATGCGCGAAGGAACTTGTCACAAGAGATGGGTGGCGATCAATGATGATTGACGATGACCAGCAAGTGATGGTCGCTGGTGGTCGGCGGTAGTCAACGATGGGATGAGTGATTTTGGACTTTAGTTCCTTCTTAAAGCTTCAAGATATTCGTCAGACCAAAAGCTCCCTCCTCCTCTCATGAGAGAGGTGCGGCTTTTTTTATAAAGTCCAAGTTGTAATTAATTAATGAATATGAACCACTTTTATCAGATGACTCAAATAATTTCCATTAACATGATGATGTTTGATGGACTATTAAGGGCATTAACGATGCCCGAATTGAGTGATTTTGAGCTCATTGNCAAGCTCCCTCCTCCTCTCATGAGAGAGGTGTGACTTTTTTTATAAAGTCCAAGTTGTAATTAATTAATGAATATGAACTACTTTTATCAGATGACTCAAATAGTTTCCCTTAACATGATGATGTTTGATGGACTATTAAGGGCATTAACGATGCCCGAATTGAGTGATTTTGAGCTCATTGGATTCTTCATGTTGAGATGCTCAATTCGACCATAGGCTTACTAGATCCAGCATCTGTTTGACCTTTCAAGCATGTCCAAAAAACTTTAAAAAGTGATTTAATGACTTGATATGAGCTTGATTTGACTCAAATTAGACAAATTTTGGTATCAGTGGATCCGTCTCATCGATTCGATCAATTTGACTATAAGTTTGCTGAAATCATACTTTTGGATAACTCTTAATCAAAGTTTGAATATTTCTTGCTAAAAAATGTGCATCAAGATTAGTGTCATGACTTAAGATTACTGCAGAATGTGGGAAATTTATTGAAAGCGCATCAGAGACCAATTTCGTCATCCGAAAATATCATGATTCAGAACATTGTATTTTTTATTATTGCACACACACAAAATTAAATAATATATAAATATACATGTATGTGTACTTACATGNGATGTGGGAAATTTATTGAAAGTGCATCAGAGACCAATTTTGTCGTCCGAAAATATCATGATTCAGAATATTGTATTTTTTATTATTGCACACACACAAAATTAAATAATATATAAATATACATGTATGTGTACTTACATGATTTTTGGGATGCTCTTCTTACATGATTTTTGGGATGCTCTTTTTTGGTGTGAGTTGTACTAGTGGAGTTGGAACCACCTAGGCGGTGTGCGTATTGTATATTTTGGGTTTTTAGTTGTNTTTTAGTGTGAGTTGTACTAGTGGAGTTGGAACCACCTAGGCGGTGTGCGTATTGTATATTTTGGGTTTTTAGTTGTGGGGTTTCACTTCCACACCCATGAAGTAACTTTTTTCAATGATTAATATATACGGAGCCGAATAAAGCTCCTTCCCCAAAAAAAATATAATATAATATAATATATATATATATATATATAATCTGGGATTTCCCAAAAGAAGAAAGTCGTCCCCGATCAACGTAGCAATCGATGAACGAGCTCCTCTTTCATGTTGGGGCACAGAATAAATTCGTCTCCGTCCTACGTAGTAGATGATTAACAGGATCCTCTTTCATGTTGTGGCACAGAAAAAAATCATCCATACTCTACGTAGCAGACGATCAACGAAATCTTCTTTTGCGTTGCGGTGCAGAAGAAAGTTATTCCCGTCCAACGTAGCAAACGATCAACATGATCTTTTTTCGAATTCTAGTATAGAAAAAAGTCGTCATCGTCCAGTGTAGCAAGCGATCAACAAGATCTTCTTTCTCGAAGGTGTAGAGAAAAATCGTCNCATTCCCGTCCAACGTAGCAAACGATCAACATGATCTTTTTTCGAATTCTAGTATAGAAGAAAGTCGTCATCGTCCAGTGTAGCAAGCGATCAACAAGATCTTCTTTCTCGAAGGTGTAGAGAAAAATCGTCCTCGTCCTATGTAGCACGCGATCAACGAGATCTTCTTTCGCACTGATGAGATGAAGAAAGTTATCCCCGTCCTTGTCCAACAGGTGACTCAATATCTTTTTTCTTATTGCTGTTGCGCATCCGGTGGAGATGAGATCCTAGAATTTTCCCACCACACTTTAATAGCGAGATTCTCAGACCTCTATGGTGGCGATATCTGAAGACCCCCTAAAAATCAGCATAAGTGTTGGAATTTTAGTGAGTTGATGCCNGGATCAACGAGATCTTCTTTCGCACCGATGAGATGAAGAAAGTTATCCCCGTCCTTGCCCAACAGGTGACTCAATATCTTTTTGCTTATTGCTGCTGCGCATCCGGTGGAGATGAGATCCTAGAATTTTCCCACCACACTTTAATGGCGAGATTCTCAGGCCTCTATGGTGGCGATATCTGAAGACCCCCTAAAAATCAGCATAAGTGTTGGAATTTTAGTGAGGTGATGCCAACTCCACTCGAAGATGAGTTGATTTGTTGTAGCCCTTGTACAAGTACATGTTGATCTTTGTAGCATTTTCAATTATCTAATGTGGCATTTGTACATGTTGACGATGTGTCCATCCATGTGTTTTCTCTAGCTCGATGCAATAAAAATTTGAACATTACTTCTGAGGTTGTTTTTGTCTTTCCTTCTGAGCCAGAGTTTCCCCTTCTGGGATGCTTTTGTCCCACTTCTAGGGTATTTTTAACCAATTTTTGGGTTACATTTGCTGCCGACATTATCTGAGGCTTGTGCCTTCTGAGAATTTTTGGCTTCTCAAACATGTAGAAATTTACAATCAAAGTTAGCATGTGCACTTTATATATAAGAAGAATTACATACATTTTTAGCCTCGTGCTTTCTGAGGTTTCTACCCTCTTGGATTTGTATCTTTTGATACTTGTGTCTTCTTAGGCTTATATCTTTTAAGAGCTTGAAATGCATTAGTGTCTTCTGAGACTCGTAGCTTTCTGATATATTTGATGTACTTGTGCCTCCTGAGATTTGTAGTCTTTTCGAGGTCTTTGATTATCTATGTCTTCTTAGGCTTGTAGCTTTCTGAGGTCTTTGATATACCCGTGTCTTCTGAAGTTTGTAGCCTTCTCAAGTTTTTGATGTACCTATGCCTTTTGAGGTTGGAAGCCTTTTGAGCTCTTTGATGTACCTATGTCTCCCAAAACTTATAGCCTTTTGAGGTTTTTGATGTGTCTGTGTATTCTAAAACTTATAGCTTTCCGAGGTTTTTGACATATTTGTGTCTTCTGAGGCTTGTTTTCTGAGGTATTTGAGTGGAAACCTTGTCAACCACTTGCTTTCGATGTGTCTTTCTAGTGAAGACAATGTCCACTACTAGCTTCCCATCAAGACTTGTCCTCTAGGTTCGTCTTTCAGGGGCATGGTAGCTTTCCATCAAGTCTTGCCTCATGGGCTTGACCTCCAGGAGTACCGCATCTTCCCATCAAGTTTGGCTCTTGGGCTTGACTTTCATGGGCATGATTGCTTCCCATCAAGTCTTGCCTCTTTGGCTCGAATTCCGAGGGTACTGTATCTTCTTATTGAATCTTGCCTATTGGGATCAACCTCCAGGGGCATGGTTGGAGATCTTGTATGTCACTGCGAATGTTTGACTTTTCTCAGGCTGTTAGTCAAAGCGTGTCTGTTCGACGGCTGTAGTTTGTGTTGGAGCATAGTTGAAAAGAAAAACTATTAAGGCTGTAAGACTTGCCTTGGATTGTATAGCCAGATGTTCGACGACATTAACCCGTAACAGACAAAGTCATATGAAATACACTAAGGATGGTAAACCTATCCTAGGTTGTTGGTCGACGTTTTGGCTTAATGATTGTAAGTTGTTATGGAAGAAGAGGTCAAAGAAAATCTACTAAGGATTTTTTACCTATCTGAGGCTATTAGTTGAAGCTTTTGCTTGACAATTGTAGGTTGTGATGGAAGAGGACAAATCAAGTCTCCATGGGATCAATTAAGCCTAGAATGAGGTATCAAAGATGCTCCCAATTTCTCGAGACTAAGCGTAGGTCACAATGGATTGTATTTTTTTCTTGAAAATATGGTTGCAACCATACTTAAGAATGATGTTTGACAACTTGGTCATTGCTGCATTTGAATTCATTATTCCTCCGACGAGTGTATTTTCTACACGAGCTTGTAAAATGGTCCATGTATTGAACCTTGAAGACATCATTTCCTTGACATGGTTGAGGAAGAACCTAGAATGGTGGGGGACACTGAGAAAGTGTTATTTGTGGATTTGCCCCCAATCTGGAAGTAGTTCCTGAGGAATTGATGTCTGAATGAAGCATGAGACGACTATCTTATTACAATCATGCCTAGGACGTTAAAGTGATCGACCTTTCGAGACTGCAGTGAATGTTGCTTTTTAGCTTGGAAGAAGTTGTGAAAGACTTGTGTCTAAATATAATGCGAGAAGACAACCACACTACAATCGTGCTCAGGACATTAACATGAACGACATTTTGAGACTGCAATCAAGGTTGCCCCTCATATTGAAGAATGCTTCAGAGATTATCTTCAAAATACAAAGATGGTTTATTTGTCAGTTGAATGATGTACGTCATTGGGAAACAAAGTAGGGGGGTCTCGATGTCTCAGAGTTGAAGACAGTGCTGAACACGACATCGTTTCTCACAGACGGTGTCAATTTAATGCGTGCTAGAAGATTTGTAGCGGTAGAATAATGAATTATCGTCTTAGCTTTAAACGAGAATCTAACACACAGTTAAAAGAAAGAAAACGACCAGTAGTGACAACAGAAGTTTTTATGTAGAGAACTCATAAAGTAAAAATACCATGGAGTCTGGTCATTTGAAGAGATCCACTATAAACTAAAGATTACAAGTACAACCCCTTATTCCACAGAACGAAAAAGTGTTACAAAGTCTCTCGAGTTATAACATCAATGCACGGAGGAACATGTCACAAGAAATGGGTGGCGATCGATGATGATCGATGGCGGCCGAAAAATGATGGTTTACGATGGTCGGCGATGACAGGAGTAATTTTGAACTTTAGCTCCTCAAAGCTTAAAGCACTTCCTCAGGTCTCAACCTTCGTTCTCCCCTCATGAGCGAGATGTGGCTCTATTTATAGAGTCCCGGTTGTAATTAATGAAAGAATATCAACCACTTTGAATTTCCCTTAACTGGGTGGTGTTCGGTAGACATTTGAGGGCCTTAACGATGTCAGAATTGATTGATTTTGGGCTCATTGGATTCGACTTGTTTAGACACTCGATTCGACAATGAGCTCACAGATTCGACATCCATTTGACATTTCAAATATGTCTAGAAAGTTTTCAAGCGTGGTTTAATAACTTGATATGAGCTTGATTTGACTCGGATTGGACCAAGTTGGTATCGTTCTGGGTCCGTCTCGTCGATCCGGTCAGTTTGATTATAAGTTTGCTGAGATCGAACTTCTGGATAATTGTTAATCAAAATTTGAACATTTTTGCTAAAAAAGGTGCATCGAAATCCATGTTATACCTTATGATTCATGCTGGATGTGGAAAATTTGTTCAAGGCATATTAAAGGCAATAAGAAAAATTGTAAAATAATACCTTAAATCTTTTTATCAAATATATTTAAAGCTTCATATATTTTCAATCAAATATATTCTTTTCTAACTCTATAAATATGCATCACATGTCATAAAGTTGAATATGTGAGAAGTCAAAAAAAAAAACTTAGAGGTTTCAACTTTTTTTAATTAGTGAAGTTATTGTTCCGGCTCTCCCATAAATTTTTTTTGTTCTTTTGAGAGTTTCTCTACGTAAATCTTTTGTTCATTTTGGTTGTTTGATTGATTTTACTTGACAACAATTAGTGTTCTTTTTCCTTGCCAAGCTAAAGGCTCTTATAACTGACCTTCATAAGCTGGCCAAGCCAAATAAGCCGATTTTGATAATGATCAAGCTACGATCCAAATAAGCCAAATCTTCTTTTTCCTTGCNCAACCCTCCTAATTATTTTAACTTACAATTTTTTTTGTTTTCTAGCTTACGCCCATATCAATGATGAAAAGTTATATCACAACTCGAAGAAGTGTATATAATTGGGATAGAGCATACAAAATGGTGCAAAGGTTTACAAAGTTTGAAGTTCTAAAGATTCCAGAATCCTCATAAGCAGGAATGTTGAGTTTGATGGAAAAACTCTACTATATCCAAAGACATCACCATCATCCAAACCTGTTCGAGATGAATGAGTTATATCAAATAGTATTTAGAATGAGGAGGAGCACTTTATTTCTGCAACATCACCTCAGCAGAACAGAGTTGATGAAGAGACTTTTATTGTTGTGCCCTCTTATTCATTGCCCAGAGATAGAGAGATAGAGAGAAGGGTGATTTGCTCTCTTAAGGGATATAGAGAGAAAAATGTGGTGTCATATGCATTAACTGCTGCATTTGAAACTATTATCGAGCCGTGCTCTTACAATGATGCAGCCTCCAATTTGGATACTACAAAGTGGCTTGTAACAATGGAAGAGAAGATTGAGTCATTACACAAAAATTAAACTTGGGAAATAACAAATTTTTTAAAAGGAAAAATAGGCAATCTGATGCAAGTGGGTATACAAGAAAAGGGATAGTGCCTCAAGGATGAAGAACCAATCTATAAAGCTCGATTAGTGGTAAAGCGATTAAGTTAAATTCCTGGTGTTAAACTTCACTAACGTCTTTTCT
>JXCR01117004.1:18907-33005 GCA_002079205.1 Phalaenopsis hybrid cultivar
ATATATATATATATATATATATATATATATATATATATATATATATATATATATATATATTAAAAATGATATTACATAAAAGAAATAAAAGTATTTTTAATATGATAATATGTCACAATAATAAATATTTACAAGGGGAAAAATAAAGAAATATAAATATTAAACAGTGGACTTTCTGCCATTGATTGAAGTAGTTGGGAGTGTATGAGTTCTCTAGTGCGGTATTAATTATAATGCATGAAAGCGAGAGGTGCAATTCAGTAGAATAATACAAATACTTTTGGGTGGTTCTCGTGCATGCATACCCCTCATTTCCTATATATTTACATATCTATGATCAAAACTTAAATTTTTTACATTTATATCATGTCATATAAAAATGCTACTATGTGAATATTTAAGGTCTGTTTGGGTCAGTTGCAGCTTATTGAATAATTTGCTGATAAACTAGGTGTTGTAGCTATTACAAATCTTTATATTTTTTAGAAAAAAACTAAATTGCAGCTAGAAAGCTGCCACCTCACCTAGATAAGTGCGGTGTGAAAAAACTATTTTCAGTATTTTGAAAATGCATAAGCTGTCAAAACACAGTTTACCCAAACAAAACATGTGTGTTTTCAAAACGCCATCACACAAGTGATGTTGTATATATACGTAAACACATAAGAATCGAGTGGTTATATGTAAAATCTCCTTATATTTATATGATTTTTTTTTTTTGGATAAATTATTTAACATGTATTGAAAAAGTCCAAATTTTGAATGGTAAAACTAATTATTTTAGTGGTGTAAGATTATGTTGGTCAAAGGAAGTTTGTTGTTGTGCGTCCATAAATTCGCAACTTAATTATTTTATTAGGGTTTGGGATGATAAGCCATTGTTTTGTCAAGAGGAAATCAACTTATCTTTGATTTCCTTCTAAGTTTATAATATATTAAAATAAGGGTCATTGAGGTGTATTTATAAATTCTAATAGTGTGATCTATTCTTATCTAATACTATTATATGAAAATAGTCATTTTAGCCCCTAACTTTTAAAATGTGTCAAATTATTCTCAACCGTTATAGGGGGTATTTTTGGAATTATGTTTTTTAGAATATAAATATTAGATATATATCAAATAACTATGATTGTTTAAACATAATTAGCTTGATGATATTTGTTTAATTATGATTATTTAAGAAATAACAAATAATTAAGAACATTAATGATTGGTACATCCCTTCTTCAAAAAACATTAATGTAGTTTTATTAATATTTTTTTATAATTATAGCAACTTTTGAGTGACAATATACTATTGATGAAATAGAAGATATATATTTTTTTCATGTTAATGCTAGCTAGTTATTTAAGCATATGCATAAATAATTTGCATGCCGAGTAGGGCTGTCAATTTGGTTCGTTGTTCGTGAACAGCTCGTGTTTGGCTCATTAAGCAGCTTGTGTTCGACTCGTTTGTTAAGCCTAATGAGTCGAACGCGAACAAATTTTTAAGCTCGAAATGTAAACGAGCCGAACACGAACAACATTTTGTTCGCTCGTGTTCGGCTCGAAATGGCTCNATATTTACAAGGGGAAAAATAAAGAAATATAAATATTAAAGAGTGGACTTTCTGCCATTGATTGAAGTAGTTGGGAGTGTATGAGTTCTCCAGTGCGGTATTAATTATAATGCATGAAAGCGAGAGGTGCAACTCAGTAGAATAATACAAATACTTTTGGGTAGTTCTCGTGCATACATACCCCTCATTTCCTATGTATTTACATATCTATGATCTAAACTTTAATTTTTACATTTATACCATTCAAATTCTTCTTATCATGAATATTTAAGGTCTGTTTGGGGCAGCTGCAGCTTATTGAATAATTTGCTGATAAACTTATAAAAAATAATCTGCTGATAAACTAGGTGTAGTAGCTATTACAAATTTTTATTTTTTTTTTTGGAAAAAGTCAAACCGCAGCTAGAAAGCTGCCACCTCACCTAGATAAGTGCGGTGTGAAAAAACTGTTTTCAGCACTTTGAAAATGCATAAGCTGCCAAAACACAGCTTACCCGAACATGACAGGTGCGTTTTCAAAACGCCACCGCGCAAGTGATGTTGTATATATACGTAAACACATAAGAACCAAGTGGTTATATGTAAATCTTCTTTATATTTATATGATTTTTTTTTTTGATAAATTATTTAACATGTATTGAAAAAGTCCAAATTTGAATGGTAGAAATAATTATTTTAGTGGTGTAAGATTATGTTGGTCAAAGGAAGTTTGTTGTTGTGCGCCCATAAATTGGAAACTTAATATTTTATTAGGGTTTGGGATGATAAGCCATTGTTTTGTCAAGAGGCAATCAACTTATCTTTGATTTCCTTCTAAGTTTATAATATATAAAAATAAGGATCATTGAGGTGTATTTATAAATTCTAATAGTGTGATCTATTCTTATCTAATACTTTTATATGAAAAGAGTCATTTTCGCCCCTAACTTTTAAAATGTGTCCAATTAATCTCAACCGTTATAGGGGTATTTTTGGAATTATGTTTTTTAGGATATCATGGGTCAAATTCAAGAATATAAATATTAGATATATATCAAATAAATATGTTTGTTTAAACATAACTAGCTCGATGATGTTTGCTTAATTATGATTATTTAAAAAATAACAAATAATTAAGAACATTAATGATTCGTACATCCCTAATTTTTATAATTATAGCAACTTTTGAGTGACAATATACTACTGATGAAGCTAGCTAGTTGTTTAAGCATATGCATAAATAACTTGCATGCCTAATGAATATACAATGAGTTGTGACTTAGGTCTCCTTTAATATCATACAAAAAACGTATTTTAAATGACGGCGATTTTGAGTTGAACTTCAATCAACCATAACCACTAAACTAACCTCTACAAGATTATATTATATAACACCACTAAACGAGCCATTACGCGCCGGTTATGTTTAAATAAACATAATTATTTGATACATATCTAACACTTTTATTCATGGATTTTGGTTCATATACTTTTTAAAAACATAATTCCAAAAATACTCATATTTTTAATGTTTTGAACCCATATTTTATTTTATTTTATTTTTTTATGGTGGGACTATTTCAACCTATTTTTCAATAGTTGAGACTAATTTGACACTTTTTAAAAGTTGGGACTAAAATGACCCCCCTTATATAGTTGGGGGACCATTTTGGCACTTTCTTCATCATCAAATCGGGGCATTTACATGCATACGACACAATTTTTATGTATTTATCTATGAAAAATGAAATTTTAAATTTTAAATTTATACCACACAAACCCTTCATATCAAGTAAAAAGTACTATTGTTTTAATTTTTAAAAAGTGAAATATATTTTTTCCAGCATAGGTTACTATTGTCCATGCATCACACCAAAGAATAGAGAAATGTAGAGGGAGAGAGAAATAATGGAGCTAAATCGTGCAACCGTCTTCATTAAATGCTTCCTCTATTTATAGAAGATATGCACAATGGTGATATTACCTTTTTGTCTTCATTACCAGTCCGTTTTTTGGTTTAGTTAGTTAAGCTTAGTTAGCTTGGCTCGACCGAGTTAGTTGGATTAGCTAACCCAATCCGGTTGGCTATCTTCAATCTCCAGAAAGAAGTCATTTGGTCTCTGATGGGTGTTTGAAGATGTTTTTGTGGGAACAGCTCTTCCGTCTGGTTGGCTTTACTGTTTGATAGATTACTGCTTCGAGTTTAGTTTCCTTGAGTTGACGTCCTGAGCAGTCTCCTGACTTGTTTCCGAACAAATGCCTTTTATGTGGATCGCGAGCAATTTTCTTGTAAATTCTTAAGACTCGTTCGGATTTGATCTCGTTCAACTTGGCTCGCCCAACTTGGTGGGCACCATTTTATTCTTCTCTTTTGGGTAGCTAGATCTTGGAAGATCAACACATAAACCTTTTTAATGTATGTGACATGTATGTAAAAATTACAGTTTTGGTGCTAGATGTGTAAATAAAAAGCAATTAAGTGGTATGTATGTAAATCTTCTTATCAAAAAAAAAAAAAAAAGTAGAAAATCTCTTACTAGGGTTGCTCGCTGTCAGTAGTGTGAATACAACCAACGATGACAATTTATTTTTGCCTGCAGGGGATAATCCTTTAATGCTACAAACATAAACATAACTAAGGGTCTCTTTCGGGCAGCTGTAGTTTATTGAATAATCTACTTTGATTAAAAATAATTTACTGATAAATTAGGTGCGATGACTATTACAATTTTTTATTTTTTTGAAAAAGTCAGACCGCTGTCTGAAAGTTCTCACCACACCTAGATAGTTGCAACGTGAAAACGCTGTTTTTGGTGTTTTGAGAACGCATAAGCTGCCAAAATGCAGTTTACCCAAACAGATAAGATGCATTTTGAAAATGCCATCACACCAAATAAGCTGCCCCAAACGAACGGGTTAAATTTAATGGTCCAATCGCCGAGAACAATTTTTAATAAAGTCAAATGTTACTGTTTATAAAATTAATGGGGGCATTTTACAAATATTTTAATTTTTTTATTTTGTAGGTGGGTGAGTTTTGAGCGTGACCTTTCGGTGGTGCGAAAGGAAATGCCGCTCAAACTCTTGATATGATAAAAATTGCATATGGATGATATTTACTGTGTAAAAAACAATCATATAATTCCATCTTCGAGCTTGCCACCCGCCACCATTAATAGATAATAAGATATGCCGCATGTGACACATATCATTCATATAATAATAATTTCATATATATATATATATATATATATATATATATATATATATATATATATATATATATAAGAGACAANTTTATATAATAAGATATTATATATATTTATGTCTACATTTAAGTCATAACACCTCATGTGACAATGTAGTTAGTGTCTTCCTTTGTATATATTTGATCCAGGTTCGAATCCCACACTTTACATCTATTTTTCTCAATTTTAGTTTAACGAGCCAATTTCGAGCCGAACACAAACACGAATATTTAAATTGAGCCAAACACGTACACATTGTTCACGAGCCAATTTCGAACACGAGCTATTTCGAATGAGCCGAGCACGAGCCAAGCCTGAGCTCGCTCAAGCTCGGCTCGTTTACAGCCCTAATGCCAAGATGAATATACAATGAGTTGTAACTTTGGTCTCCTTTAATATCATACAAAAAACGTATGTAAATGAAGATGATTTTGAGTTAAACTTCAATCAACCATAACCACTAAACTAACCACTACAACATCTATGTGATTTTTCAGATTTAAAGAANTATCCTTTTTAAAAACATAATTCCATAAATACTCATATCCAAATTTAATTTTATTTTATTTTTATGGTGGGACTATTTCAACCTATTTTTCAATAATTGAGACTAATTCGACACTTTTTAAAAGTTGGGACTAAAATGACCCCCCTTAAATAGTTAGGGGACCATTTTGGCACTTTTTTCGTCATCAAATACGGGCATTTACGTACATACGACCCAATTTTTATGTATTTATCTATGAAAAATGAAAATTTTAATCTTACATTTATACCACACAAACCCTTCATATCAAGTAAAAAGTACTGTTGTTTTAACTTTTATTAAATGCAACCGTCTTCATTAAATGCTTCCTCTATTTATAGAAGGTTTGCACAATGGTGATATTACCTTTTTGTCTTCATTAGCGGTCCGTCTTTTGGTTTGGTTAGTTAAGCTTAGTTAGCTTGGCTCGACCGAGTTAGCTGGATTAGCTGACCCAGTCCGGTTGGCTATCTTCAATCTCCGGAAAGAAGTCATTTGGTCTATGATGGGTGTTTGAAGATGTTTTTGTGGGAACAGCTCTTCCATCTGGTTGGCTTTACTGTTTGATTGATTACTGCTTCGAGTTTAGTTTCCTTGAGTTGACGTCGTGATCACTCTCCTGGCTTGTTTCCGAACAAATGCCTTTTATTTGGATCGCGAGTCGTTTTCTTGTAAATTGTTAGACTCGTTCGGATTTGATCTCGTTCGACTTGACTCGACCAACTTGGTGGGCGCCATTTTATTCTTCTCTTTTGTAGGTGACATGTATGTAAAAATTACAGTTTTGGTGCTAGATGTGTAAATACAAGGCAATTAAGTGGTATGTATGTAAATCTTCTTATCCAGGGTTGCTCGCTGTCAGTAGTGTGAATGCAGCCAACGATGACAATTTTTTTTTGCCTGTAGGGGATAATCCTTTAATGCTACAAACATAAACATAACTAAGTAAGGGTCTTTTTCAGGCAATTGTAGCTTATTGGATAATCTGCTGATAAGTAGGGCTGTCAATTTGGCTCGTTGTTCGTGAACAGCTCGTGTTCGGCTCGTTAAGCAGCTCGTGTTCGGCTCGTTCGTTAAGCCTAACGAGCCGNTTTTGGTCCAGTGCTGGACCAAAAATCGATTTCTCAAAGGGTTAAAAACTCTGATGTGCTTGCTTCTGATTCGAAGAGCCCGCACCACGGGATTCGAACCCCCAACCCGAGGGATTTACGTCAGAGGCCGCACCAATGAGACAGGTCATTAGCATGGATATACTATCGCATAATTTAAAAGTTAAAATAATGATATATTTTATGTGATAAATATCTAGGTATTATGTATGTAAATTCACAAAAAAAAATGTAGTGATATGTATGTAAATATACCTATTATTTATTATATTATTAAATTTAAAATTAAAATTTTAAAATAAAGTAATTTTAATTACTTGCTATGAATAAAAAAAAGGGCAAATAAATATATAAATCGTAAATATAAATAATAAATATATTATATTTAACTGGTTTTGCATGAGGATTGCTGTGGGGGCCGCTCGACAAAACAAATAATAACTACTGTGTACAAAATAAGAGTTGTGCGCAAAAGTCAGGACAGCTTATTTATTTTGGCAATGACTTTTTTTTGGAAGATTTACATGAGTGCCACCAATTTTTATGTATTTACATATCTAACATCTGAAGTTCAATTTTTACACACATTTTCACTTATGCATGAAAATATGTATTTCACTTATTAAAAATTGGAATGATGTTATGTTTTATGTGATATGAAAATTTTCGGTGGTATGCGTGTAAAAATTAAAATTTATGTATTATGTAAATAAATAGGAATTGGGTGGCATGTATGCAAATGCCATTGTTTTTATATTTAGGGTTTGTTTGGGGCAGCTTATTTGGAGCTTATTTGGTGCGGTGGTGTTTTGAAAACACACCTGACCTATTTGGGTAAACTGTGTTTTAGCAGTTTATGTGTTTTCAAAACGCTGACACCACACCTTTTTAGGTGCGGTGGTAGCTTTCTGACCGTGATCTGGCTTTTCCAAAAAAAAATAAAAATTTGAAACAGTCACCGCACCTAACTTATGAGGAGATAATTTTTAATCAGTTTATCAGCGGATTATTCAATAAGCTGTAGCTGCCCCAAACATACCCTTAATCATATAAAATGCTTAACATGTCCGGGGGTCGGAAGGAACCAACTCCAATTTGTGGGCAAAGTTTTAAATATTGAAATAATTTAATAATTAAATTGTGAGTATATACACACACATGATGCATGTCAGAAAGTCTGATACAAAATCTAACTCATATCCTTATAATAAAAATGAAGTAAATATGAAGAGACATCTTGATTTTTTATTTGGAGAATCCTTAAAAATGAAAAAAATCACAGGTTCTAACTCAATTGAAATAACCAACAATGAAAAGTTAGTACGCATGTTGATTCTTTTCTTAAATTAGGGAACATAGAATTACAAAATTAGTTATTGTAAATGTACAACAATAGTTCATTGATAATAGTTGTCGTCTGGCTGTAATGAATGTAATTCTCGGTGATAGCAAGTTGCAAGGGTTGTAGTCAATTGCTATGAGGATAGTAGTCATTCGAGAATGATGTCGATGGCTTTAGCGTCATTTTATCATATATGTCGTTGTTGAAAGTCATGAGAGCAAATGATTGCTTTAGGAACATTAGCAGTGGTAGGAAGTTGTAGAAGCTGGGAGTCACGTATGTTGTAGTTAGCCATGTATGACGTTCTTAGAATGTGGAAGCCGGAGTCAAGAGTTGCACCAGTTGTGAGTCACGTTGGATGTAGTTGGTCATTTTGGCCAAAGTTGGTCACGTAGGGCATAATTGTAGGTTGTAAGGAGAGAGCCTTAAGAGTCTGAAAAAATTCACTGTCTCTGGGGAGTATTGTTACACTATTTTTGGGAGGCAACACTGCATCATATGTGAGGTGTGTTGCTACACCGTCATCAAAATGTGTCATTACACCATATTCGAGGTGTGTTGTTACACCATATTCGGGAGGCATTATCGCACCGTATATGTGGTGCGTTGTTACACTGTTATCGGTTATTACACCTAATATGGGGTGTGTTGTGACATTATCATCGGGGGTGTGACATTGCATTGTATTCAAAGTGCGTTGTTATACCATCTTCGTGAGGCATCGTTGCACTTTATGTGGGGCACGTTGTTACATTGTCATCTGAGTGTGTCATTGCATCGTTTTCAAAAGGCATCGTTGCATCATCTTCAAGAGGCATATATGGGATGTGTTATTACACTGTCATCGAGTTGTGTCATTGTATTGTATTTACAATGCATTACTACACGGTGTACTAGACGACATATTGCTCTGCCATGTGATTCACGATTCCACAACATACGTTGGGATTCCACAATGCATGCTACGACTCAACAGAGCCTTCACTGCAAGGAGCAACTAGTGGTTGATGGTTGTCAACGGTGGTTGACAAGCAGCAGTCGGAGTTGGTCGGAGGCTGCAGCGATAGGAGTTGGCCAACAACGATGGCCGGAGTTGGCTTGTGGCGTTGGCAATGGCAGGGCAACGACGACTATCAGAGTGAGAAGTATTTGTCAGATCTGCAGTGCAAAAGTGATGATAGGTTTCGACCACTTCTCCAAGCTTTTTTCTTCTTCTGACTTAAGGTCTAGGCCAACTTTCAAGAGAACAGTAACGCTCTATTTATAGAGTCTAGGATGCAATCAAGGAAGAATTATCGTTCACTCTAAATGGACAACCCAAAAAATGATTCTCTTGACCATAAAACACCATTATTATTAAAAAGCATCACATTATTTAAATATTTTTAATAATATTTAAATATATTGCACAATTCTTACATATTCATCTATATAATCCCTAAATTCTATATTTATATGTATAACACTTAGATCATTAATATCACTTCAAAAAAAAAAATCATCATAATTAACTTTATAAAAGAAAAATGTCCTTCTTTGAATAGGTCTATAACATCAAAGCATTAAAAAGTGTAAATATCAAACATCATGTGTTAAATATGCAAACACGTAAGAATTGTGTAGTATGCACTTGAAGTTTCCTTAAATTTAATTCAAATAATAATTTAGAAAGCGACTTATGAAGACAGCTCCTGTTAGACGTTACAATTTAGTAGCAGTTATTCTGCAACGCTTTTCATTGGAGAAGTACTCTTATTTGCCTTGCCTGAACGTTACAATTGCTTTTACATTAACTCTGCATGAAAAAGATACTCAAGAATGCCTTGAATGAACTAAGGTTGATGGTGCTTAAGGAAACTACTTAGCTACATTCCGAGGAAGGTGTGGAAGAATGTAAACGATGCTAACTGTTCCCATTGTCTTGATGAAAAGATCGCTCGTAGAATTCGTGTGAAGCTTTAAGTAAGGATGAACACATGTCCTTGCATGTAATGACAATCTTCTTCAATAGTTGGTCCGTCCCGGGTGCTAGATCAATGAATTAGGTAGATGGGCTATGTTAGTCCATTTTGACTGGTTGACTCAGTTTGATCATTTTGGTTTCCGGTTGGTAAGCTCATTAATGATGTAATTTTCGGATGTGAGAATTTGAAACCCATAAGGTCTATTAATGATTAAATTAGATTCGTGCTATCTTTTTCGTATTTTATCAAATATTTATAGTTGAGTGCATTCTCGAGTTTATTTGACAAAAAGGTTGAACAAAGATCTCATTCTGTGATATTAGATTTTCCTACGTAGAAGATTTAATCACCATAAAATCGAGATTTTTTTTTTCTAAATGAGTCTCGAAGCATAAATATTATGAATTTTAATAATATTATTATAATTTTAATTTTTGATGTTGATGATATTCAATTGATTAAAGTTGTCTTGTGCTCCACATACACAAGTTAAGGTTTTAATTGAGCCAAATCGACTGGTAAGTTGGCTCATTTAAAAAATATTAATAAAAACAATACTTTAAATATATTAAATTAAAAATTTATTTGTAAATTATAAAAATATTTTTAAAAATAAATTAAATATTTTATGTTAAAGAATACAATATAATTTATCTTCTAATTTTTCATTAAATATATCATTTTATTATAACATAATCTATGAATTAATATTATTTTTGCTCTTTTCGGGAAAAAAAAAAAGACTAAAGACTCAAGTTTGTAGAATTTAATTTCTGCTTGAGCTCGAACTTGATTATTTAATAAAGCTTAAGCTCCAGTCTTGCATGGCCCGAGTTTAACATGACTCGACTAGTTACCCCAAACTCAGACATACACATGATCTGCAGACATGATTGCATCAATTTGATATATTCAAATTTTTTATGTTATTTTTTTAAATTTAAAAACACTTAAATTTTAAATAATATGTTTTATAATCTCTCCCAAGTCCCTGTGATCTCCCAGAGAAAATGTTACTTACGGAGCACGTACGCAGAGCTGCGTATGGGCTCCACTGACATACACCTTTTGGGTAGGAATGATTTTAATTGGTTTACCGTATGCAGCTCTACGTACGATGATCGTAGCAAATATTTTTTCGATCTTCCAGCACCGCTGTCTCTATAATTTTCTCTTCATTTGTTGGGTCCATGTGGTTATCATGTGCATGTTAGAATATATAAAAAAGAAAAAGTTATGCTGGAGGTGAACATAATTGCTGAAATGATTCATAATTAAAATACTACTAGAAATTTCACATAAATATGACATACAAACATAAATTATTACAAATACAATCTGAAATAGTAATAAAAAAGACAAACTCATTAGACTGATTGTTTAAAAAATAGCATATATTTATGAGGAAAGCCTCCCTGTTTAATTGTTCATCTATAAGTTTTATAGACAATAAATGCATGAAAATATCATCAACTACCTTGGGAGCAGAGTTCGGTAGCTTCACAACATCTATCATAGTTGGGCATCCCTTCGGAGCAGTGCGAGCACTGGATGTGATACTGGTGAAAGTCGTAACAAGCTTTGAAATCTGCTTAGATAAATGTTGGGCTTCAATCTGTATTTTCTTTTTACGCTTTTTGGTGGGGGGTTACAGGGTGCTTGGAATGGCTTGATTCACCTTGCTCTCTCTACCGTAGTACTTCCTCTTGGACTTCATTGGAATGAGCAAATTTGGACTCATCCAGATTCTGAGAGAGGCTCGGTATTGTTGCTCTCTCTACCGAAGCGTAAATATTATGAATTTTGATTTTTTTTTTATTATTTTAAATTTTTTGATGTTGATGATATTCAATTGAATAGCCTTTGCTGACCGCTTTTAATATCTTTAAAAGCAAAGTTAAGTAAGATTGTCTTGTGCTCCACAGACACAAATTAGGGATGTAATTGAGCCAAATCGACTGGTAAGTCAGCTCATTTAAAAAAAATATTAATATTAAATATATTTTTAATATATTAGCTTAAAAATTATTTTTAATTTATTAGAAATAGTTTTAAAATCAAATTTAATATTTTATGTTAATTAATATATTATTATGTATCTTCTAGTTGGTCATTCTATATATCTTTTTATTTTAACATAATCTATAAATTAATATTATTTTTACTCTTAAAAAATAATCGTAATATGGCTCAAACTTGTAGAATTTAATTTGTGCCTGTGCTCGAACTTGAATATTTAATAAAGCCGAAACTCGAGTCTTGCATGGCTCGAGCTTAACTTGATCGACTAGTTACCCCAAACTCAGACAAGCACATGATATACACACAGGATCACATCAATTTGATATAGTCCAATTTTTTATGATATTTTTTAAATTAAAAGACACTTAAATTTTAAATAATATTTTTTAAAAGTTTCAATCAATAGCTATCAATTTTTTTATTCTGTAATGACAGCGTTAATACATTATTCAAAAGATGAAAAAAAAAGAAGTCCAAAAATCTATGGAAGGAAGCAAAAAATATATTTTAAACCATAAAAAAAAGGTTCAAACAATAAAATTTCACAATTCGACCCATGTCGAACCCTAGCAACCCTTATCACATAAGATCATTTCCTTTCCTCACATTTCTTCTCCGGCGTCGTCTCTCCGTCGTTGTTGGCTCGTGTTGCTTCGACGTTGACTGTGGCTAAGGTCTGCAACATTCAAAGCCGACAGAGTTCGCATCTGCTGTGTTATCTTCGATTTTGACGATGACGGGTTAGCACGTTGTCTTCTTCGGTTCCTGTCTTCTGCGCGGCTTTCGGCACGACATTCTGCGGCTTCGTCCCTACCGTTTTCAGCTCATCATTCCTGCCCTCTCACCGACTTCACAGAGATTTTAATTGCTATGATGGAGCTTTCTTCTTCTTCGGTTGAACCTGACAAAGCCTCATTTACCCACGTGATGGTTAATCCTCAGATGGAGACGGCGGTTGTCTTCCCCTTAAGTTATAAGGAATATCGTAATGATATAGGTGACTGCCCATTTATTAAGAATGCAAGAAGGAAAAGTGGGAAAGCAACACTCTTTTTCTCGGAGTAGAAATTTCAACACTGATTGACAAATTCAAGTTTGTTATTATTGGAAAATTTTAGTGGGGGCACCCACCTATGGAAGTTACCAGGAAAATGTTTGATGATCTCAAATTAGCAGGAAAGTGAAAAATGGGGCTCATGGATGGGAGACATGTATTGATTCAATTAATCATGGTAGAAAACTACACTCGGATTTTCTCTAAAAAACATCTTAGCATTGCTGGTAAATCAATGAAGTTACTCAAGTGGTCTCTTGATTTTGACCCCAATCATAAACCTCCTATTGTACCGGTATGGTTTAGTCTACCAGGTCTTAACCTGCACTTTTTTCATCATCAAGTTCTTTATTCTATTGGGGTCACACTTAGGGACCCTATGAAGCTAGATCTACCGACTTTTAATATAGTCAGACCTACTGTAGCCATAATACTTGTGGAAAGAGATATTACTTTACCTGAAGTTATTGAAGTTTGGTTGGGCACAACTCATAATGGATATTAGCAACAAATCATTATGGAGCATAGACCGCCTTATTGTTCTCATTGTAAGATGTTTGAGCATACACTTGTTATATGTCATAAGTTTCATCCTAATTTTAAATCTAAAGATCAAGTGAATAAGGATGGATCTAATCCCACTACTCTGGACATATATGTTCCATCTGAAGAGAAAGCTACCACAGTACATGATTTGGATATCGCTAAAGATCAACCACCTACTATCCCTGCTGAGAAGGTGCAACCCGATCCTCTACCCAACATCGCAGTTCCAGATGAAGAACATCATACTGCAGGTATAGATCCAAAAGTGCTTATACCACTCACTATTCTTGAAGAAGGCTTACTTACATGCCAAGACACACGAGAGTGCTTCTCTGATTCAATCATAGATCAACTGGTACAACAAATAGTTATTTCTAATGTTCAACATCCTACACATGTCCGACACACTTTAGATCAATCCAGTGATCAGGCAAGTCAATATTCGGATGAGAAAGAAGAAGGCTGACGGCTGACTTGAGCTTGAGAACTTATTGGATGATACTTTGGTCACTACTGGCAATGACACTCATCTTACCGATTTATTAGTTGGCTCCTTTTCTAGAAGTAGAGGCAAAGACAAAGCAAAAATGTGTCGCTCTCTAGCTACCTGATACTACGTTTTTGGCATTTTTTTGTTTTTTTTTTCTTTAGGTCTTTTGTAATTTTTTGTATTTTCTCTTTTTTTTAGAACCATTTGTATGTTGTGGTTATCGTGGGGGAAGGGTGTTATTCTTGGGCTCTTC
>JXCR01117004.1:33716-47459 GCA_002079205.1 Phalaenopsis hybrid cultivar
ATATTAATTTTAATATTTATGTTCATAGTATTCAAATCACATAATAAAAATAATATTATTGTCAATTTTTAAAAGCTAAATATACTTGTTATTATGTTGGCTAAAATATATTAAAGTGTAATGAATATAAATATGAAAGTGTAGGTGTATGTAAATACATTAGAATTATGTGTTAAGTATGTAATACATGAGAATTATGTGCTAGGTATGTAAATTTCTCATTATTTTGATATGATATTTAGATAGAGTAAGTATATTGATAAGTGGTTCGTGTGGATCGAAGCATACATTAGCAAATTTTTTGGGCATATAAAGGCCAATTTTTTATAAAAGATTTGATCACCTATACGTGCCAAGTTGTCTGTTTGAGTAATCTGATGAGCTCGTTTGTCAAAGTGATTGACCAAGTTAACTTGTCGAAGTGATCTGTTGAGCCCTCCATAATGGCTTCTGAAGGTTTGTAAACCACAAAGTGAACAATATTGTTGAAGGACAAACATACATTCGCGTCTATTTAGAAGTCACATCACAGGAAATGTTCAAATTTTCTTACAAGAAAGTCCTTACAAGGGTCTTGTATCGTATGTTCTACTTCTTGTTTCTCTCTTTTTTCTTTATTTATCGAAGAAAAGTTCTGGAGAGAAACCAGTGCGAAGAGAGATATATAAATTCAGTCATCTCCCACTTAAGTGGGAATACGTACATCGCTCTCTATCGCTGCTTCCCTCTCTCATCCAATCTCTTATGGAAAATTAAGAATTGAGGTTTGGGAAGGGGGACTTCCATCTAGTTCCTTATTTCTTCAACTTCGCTCTCAAAATAAGGTCTTTCCTGATTTGTGTGAGTCCATAAATAATACAGAACCCTACGTTCTAAGAGAATTCAATCGTGGATGTGAATTTATGACCTCATTTTAGATGGAAGGAGCTTAACTCCATTAAGTGATCACAATACTTCTTATAATTGTAAATAAATAATTATTCATAGTGATATTTGATACACCTAAATTATAAAGTGTTTTTAGACACATTTTTATACCCATTTTTGAGATATTGCGTTTTAATGGAAGGTATTTGTGTGTTTTTTTTAGGTACAAGTAAAAAAGGTGAAAAATGCTAAAAAGAGTGAAAAATGATCAAATTTGGAGCAAAGATGCAAAAACGGTGCAAAAATGTTTTGGAGCCTAAGCACCAGATCCGACGTTTAAGTGCTGGTGAAACAGAGAAGGTCGCGTCTAAGCGCCAGAGACCCCGCGTTTAAGCACCAGAGACAGTTATTTGAGAGGTTAATTCATTTTGCTGAATTTTGAAGGGACATTTAAGACACCTATTGGCTAAAGAGGGTGGTTATGACCACTAGAAACAAAAATATGGTTAAAAGACTTGTGAAAGGAAGCATCCCTTGGAAAATACATCGAATCAGGACACATTTTGAAGAGATACCAAGGCACCTCTTGGAAAATGACAGAAGAAGGAAGTTGAGAGAAAAATGGGGGGAGTCTTGAGAAGTTCTTAAAATAGTTTGTGGAGAAACTTTTGGAGAGATTTTTTAGGCATCACAAATTTACGTTTTTTCCTTTTTGTTTTTAGTTTTACTGTGAGAGTTAGGAGTGTTGTAAGAGAGAAGGGATTCAAAGTAACTTCAAGAATTTGGTTTTAAGTGTGGTTTTGTTTTCTTCATGGATTCTGAGTAGTTTTCTTTATCTTTCTCCTTAAAATGATAAGTAATTAAATTTTGCGAAAGTTGTGGAAAGTATTGATCTTCAATGATGGAAGAAGTTGTGATGATTTAAATCAGACTTGTAAAGAATATTGATCTTTAATGTTGGACAAAGTTGTGATGATTTAAATCCATGCACTCCAAAGTTTTGGAGAGTATTAATCTTTAATGTTGGAAGAAGTTGTGATGATTTAATTTCATGTACTTCATTTACTTCTCTATCTGGCCCATCTAGATGTTAAAATTTATTGTGAGAACATGTAAGAACCGAGATGGTATTGTCTCAGTCAACAATTGAAAATAATCACATGAGGTTGTATGAATGAGAATGTAATTCATATGATTTAGTGCAAATAAATAAGAAAATAATCTTTGAAGAGTGTAGAGTTAGAGTACTTTAGAGTGACAGACTAAAGTCCCCAACTTGGTTTATTGTTTTAGGTTCTGATACAAGATGTTAGCCCCCCGGTGGAGGGAATCGAGGGAGCTCTAGAGTGAGAATTGATATCTTCCCCGACTAGCCGGTCTTCAGAACTATTCAAACTTTAAATTAATCACTGTTCTTTATAGCATCTCTAGTAAGGCTAAAGAAAAATATTGCTCCTATTTGACACAACACAATTTGAATACTTCCACAACCAAATTTCTATACTTATTATTGATTCATGATAAGGATAAATATATTTCATATTCAGTGCTTTTCTTTTACATAAATTCAAGTTATATTTAGAAGTTTTTTTTTTCTGTTTTGTCAAAATATCAAAAAATACCAAAAAGAATTGAATTTTAATTACTGTAAAAATATTTATAGTTTAAGTAATTGCCTTTTTGAAATATAAAATTTGTTATTTAGAAGTGCATATTGTGAACACTCCCTGTGGGTTCGATATTCGGGGTTTAATAAAAAAGTCATATATTACTTGATAACTATACGTATACTTGCGTAGTATCCCAATATATATATAAATTAAAAGTTAAATTCTTATTTTCTTCAGGATCAAATTTTTTGTGCTGTTGCAAAGTAGAAAAGATAAGTGAAGAATATAATTGCATACATTGTTATACTGTTGCAAATAAACAGTCGTATCAATATTACAATCATTTTGCAGTCCATTTCTTTTTCCAATGACAGCTTGAGTCATGATTGATTAATTGTTAATGAACATTGATTTGAATAAAAATATATTAAAACCAATTTTTAAATCAATAACAACCACTAGCAACTAGTTTTTATGATAGAATTTCTATTAATTGACTATCAAGATTATTTGTGTCATTTCAAATAATTTCATATTAACATCTCTTTTAAGAAAGAAAGCAGAAAGGCAAAAAAAAAAAGCAAATAATTGATTATCAAGAGGTTTTGTTTTATATACACGTCATTCAATCCTATGTTAAAATTATCATCACAAGAATGACTTTTCATAACAGTTTGATGTTGATTTTGCAAGTGCAGCTGAGAACGAATCGGTACCTTCAAAAACATACGAATATCAAATGAGAGAAATAATTACAGACCATGATGATATCACTAATCCAACCATAGGGGGTGGAGAGGGTGTCGAGGACATGACTGAATTATGAGAACATATTACCGATTCTTTAGTTAACGGTTGATGTATTATATTGTAATTCACTATCATTGTCGGAAGGAGATGTTATTTCTTTATTAAGTTTGCTTGTATTTTTTAGTACTATAAGTTATAATTTGTATATATTCATGTAAAGAAAATTTATGGGTACAAAACTCCCAATACCGCCCTAATAATATTTTGGCACAAAACCCTCAATACCACCTCACTATCACATCAATAACACCCCAATATCACCCCAATAACACATCAATATTACCCTAATACCACCCTAATAATATTTTGACACGAAACCCTCAATATTACCCTAATATCACCCCACTATTGCCCTAATAATATCTTGACAAGAAACCCCCAAAACCACCTCACTATCACATCAATATCACCCCAATATAGCCTTAATACCACCCCAAAAATATCTTTGCAAGAAACGCCTAATACAATCTCAATACCACATAAATATCACCTCAATATCACTTTAATACCACATCAATACCACCCTAAGACCACCAGAATAATATCTTTGCACGAAACCCACAATAACACCCAAATATCATCTCAATACCATCCCAATAATATCTTGACATGAAACCTCCAATACCACTTAAATACTACATCAATACCACCCAATACAACCTCAATACTACTCCAATACCACATCAATACCACCCCAATAATATATTAGCCTGAAACTCCCAATACTACCTCAATACCACCCCAATATCACCCTAATTATATCTTGACATGAAACTCCCAATAACATCTCAATACCACCCTAATACGACCTCAATAACACCACAATATTGTTCCAATACCACCTCAATTATATCTAGGCACAAAGCCCTCAATATTACATCAATTCCATTTCAACACCGCGTCATTACCACCTCAATATCACTCCAATACCACATCAATACCACCCCAATAACATCTTGGCACAAAACCCCCAATGTCACCTTAATATCACAACAATATAACCCCAATATCACCGCAATACACCCCAATACCACTCCAGCCTGTGTGATATGTATGTAAATGCTTCTTTAGGTTCTCATGATACATTTTGTTGAATTTTGTTTATTCTAAGAACATTTTCTTAATTTCAAGGCAAAGCAAACCCTCATTGGAGGAAATTGTTTTTGGCACTTCATTGGGGAATACTGAAGGGATTGAACCATGTATTTTATTTTCTTACAATTAATATGGCTGCATTTTTTATGAAATATTTGGATGGTATCAATATAAAAAATTAGAGTTTTTGTTAGATATATAAATGCAAAAGACTTCGGTGGTATATATGTAAATACCATTATTTATACCAATTTTGCATCTCATTTTCTTTTTACTTATTCATTTCCTCTCTATCATTATGTATGTGCTAATCATTAATGTTCAGGATTCTATTATTGAAAATAAACTTCCACAAGCTCCAAGGGAACCAAGCATTGACTAGTATTTTATGATTGCAACCTGTTATGTGTTGTTTTCACGATTAAAAAAGGTGATAATGCCGGTCAAAAATTTTACAGATGTTCAAAAAATTTAATGAACAGTGAAATTTTTTCTTTGGGTAGATGAACCGAGTGATGCAATAATGAAGGGAGGCGATGAAAAATAAATGCATCTGATGACAGTGAAGAATGATCTCAAAAACTTTCAATTTTTTTTGTGAAGACCTTGCTCTTGTTTGATTTTGCAATCGTAGCACTTTTGTTATTGTTGTTAACATTGCATTTATTTTGATGTTATTGTTGTATTTTGGAGGACAAGTTGTACCATTTGAGATTTTTTGGTAAGCAAACTTGTATGTTTGGTTGAGATGCAACTTATTTTGAATATATTATGTTCAATTTTTTATAATTATTTTGAAGGCAGAAAATTATGTTAATGTTAACCTTTAATTTTTTATAATGTTGTGAGTGAAAATGACGTGATAAACTATAATTAAATTTATTCAACAAGCAACATTTTCAAAACTGTATTTTTCAAACAGAACTGTGTTTTTCAAACGGAGCTTGTCTTTCAAACAGACTAACTGAATCTAAAACAACAACTTATGAACAATATATTTTCAACAACAGCTTTTGAACTGTGATTTTGCACAGCCTTTGCAAAAACAAACACACTCTTAATCTCTTCAAATTAATTGTGTTAGAATTATGAATTTGAGTGTGAATTCTCACCTATTTAGCATTTCCCCCATGTAGGTGAAAGCATGAAAGCAAGCTACTTTTGAGCAATAAAGACTCCATATTCAATATGATTTATAAAACTTGTTAGGGGCATTTACATCCATGCCCCCAAATTCCTATGTACTTACATGTCTAACCTTTAAGCTTTGTTTATGCATTATATCACCTACATTTTTCATATCACATTATAAAATATCTATATTTTAACTTCAAAATACATGAAGTATACCTTCTCATATATAGGAAAGGTGATATGTATGTAAAAAATTAAAGTTTAGGTTTTAAATATGTGTAAGGATAGGGATTGAGTGGCATGAATGTAAATCTTCAAACTTTTTAATAAAAACACAAAACTATGAAGAAAATCAAATAAGCTTCTATATTTCTTAAGTTCTTATTAAATATCTTTCAATTTTGAATTCCTATATTTTTATTTTTTTATATTTTTGACCTTTTTGATTTTGGGTGATTGGAGAGAATACTAATGCATTTAATATTGACCAATTTGTATTGTCGATCTTTAGGTTGAGAGGATCATGGGAGTCAAAATTAGCCTACAATGGCAATGCTGTTGAAGCTAAGAGGTTAAAATTTGTGCTATGCATGAGTTGCAAGATCCTACCATCCACAACTTCTACACCCCATTTAGGTTCACATTAAGCTTGTTCCACCTCGAAAATAAATATTTGTGAATTCATCTTAGTTAGGGGATTATATAAGGATGAGAATGAATTAGAATGTTACTAAAGTAATTATTTGGTTGGAATAGAAATCGTGAGATTCAAAATTTGAATCGACGTCAACAAATTTCCAATGTCCAAAATGGATCTTGAGGTGATTTTTTGACATAGAAATGTTAAACTTCGATCGAAAGACTTCTAAAACTTTGATTTTAGTATATTTATGGTCAAAGTGATTGGCTTGACTAAACGGACTCAGAGTTACAGAAATTGATTCAATCTGATCAGATCAAGCCACAATCAAGCCATTAAATTGTTTTAAAAGCGTTATAGGCATAATTGAAAAGTCAAACAAATTATAAATCTAACAAGTTTATTGTAAAATCGAGTGTCTAGATAAGACGAATTCCACAATCCAAAGGTCACACAATTCCGACATCATTAAAGCATTAAAATTTCCATCAAACATTGTCCCATCAAGGAATCTCTATGGGTCGTACCATCAATAGTGGTCAGGATTCCTTCCTTATTTTCAACTTAGATTCTAAAAATAAGGCCCTACCCCTTCATGAGAAGGGGATCGAGAGTCTGGGTAAAAGGAAAACTAAAACATGCAGAAGAGGGAGCTACAACCCAGCATTTTGTACCGTAGATCATGTTGGTATAGTTGCTTCCTACCACCACCTCCCACCATTGAACTCTAACTCTTGTAGCCTCCAGCCAATGCCACCCGCCAACACAGTCTACTACCGCCTTCCCCTTCCGCCAACTCCGGTTGCTGCCACCTCTGACCAACTTTTGTCATCGCCCTCTGGTAAACTCTGATCATTGGTGCCTTTGTCCAACTTAGGCTACCGTCGCCATCACCAAACAATTTTGGTTGTCACCACCTCCAGTCATCGCCACCCTCCGACCAGCTCAAGCCGCTGATGGCTCCGTCGTTGGCTACCATCGATGATCATCGGATGTCACCTACACTTTACAATGAAGTCCCTTGTGAAGTCACAATATGCACTATAGAATCTCGACGTAGATTATAGAGTAACAACATGCCTCACAGTGCAACAACTCCTCTCAAAGAGAGCGTAACAATACGCCTCAAATATGGTGACTTTCTTTGGACTCTTAATGTCCCATTTGGGACCTCATTTTTATGGCTTTTACGTTGTGGAAAAGGAGAAGTGGTGTTTAGTAACCCTTTTATTTTGAGTGTTTCACTATTTGGGGGCCGCATCAAGTTGAATGCAAAAATGGAAGGGGAAGAGGGCGTTTCGCGACTCGAGCTCCATTGCAAGGTGCCTTTGACGTCACCGCCCTTTCAGATTTTCGGTAATCCCAATCCCTATACTCATATATACCCTCGCTTTTGTCCCCCTTTGTCACTTGTAACGTTAGAGCTGAAACTTGGTTTTGCTCCCGTCCCTCGGTTAGGCTCCGATGACTTAATGCAACCTTCCAGTAAACTTTTCTCCTTTATAGATTTTTGCTTGCAGTTTATTCTTGCCTACCAGTGTGTAGATGAACATTTTGTATGGAGATTTCTGAGCACATATTTGTTCTTTCTTTTTGTATTGCATATACATTGATGCAAAGTTGAAGTTTACAAGATAAATTAGTTAGTTACATCTATAGTAATCCTGATCAACCAGTAGACATTATAGAATGAAAATTATATGAGCTTTGTTCATTTGTTTTTTAAAGATTTATTATTTTAAATATCATGATTGTTGAGTAACATTTTGGGATGGAAAATGTTGAGCACTGGTCCCTTTTTTAGTTTTATATTGTTTGGATTTTTATAAATAGAATTGCATACAATTTATTACACATTTGAATTTTGCATGATCTATAAATTAGCAGCATCTTTACCTGTTCTGAACAATTAGTAGAAGCAATGAGAAGAAAACTATTTGAGAAATGCTTATCTATTTATCTCAGTTTTTTTGTTGGTTTATTTCCTTTAAATAAATATATGAGCAATGATTTTCAGTTTATCTAACATATTTTGCTGATTGAATTATTTGAACTTGCTTCCTCCTCAGTGTGGAGTAACATTTTGGGGGAAGAATGTTGAGTATTGCTTCCTTTTTTTAGGTCATCTCAGTCTTTTATAAATAAAATTGCATATATTTTGATGCACATTTAAAGTTTGAATTATAGATAAGTTAGCAACATCCTTACATGTTCTAATCAATTAGTAAAAACAATGGGATGAAATATATATGAGCATCGCTCATCTATTTATTTCAGGTTTTTTTTATTTGTTTTCTTTTAATTGATATATGAGTACTGGTTTTCAGTTTGTCTGACAAATTTTGCTGGTTGAATTGTTTGCACTTGCCTTCTCCTTAGTATGGAGTAATATTTTGGGGGCAGAATGTTGAGCACAACTTTTTTTAGTTTATATGAGCCTTTTATAAATCGAATTTAATATAGTTTACTCTACATTTGAAGTATGCAAAATAGATAAGTTAGTAGAATCATTACCTGTTTGAATCAATGGGATGAAATAAGTATGAGCAATGCTCATCTATTTGTTTCAGATTTCTTTATCAATTTATTTTGTTTGGATGAATATATGAGCACCAATTTTCAGTTTTTCTGATAAATTTTGCTGGTTGAATTGTTTGCTTTGCCTCCTCCTCAGTGTACAGTAACATTTTGGGGGGGAGAATGTTGAACAATCTTTTTTTTGTTTTCTTCTGCAGAGACTTTTATATATAGAATTACATCTATTTTGTTGTACATTTGAAGTTTGCATGATAAATAAGTTAGCATCATCTTTACATGTTTTGAATAATCAATATAAATAATGGGATGAAATATATCTGAGCAATGCTCATGTATTTATTTCATTTATTTTTTTTTGTTTTATTTTCCTTAGATAGGTATATGAGCACTGATTTTTAGTTTGTTTAACATATTTTGCTGATCAAATTGTTTACACTTGCCTCCTCATAACTTTTTGGGAGGAAAAATGTTGAACACTACTTTTGTTTTTAATTTTCTTCTATTGAGACATTTATCAATATAATTGCACATGTTTTCTTGCACATTTGAAGTTTACATGATAGATAAGTCAGTAACATCCAAAAATAGTTATGAAGCTATGGAATGAAATGCATTTTAGCATTTAAATGTTGCGCAGTGATCAAATAGTAGAAGTTATGGAATGAAGTATATTTCAGCATTGTTATTTTGTTTCTTTCAGAATTTTGTGTGTATTTACCATGTATGCCTTGACTGAGAATATATGCCAAATAAGATATCATATAGAGGATGTCATTCAATGTTATTTAGAGCGATGATGAAAAATAACTATCAACGGGCTCAACCGATCACCACTCATCAATTTTAATTTGTTGAGATTATTTTCCCACATATACTATCTATTGCCAAAGAACACGTTCAAGTGCTTATTCGATTTGGGAAAATGATCATTATAGATGTAGTCTTTTTTGCTTAGGAGATCTCACTGAGCTCTAATTATTGCCTCGATGACCTGATTTGGATAGCGCAATAGAAACTAGTTGAGTTTTCACATTAGTTAATGGATATGCAAAATAAGTATATAAAAATTATGAAAGAAATAGATGAACAATGCTCATATATATTTCATTCAATTACTTATATTAATTGATCAGGACAGGTAAGGATGCTATAAACTTATCTATTATGCAAACTTCAAACGTGTAACAAAGCATATGCAATTCTATTTATAAAAGTCACAATAAAAAAAAATTAGAAAAAATGAAGTGATTGTCAATATTCTCCCCCTAAAACGTTACTCCACACTGATGAGGAGGCAAGGGCAAGCAAGTAGATCAACAAAATTTATCAAAAAAAATTGAAAATCAATTGACATATATCTATCTAAATTGAGATATGTAGAGGTGGATTAGATGTTGTTAACTTATCGAAAATGATTCTTGTGATTTATATGATTTTATTAATACAGTTTATTTTGTGGCTCATTGGTTGCATGGTTTTTGTTTACAGTGATGCTTTTAAATGGGATTTGGGGAGCACATTTCACATTTCTTATGAAATATTTAGTAGAGTGATGATGGGAAAAACAGAACAGAAGACTCAACCAATTACTAACTATGAATGTGAAAATAAAACGACCAAACTAATTTGACACAAATATTGCGTGGTCTTTATGCTAGATCACACAATTGATGATCTTGGATGGAGTTATTTTTGATACTTACGAATTGATTCTAAGCTCTACTTTTACTCTTTATTTGTTATTTTCTTATTTTAGGTTAAAATATTATTGTTGTACATGCCAAACTATGTTGATACATTTATTTTTCTTACTTTGACATCAAATGGCTAAAGAGAAAAAAAAGTAGGATATTCTCTATTTGGGATATGGAGACAAATATAATTTTATGTGATTTATGTTTGAGAGAGGAAGAAAACGACAATAGACCAACCACCTATTTTAATAAAGAAGGTTGGAAAACTATAACGAAACTTTTTCAAGAAAGAAACACAAAAAAATCCAGCTGAAAAACAAATGTGATCAACTTTAAAAGGGCTGAAATTTGTGAAATGAGCTAAAGAGAGGAACTATTAGTTTAGGATTGGACCCTGTTGGGAAACTAGTTGATGCACATGTGGAGTGGTGACTAGAGAAGATTTCAATAAGTATGATGATCCTACCTACATCCACGAGGAAGCTAACTATCTTCAAGCCAGATCTTCGGTGCAAGGAGAGTCATTATAACTCACCACTATGACTTACGTGACTAACTATGACCTACACGGTTCACATCTAGTGTAGCTCTCGACTTCAGCCCCAACAATATATGAACTTCATCACAACTCACCACTACAACCTACATAAACAACTAATACCTTCATGATTTACAACTCATGCAGCTCCAAGCTCATGTCATCACAACCTACAGACGTCATCACAGCTCACCACTACGACTTATGTGGTTTACATCCAGTGCAGTTCCTGAGTTCGGCCCTTGCAGCATACGAACGTCATTGCATCTCACTACTATGCCTTATATAACCAACTATGGTCTAGATTGTTCATAGCTCCTGCAACTTCTTATTATAACATTTGTGGCCAAACAACGTTGTTGAAGAAACCATCTGCAGCCCACATGGCCAACTATTAATAAGTTGGCACTACGACCACTGTCTCCAACATTCACAAAAAACTACTGCCTTCATTACAATCAATTATGGTCATTGTAGCTTATTATCATCGACACTCCATTCATTACAGTCAAATTGTGACTATTATAAATGAACCACTTATACATTTACAATGATCATCTTTGCAGCATCACATTTCATAATTCAGGAGAACAGTGAGCCTATTTACTTAACGTTCATAGCAAATTATTTCAACGAGGTTAGGCCCTGTGGTTTTCCCTTTTTCAGAGGTTTCTAAGTAAAAATTAAGATGTCTTCTACTGCTTACTTCTCTTTAATTAAGTGAGTGTGTGGTGGGTTTTCATGCAACACATGAAAATAGTCTATTAATCTATCTCCGCGGACTTTCCAACACACATCAACATTTATCATATGATTATACATAAAAAAGAAGTTATTTATTGCCTTGCTAAGAATAAATAATGTGAAAAGAATGTAGGAATTTTCTAGAATTTGAATTTCGTTTGATGAAAAAAAAAAGACTTAATAATTTGCACATGGCACATAATTCTCATGAATTTAATAGCTAGCATTTAAAATTTGATACACTTTACTTGCATATGAGAAATGCTATTAATAAACTTTTTGTGTTTGATATGTAAATATATAAAATTTATGTGACATGTATGAACATACCCCAAAATAATAAGGTAAGATTTTGATGTATTTTAATCTTTTTTAATTTAACTTCAATGAATTCAAAATTTGGTTAATTTTTAAAAACCTTGCATGAGCTATATCACATTTCATTTATCTAATTGTGTTTTTATTAAAAAATTTAATTGGTGCAATTAATTTAAAAGTTAGGGGCCATTACATATAACTATTTTACATGAATTCCACTTAAACCCCGACCAAGAATTCAACAAATGCAGAGCTGTTTGCAGAGTCTAATCTCGCGCTAACGCGTGGAAGACCGGCTCACCTACATAAAAAAAATAAAAAAATAATGAAAACGCGCAGCCCGCTCGACCGATGCGTTGCATAATCCAAGCAAATATTTTTTTGCGTTATTTATCTTTGTCTTCGTGTTATAGGAATATTCCATCGCGTTATTATGAATAACATAACAATAATACATGAATAAAAAATCAATAACACATTAAATAACACATAAATAACGCGAGAGAATATTCTTATAGCACAGAATATTCCTAAACTTTCAATAACACACCAATAACACATGAATAACACATCAATAACACATAAATAACGCGAAAAAATATTCGTATAACACGAATTGAATGACACATTAATGAATGACACATTAAATAACACATGAATAACACGATGAAATATTCTTAAATTCTCCATAACGCACCAATAACACATGAATAATGTGGAAAATAATCAGAATAATGCGGGAAAATATTCTAAAATTCTCAATAACACATGAATGATATATAAATAAAAGTTGAAAATATTCAAAATAATAAATCTAGACGCTGAGAGGTGGATTTGTTATTGATGTAATATATTTTCGTGTGAAAAGACCCTCTACCATTGCTGACCTCCTCCCCTTTATCCTTCTGCTCTGCAACCTCAGTCGACTCCTCTGCACCAGCAAGACCTCCTCATTAGCGCCTCTCGCCAATGGCCAGGTTCTTCCTTGACCTCCGTCCTAGCGACGCAACCGAGATAGCGACCTTTTCTGCCGATTCACGGGATCAGGAATCGGCGTCATTTTGGGATTTACGGGAGCTGAGGATTTACGGCGGCGTTTTTAGCCATTTGGTAGGATTTAGCTTAAATGCTCTCTAAATCCTGCTTAAAATCGGCTACGAAACATCCCCTTAATTAGAAAGATCACTGTAAGCAAATGAAATCGNATGACTATTATAAATTTTTATTTTTTTAGAAAAGTCAGACCGCTGCCAGAATGTTCACACCGCACCTAGATAAGTGGGTGTGAAAACACTATTTTTGGTGTTTTGAGAACGCATAAGCTGTCAAAACGCAGTTTACCCAAACAGATCAGACACGTTTTCAAAACGCTACCACATCAAATAAGCTGCCACAAACGGACAGTAAGCTAACGGGTCAAATTTAATGGTCCAATCGCCGAGAACAAAATTTAATAATGTCAAATGTTACTGTATATAAAATTCATGGTGGCATTTTATAATTATTTTAATATTTTATTTTTGTAGGCGGGGGAGTTTTGAGCATGACCTTTCGGTGGTGCGAAAGGAACTGCCACTCAAACTCATGATATGATAAAGATTGCATATGGATGATATTTACAGTGTAAAAAACAATCATATAATTCCATCTTTGAGCTTGCCACCGGCCACCATTAATAGATAATAAGATATGCCGCATGTGACACATATCATTCATATAATAATAATTTCATATATATATATATATATATATATA
>JXCR01117004.1:58786-96343 GCA_002079205.1 Phalaenopsis hybrid cultivar
TATATATATATTAAAAAGTTAAATTCTTATTTTCTTCAGGATCAAATTTTTGGTGTTGTAGTAAGAAAGATAAGTGAAGAATATAATTGCATACATTGTTATACTGTTGCATATAAACAGTCATGATCAATATTACAATCATTTTGCAATCCTTTTTTTTTCCAATGACAGCTTGAGTCTTGATTGATTAATTGTTAATGAACATTGATTTGAATAAAAATATATTAAGGCCAATTTTTAAATCAAGAACAACCACTAACAACTAGTTTTTATGATAGAATTTCTATTAATTGGCTATCAAGATTATTTGTGTCATTTCAAATAATTTCATATTAACATCCCTTTTAAGTAAGAAAGCAGAAAGGCAAAAAGAAAAAAGCAAATGATTGATTATCAAGAAGTTTTGTTTTATATACACGTCATTCAATCCTATGTTAAAATTATCACCACAAGAATGACTTTTCATAATTACATATGACTTCATCATTCACAGTTTGATGTTGATTTTGCAATTGTAGATGAGCACGAATCGGTACCTTAAAAAACATACGAATATCAAAAGAGAGAAACAATTACAGACCATGATGATATCAATAATCCAACCATAGGTGGTGGAGAGGGTGTCGAGGACATGACTGAATTATGAGAATATATTATTGATTCTTTAGTTAACGGTTGATGTATTATATTGTAATTCACTATCATTGTCGGAAGGAGATGTTAGTTCTTTATTAAGTTTTCTTGTATTTTTTAGTACTATAAGTTATAATTCGTATATATTCATGTAAAGAAATTTGTGGATACAAAACTCCTAATACCGCCCTAATAATATTTTGGCACAAAACCCTCAATACTACCTCACTATTACATCAATACCACATCAATATCACCCCAATAACACATCAATACCGCCCCAATACTACCCTAATAATATCTTGACACGAAACCCTCAATATTGCCCTAATATCACCTCCCTATAGCCCTGACAATATCTTGTCAAGAAACCCCCAAAACCACCTCAATACTACATCAATATCACCCCAATATAGCCTCAATACCACCCCAAAAATATATTTGCAAGAAATGCCCCATACAATATCAATACCACATAAATATCACCTCAATATCACCCCAATACCACATCAATACCACCCTAAGACCACCAGAATAATATCTTGGCATGAAACCCACAATAACACCCAAATATCATCTCAATACCACCCCAATAATATCTTGACATGAAACCTGCAATACCATTTAAATACTACATCAATACTACCCAATACAACCTCAATACCACTCCAATACCACATCAATACCACCCCAATAATATCTTCGCATGAAACTCCCAATACTACCTCAATACCACCCCAATATCACCCTAATTATATCTTGGCATGAAACTCCCAATAAAATCTCAATACCACCCAAATACAACCTCAATAGCACTGCAATATTGTTCCAATACCACCTCAATTATATCCAGGCACAAAGCCCTCAATATTACATCAATTCCATCTAAACACCGTGTCATTACCACCCCAACACCACCTCAATATCACTCCAATACCACATCAATACCACCCAATAACATCTTGGCACAAAACCCCTGATGCCACCTTAATATCACAACATTATAACCCCAATATCACCACAATACATCCCAATACCACTCCAGCCTGTGTGGTATGTATGTAAATGCTTCTTTAGGTTCTCATGATACATTTTTGTTGAATTTTGTTTGTTCTAAGCACATTTTCTTAATTTCAAGGCAAAGCTAACCCTCATTGGAGGAAATTGTCTTTGGCACTTCATTGGGGAATACTAAAGGAATTGAACCATGACATTTATTTTCTTACAATTAATATGGTTGCATTTTTTATGAAATATTTGGATGGTATCAATATAAAAAATTAGAGTTTTTGTTAGATATATAAATGCAAAAGACTTCGGTGGTATATATGTAAATACCATTATTTATACCAATTTTGCATCTCATTTTCTTTTTTACTTATTCATTTCCTCTCTATCATTATTTATGTGCTAATCATTAATGTATAGGATTCTATTATTGAAAATAAACTTCCACAAGCTCCAAGGGAACCAAACATCGACTAGTATTTTATGATTGCAACCTGTTATGTGTTGTTTTCACGACTAAGAAAGGTGATAATGCCGGTCAGAAATTTTACAGATGTTCAAAAAATTTAACGAACAGTGATTACAATTTTTTTCTTTTGGTAGATGAACCGAGTGATGCAATGATGAAGGGAGGCGATGAAAAAATAAATGCATCTGATGATACAGTGAAGAATCATCTCAAAAACTCGAAACTTTTTGTGAAGACCTTGCTCTTATTTGATTTTACAATCGTAGTACTTCTGTTATTGTTGTTAACATTGCATTTATTTGATATTATTGTTGTATTTTGGAGGACAAGTTGTACTATTTAAGATTTTTTGGTGAACAAACTTGTTTGTTTGGTTGAGATGCAACTTATTTTGAATATATTATGTTCAATTTTTTATAATTATTTTGAAGGCAGAAAATTCTGTTAATGTTAACCTTAAATTTTTTATGATGTTGTGAGTGAAAATAACTTGATAAACTATAATTAGATTTATTATACACGCAACATTTTCAAAACTGTATTTTTCAAACAGAANNAGTCATTAATTCACAAATAACACTTTTAGAAGTGTCTTTCAAACATACTAACTGAATCTAAAACAACAACTTATGAACAATATATTTTCAACAACGGCTTTTGAACTGTGATTTTGCACAACATTTGCAAACACAAACACACTCTTAATCTCTTCGAATTAATTGTGTTAGAATTATGAATTTGAGTGTGAATTCTCACCTATTTAACATTTCCTCCATGTAGGTGAAAGCATGAAAGCAATCTACTTTTGAGCAATAAAAACTCCATGTAATAGAAATATATTTAATATGATATATAAAACTTGTTAGGGGCATTTACATCCATGCCCCCAAATGCCTATGTACTTACATGTCTAACCTTTAAGCTTTGTTTATGCATTATATCACTTACATTTTTCATATCACATTATAAAATATCTATATTTTAACTTCAAAATACATGAAATATACCTTCTTATATATAGGAAAGGTGATATGTATGTAAAAAATTAAAGTTTAGGTTTTAAATATGTGTAAGGATAGGAATTGATTGGTATGAATGTAAATCTTCAAACTTTTTAATAAAAACACCTAAATATTACATTTTTCATTTATATCACTCAAATCTTTCATATCGCATTTTTAACCCCCGCAAAAATGAGTGATATGTATGAAAATCTTCCTTAAATAAATATGTAAAATAAAACAAAAAAGAAAAATCTAATATTGACCAATTGGTATTGTCGATCTTTAGGTTGAGAGGATCATGGGAGTCAAAATTAGCCTACAATGGCAATGCTGTTGAAGCTAAGATGTTAAAACTTGTGCTATGCATGAGTTGCAAGATCCTACCATCCACAACTTCTACACCCCATTTAGGTTCACATGAAGGGTGAGAATGAATTAGAATGTTACTAAAGTAATTATTTAGTTGGAATAGAAATAGTGAGATTCAAAATTTGAATCGAGGTCAACAAATTTCCAATATCCAAAATGGATCTTGAGGTGATTTTTTGATCTAGAAATGTTAAACTTCGATCAAAAGACTTCTAAAACTTTGATTTTAGTATGTTTATGGTCAAAGTGATTGGTTTGATTAAACGGACTCAGAGTTACATAAATTGATTCAATCTGATCAGATCAAGTCACAATCAAGCAATCAAATTGTTTTAAAAGCATTAAAGGTATAATTGGAAAGTAAAATAGATTCTAAATCTAATAAGTTTATTGTCAAATTGAGTGTCTAGATAAGACGAATTCCACAGTCCAAAGGTCACACAATTCCAACATCATTAAAACATTAAAATTTCCATTAAATATTGTCTCATCAAGGAAATCTCTATGGGTCGTACGATCAATAGTGGTCAGGATTCCTTCCTTATTTTCAACTTAGATTCTAAAAATAAGGCCCTACCCCCTCATGAGAAGGGGATCGAGAGTCTGGGTAAAAGGAAAACCAAAGCATGCAGAAGAGGGACCTACAACCCAGCATTCTGCACCGTAGATCATGCTGGTACAACTGCTTCCTGCCACCACCTCCCACCATTGAACTCTAGCTCTAGTAGCCTCCAGCCAATGCCACCCGCCAACTCAGTCTACTACTGCCTTCCCCTTTCGCCAACTCCGATTGTTGCCGCCTCTAACAAACTTTTGTCATCGCCCTCTAGTAAACTCTGATCATTGGTACCTTTGTCCAACTTAGGCTACCGCCGCCATCACTAAACAATTTTGGTTGTCACCACCTCCAGTCATCGCCACCCTCCGACTAGCTCAAGCCGCTGATGGCTCCGTCGTTGGCTACCATCGACGATCATCGGATGTCACCTACACTTTACAATGAAGTCCCTTGTCAAGTCACAATGTGCACTGTAGAATCTCGACGTAGATTATAGAGTAACAACATGCCTCACAGTGCAACAAATCCTCTCAAAGACAGCGTAATAATACACCCCAAAGATGGTGACTTTCTTTGGACTCTTAAGGTCCCATTTGGGACCTCGTTTTTATGGCTTTTATGTTGTGGAAAAGGAGAAGTGATGTTTAGTAACCCTTTTATTTTGAGTGTTTCACTAATTGGGGGCTGCATCAAGTCGAATGCAAAAACGGATGGAGAAGAGGGCGTTCCGCGGCTCCAGCACCATTGCAAGATACCTTTGATGTCACTGTCCCTTCAGATTTTCGGTAATCACAATCCCTATACTCATATATACGCTCGCTTTTTTCCCCCTTTGTCACTTGTAACGTTAGAGCTGAAACTTGGTTTCGCTCTCGTCTCTCGGTTAGGCTTCGATGACTTAATGCAACCTTCCAGTAAAGTTTTCTCCTTTATAGATTTTTGCTTGTTTTTAATTCTTACCTACCAGTGTGTAAATGAACATTTTGTATGGAGATTTCTGAGCACATATTTGTTCTTTCTTTTTGTATTGCATATACATTGATGCAAAGTTGAAGTTTGCAAGATAGATTAGTTAGTTCCATCTATAATAATCCTGATCAACCAGTAGAAGTTATAGAATGAAAAATATATGAGCTTTGTTCATTTGTTTTTTAAAGATTTATTATTTTAAATATCATGATTGTGGAGTAACATTTTGAGATGGAGAATGTTGAGCACTGCTCGCTTTTTTAGTTTTATATTGTTTGGTTTCTTATAAATAGAATTGGATATAATTTGCTACACATTTGAATTTCGCATGATATATAAATTAACAGCATCTTTACATGTTCTGAACAATCAGTAGAAGCAACGAGAATAAAACTATTTGAGCAATGCTTATCTATTTATCTTAGTTTTTTTGTTGGTTTATTTCCTTTAAATAGATATATGAGCAATGATTTTCAGTTTATCTAACATATTTTGCCGATTGAATTGTTTGAACTTGCCTCCTCCTCAGTGTGGAGTAACATTTTAGGGGAAGAATGTTGAGTATTGCTTCCTTTTTTTAGGTTATCTCAGTCTTTTATAAATAAAATTGCATATATTTTGATGCACATTTAAAGTTTGAATTATAGATAAGTTAGCAACATTCTTACATGTTCTAATCAATTAGTAAAAACAATGGGATGAAATATATATGAGCATTGCTCATCTATTTATTTCAGGTTTTTTTATTCGTTTTCTTTTAATTGATATATGAGTATTGGTTTTCAGTTTGTCTGACAAATTTTGCTGGTTGAATTGTTTGCACTTGCCTTCTCCTTAGTGTGGAGTAATATATTGGGGACAGAATGTTGAGCACAACTTTTTTTAGTTTATCTGAGCCTTTTATAAATCGAATTTAATATAATTGACTGTACATTTGAAGTACGCAAAATAGATAAGTAAGTAGAATCATTACATGTTTAAATCAATGGGATGAAATAAGTATGAGCAATGCTCATCTATTTGTTTCAGATTTCTTTATCGATTTATTTTGTTTGGATGGACATATGAGCACTAATTTTCAGGTTTTTTGATAAATTTTGCTGGTTGAATTGTTTGCTTTTGCCTCCTCCTCAGTGTACAGTCACATTTTGGGGGGAGAATGTTGAACAATCTCTTTTTTTTTGTTTTCTTTTGCTGAGACTTATATATATATAATTACATATATTTTGCTGTAAATTTGAAGTTTGTATGATAAATAAGTTAGCATCATCTTTACATGTTTTGAATAATCAATATAAATAATAGGATGAAATATATATGAGCAATGCTCATCTATTTATTTCATTTATTTTTTTTGTTTTATTTTCCTTAGATAGGTATATGAGCACTGATTTTCAGTTTGTTTAACATATTTTGTTGATCAAATTGTTTACACTTGCCTCCTCATAACTTTTTGGGGAGCATGTTGAACACTACTTTTTTTTATTTATTTTCTTCTATTGAGACATTTATCAATATAATTGTGCATGTTTTCTTACACATTTGAAAATTACATGATAGATAAGTCAGCAGCATCCACAAATTGTTATGAAGTTATGGAATGAAATGCATTTTAACATTTGAATGTTGCGTAGTGATCAAATAGTAGAAGTTATGGAATGAAGTATATTTCAGCATTGTTAATTTGTTTCTTTTAGAATTTTGTGTGTATTTACCATGTATATGCATTGACTGAGGATAGACGCCAAATAAGATATCATATATAGGATGTCATTCAATGTTATTTAGAGCGATGATGAAAAATAACTATCAAAGGGCTCAACTGATCACCACTCATCAATTTTAATTTGCTGACGTTATTTTCCCACAGATACTATCTATTGTCAGAGAACACATTCAAGTGCTTATTCGATTTGGGAAAATGATCATTATAGATGTAGTCTTTTTTGCTTAGGAGATCTCACTGAGCTCTAATTATTGCCTTGATGACCTAATTTGGATAGCGCAATAGAAACAAAACATTGGTTATGGTTATCTTATCTAACATGTAATTTGAGTTTTCACATCAGTGTATAGATATGCAAAATAAGTATATAAAAATTATGAAAGAAACAGATGAATAATGCTCATATATATTTCATTCAATTACTTCAATTAATTGATCAGGACAGGTAAGGATGCTATTAACTTATCTATTATGCAAACTTCAAATGTGCAACAAAACATATGCAATTCTATTTATGAAAGTCACAATAGAAAAAAACATTTAAAAAAAATGAAGTGATTCTCAATATTATCCCCCCAAAAAGTTACTCCACACTGAAGAGGAGGCAAGCGCAAGCAAGTTGACCAGCAAAATTTATCAAAAAAAATTGAAAATCAATTATCATATATCTATCTAAATTGAGATATGTAGAGGTGGAGTAGATAACTTATCGGAAATGATTCTTGTGATTTATATGATCTTATTACTATAGTTTGTTTTGTGGCTCGTTGGTTGCTTGATTTTTGTTTACAGTGATACTTTTAAATGGGATTTGGGGAGCACATTTCACATTTCTTATGAAATATTTAATAGAGCGATGATGGAAAAAACAAAACAGAAGACTCAACCATTTACTAACTGTGAATCTAAAAATAAAACGACCAAACTAATACGACACATATATCGCGTAGTCTTTATGCTAGATCACACAATTGATGATCTTGGATGGAGCTATTTTTTATATCTACGAATTGATTCTAAGCTCTACTTTTAATCTTTATTTGTCATTTTCTTATTTAGGTTAAAATATTATTGTTGTACATGCCAAACTATGTTGATACACTTATTTTTCTTACTTTGACATCAAATGGCTAAAGAGAAAAAAAGTGGGATATTCTCTATTTGAGATATGGAGACTAATATAATTTTATGTGATTTTTGTTTGAGAGAGGAAGAAAACGACAATAGACCAACCACCCATTTCAATAAAGAAGGTTGGCAAACTATAACGAAACTCTTTCAAGAAAGAAACACAAAAAAATCCAACTGAAAAACAAATCTGATCAACTTTAAAAGGACTGAAATTTGTGAAATGAGCTAAAGAGAGGGGCTATTAGTTTAGGATTGGAGCATGTTGGGAAACTAGTTGATGCACATGAGGAGTGACGACAAAAGAAGATTTCAATAAGTATGATGATCCTACCTACATCCACGAGGAAGCTAACTAACTTCAAGCCAGACCTTCGGTGCAAGGAGAGTCATTATAACTCACCATTATGACCTAAGTGACTAACTATGACCTACACGGTTCACAGCTAGTGTAGCTCTCGACTTCAGCCCCAACAATAAATGAACATCATCATAACTCACCACTACAACCTACATAAACAACTAATACCTTTGTGATTTACAACTCATGCAGCTCCAAGCTCAAGTCATGACAACCGACAGACGTCATCATAGCCCACCACTACTACTTATGTGGTTTACATCTAGTGCAGTTCCTGAGTTCGGCCCTTGCGGCATACGAACGTCATTGCATCCCACTATTATGCCTCATGTAACCAACTATGGCCTACACTGTTCATAGCTCCTGCAGCTTCTTACTATAACCTTTGTGGCCAAACAACGTTGTTGAAGAAACCATCTGCACCCACATGACCAACTATTAATAAGTTGACACTACGACCACTGTTTACAACATTCACAACAAACTACTGCCTCCATAACAGTCGACTATGATCATTGAAGCTTATTATCATCGACACTCCATTCGTTACAGTCAAATTATGATTATTATAAATGAACCACTATTATACATTTACAATGATCATCTTTGTAGCATCACCTTTCCTAATTCAGGAGAACAGTGAGTCTATTTACTTAACGTTCATAGCAAATTATTTCAACGAGGTTAGGCCCTGTGGTTTTCCCTTTTTCAAAGGTTTCTAAGTAAAAATTGAGATGTCTTCTCCTGCTTATTTCTCTTTAATTAAGTGAGTGTGTGGTCGGTTTTCATGCAACACATGAAAATAATCCATTACTCTATCTCTGCAGACTTTCCAACACACATCAACATTTATCATATGATTATACATAAAAAAAAGTTATTTATTGCCTTGCCAAGAATAAATAATGTGAAAAGAATGTAGGAATTTTCTAGAATTTGAATTTCGTTTGATGAAGAAAAAGGCTTAAAAATTTGCACATACCACATAATTCTCATGAATTTAATAGCTAGCATTTAAAATTTGATACACTTGCATATGACAAAATGCTACTGATTTAAAAATAAATTAAATAATAGTGATCTTTTGAATGTAATGTTCATAACTTGGATGTTAAATTTATAATTAATAAACTTTTTGTGTTTGATATGTAAATATATAAAATGTATGTGGCATGTATGAACATACCCCAAAATAGTAAGGTAAGATTTTGATTTATTTTAATTTTTTTAAATTTAATTTCAATGAATTCAAAATTTTGTTAATTTTTAAAAACCTTGCATGAGCTATATCACATTTCATTTATCTAATTGTGTTTTATTAAAAAGTTTAAATCGTGCAATTAATTTAAAAGTTAGGGGCCATTACATATAACTATTTTACATGAATTCCACTTAAACTCCCACCAAGAATTCAGTAAATGCAGAGCTATTTGTAGAGTCCATTCTTGCGCTGACACGTGGAAGACCGGCTCACCTACATAAAAAAATGAAATAATAATGAAAACATGCAACCCGCTCGACTGATGCGTTACATAATCCGAGCAAATATTTTTTTGGGTTATTTATCTTTTTCGCCGTGTTATAGGAACGTTCCATCGCGTTATTCTGAGCAACACATCAATAACACATGAATAATAAATCAATAACACATTAAAGAACACATGAATAATGCGATAGAATATTCTTATAATACAAAATATTTCTAAACTCTCAATAACACACTAATAACACATGAATAACACATCAATAACATATGAATATCGCGAAAAATATTTAAAATAACGCGAAGAAATATTCCTATAACACGAATTGAATGACACATTAAATAACACGATAAAATATTATTAAATTCTTAACAACACATGAATAATATAGAAAATTATTAGAATAATGCATGAAATATTCTTAAACCGTGAATAACACATATAACAATTAAATCAAGTTGAAAATATTCAAAAACAAATCTTACGCTGAGACGTGGATTTGTTATTGATGTAATCTATTTTCGTGTGAAAAGTCCCCTCTCCCATTACTGACCTCCTTCTCTTTATCCTTCTGCTCTGCAACCTCAGGCGACTCCTCTACACCAGCAAGACCTCCTCATTAACGACTCTCGCCAATGGTCAGGTTCTTCCTTGACCTCCGTCCCAGCGACGCAACCGAGATAGCGACCTTTTCTGCCGATTCACGGGATCAGGAATCGGCCTCATTTTGGGATTTACGGGAGCTGAGGATTTACGGCGGCGTTTTTAGCCGTTTGGTAGGATTTAGCTTAAATGCTAAATCCTGCTTAAAATAGGCTACCAAACATCCCCTTAATTAGAAAGATCACTGTAAGCAAATGAAATCGNTTGATCTTACTTTTTGTGATCGGATTTGCAGTTTCTGCTTTGATTTCGGCCATGTGGAAACTTAAGATCGCGGAAGGAGGAGCCCATTGCTGAGGACAACGAACGTATTTTGTTGCTATCTTTTGCAAAATCTCGTTACCAATATTGTTGTGCAGCAGGACTGGTAAGGTAGATAACCATTCGAAGTCCTTAAATCACGCCATAAAAAAATTCAAAATTGGTCTGGTAACACAACAGTAGAATATTCCACCATCTTATTTTGTATTATTAAGGTATCATTATATATTATTCAGATGTTATTGTATTCTGGGAATATTTTTGGTATTATAATAACACAATAACACATCAATAACACTTGTATAACACACAATAACATCTGGATAACATAAGAGATATTTTCTTGTGTTACCGGACAGACTTTTTTTTTTTCTGTCACCGTCCCGTGGCTTGATTTCATTGGACTCTGAATAGTTCTCTGTGTTAGGAGCCCTGACAAAATAATTTTACGTAGAATTTGATAGTTTGGAATGATGATGTCTGCAAATAAGAAAATGATTTTACATACCACTTGATTCTTATGTATTTACATATGCAACACCAACACTTCAATATTTTACACATGTCATTTTATTCAAGTATGAAAATATAAATAATGACATTTTTAATCTGATATGAAATATTTGGGTGGTATAAATATAAAATATAAAGATTAGATGTTAGACATGTAAATAGATAGGAATTAGGTGGTACATGTGTAAATTCCCCAATGATTTATTAGAAGAAGCCATTACTTTCCTTTGAACCTCTAGTATTTCAAGTTTGCAAAAGAATATTTCATTGATTCTGTGTCCAGTTTGTGTATGTTTGCTGGATTGCTTTATTAGAGCACCAACATTTTTTTAAAAAAAGGAGCAGATGAGCCCCTTAAGGGGGCACGTTTGTAAATAAGATGCGCCTCCTATGGGGGGCATGTCATTTTTTCTTATAATTCTATTATATATAATAATAATATTATTATAAAATATATTAAATAATATTATAAATATTATTATTATTATTTATTGTATACATTAAAGAATATTAAAATTAATCTCTACATTAATTAATAAGTTGTAATTAAATTTTATTTAAATAAAAAATAATATTGAAAATAACTAAAACTGAGAAATTTTGAAATTTGTAAAATTTATTTCATATTGAAATATTTACAAAATGAAACTAATTAAATTAACTGAACTAATTAAATCAACTAACATAATATTAAAAAAAATATTATCTTCTATGTTGGGATGGAATAGTGCCTGAGTCAGGCGTATAGCAAAACGGTGGTTGCAGTGGTCGATGACGAACTGATATTTTTGAAGTTCTTCAATATCATCGCTCTTTGATTTGTTATTCGTAGTATCTCGTGGCTTCCAGTAAATCTGTTCGTTGGGATTTGATTTAGAATATAATTATGGTGTACCAAAATCTATGCCTACATCAGAATTAGATGCAAACATGAGAATATTTTGAAAATTTAAATCGAAGTCTTCACACTAGTCGTTGTCCACTGCAGGTCAAACGATGAAACTTCAAAAGTTGATGGTATTGCATATCCGGAGGGTCCTACATAACCGGGGTGTCTCGAAAATACTGAGTGGGCAAGATAAACAGATATCTTTGGATATTGTTGATCTTGTGTTTCTTGAAATGAAGTTCTTTGTGTTATGCTAATAGTAGATCTCCTTGGAGCAACTGGCGTCAATCGCCTCGCAGTAGAGGAAGACGATCGATATGGAACATCAGAGGTTGATTTAGGGGGACCTTGCGGTTTGACATCTATTTTATGAGACAACTCTGCTTCAAAATTATGTCGACCAGACCGATTATATGTCATATATCAATGCATATCGATTCTTCTACTCTGCGTGATAGCGCCAGAATCTCATCTAACTTTGTTTCATGGAACTAACACTTGTTTCATGATTCCCTCCATATTTTTCAGCAATGTTATTGATACGAATAAGGGAGTCCATCTATAAGATTGGTAATCTTAGATTATTATTATGTATTATAATAAACAAAATAGCAGTAACTATAAAAGAATGCAAAAAATTACCACTATTCTTTGCCTTGGTGATCGTGCGTAATAGGTTTCAGGAAGCTCAGGCTTCGCTAAGTAGTGCGAAACCCAAGAACGGTATCACTGCAAATAATGAAATAATTCTTCTTCTTTGTTTTCTGCTGCTTTGGTTATTGATACAGTAAATGCCTGACAATCAGTCAATTCCTACTTTACCTCGCACATTAACTCTCTAAAAAACTTATTCGATGTGTTCAGTGGTTATTGACCGATTGCTTGAATACTGACGCATAACACGATCTTGACGGTGTCACTCGACACACTTCCAGTTTATTAGTGGAACGCATGTTGTCCAATGTCTATGCTTTCAAAACAAATTTTATGTAATAACACAAGATTTATATCTAAATATGGTGTCCAGATAACCCGCGGATGGGATTATAGCTTAAATTTAGTTAACATATATAGTTAAATTAAGATTATGAAATTTATTAAAAAATGATTAATATACTTGACTTTGTCTGAGTCCATCAAGTTCATCTCTATACATCATGATATTTAGGATCAACACGTCTCATACCTAGTGTAATTAAAAAATTAGTGTGTTTAGTTGTAAAGTGAAAATAAATTTGTACATGAATCTGAGGGATTTGATCATTATTTGTCAAGGAACCGAAACATGAAGTGTTGGTCGACCAACATATAAGTGCTCTTATGCTCACGTTTGAATCAAGTACAGACATTCACTGATTGTGGCACAGGAAGGCTTAGTAGCCAGATTCAATACTAAATAAAGGAATGCTAGAACTGCGCCGCTCAAAGAATTTTGTCTGCATTCATCCATATCTTCCAGTAATGGTAAATATTTTATGTGTACATGTGATCTGGATGAATCTGGAGCTAGGAAACATCCGATCAAGAATAAGATGTAGGTCCTAACATGACACTGAAATTCACATGGTGGTAAATTCATATAAGAATCCCTATAGAATTGTCAGTATAACCAACACAGTGACAACATAACCTGTGTGTGAGACTGTCTTATATAGAATTTCAATGTAATGTTATGGTGTATACGATGGTGATATACAACCCCATCCCTAGAATGGTCACCCAACAAGTCATTACAGCATGCTGACTAACTTGGCCAGCGCAATCCCGGGCTAACAACATTAGGTTTCACTACAACATTTTCAGCCATCCTTATATTGATGAGTACTTGAACGCCTTGTAGAGTTATAGTCATCTCACTTGATAGATTTGTATAATGTATGAGTAAGAAAAACAAATTTTTTTAACTTATATATAAATGAGAAATTACATTTATCTTACCGACAGACAAATGAAACGTATTGGTCATGGGACACCGCCTCTCGACCAGCGCAGTTATAAAATTTGTTGGGTAATGTAGAGATCCGGTCCACCGAATTTAATTAGCTTTCTCATTAAGTATCCCACATACCGCTCACCTACCACACCCACCTACTGCTCACCTACCACATCCCACCTACCGCTCTCATAGTTTCTATAAATAGTCTCTTTTGGTTTAAATGAAAAAACTCAAACAAGTCAAGCAAGACCAAGTCAAGTCATCTTGAGAGCTAAGAGGAAGAGAGGAAGAGAGCGACAGAGAGGAAATGAGAGAAGAAAATAGAGATTTTCTTGTAAACGTTGAGGCGCTCGACGGTGTAATTCTTCAAAGAAATAAAATCTTCTGCAACTTCGTGGACTTAGGCAAATTTGTCAAACCACGTAAATTTGTGTTTTTTCTGCGTGTAATTTTTCTCATTCCATTTTTTACTTTATTGTCGTCGTTTTTCATAATAACTGGTATCAGAGCTTTGGGTTCGAATCTAAGGAAGAATGATGGACGGAGACGAAGTGATGACATCGGGGATCGAGAAGTTCAATGACACATATTTTGCTTACTGGAGGATGCAAATAGAGAACTACCTCTATGGGAAGAAATTTCATCTTTCGTTACTCTGAAAACGACCATAAAATATGGACGAGGCGGAATGAAATCTGTTGGATCGACAAGTTCTGGGGGTTATACGATTAACCCTGTCGAGATCGGTTTCCCACAACGTCATCAAGGAGAGGACTACTGTAGATCTCATGACGACTTTATCAGGTATGTATAAAAAGTCATCGACAAATAAAAATGTGCATTTGATGAAAAAGTTATTCAACTTGAAGATGGTGGAATGTGTGTATGTTGCTCAACATCTGAATGATTTCAATACTATCACAAATCAGTTGTCGTCTGTTGAAATTGATTTTGATGATGAGATACGTGCACTGATATTGTTGGCTTCATTGCTAAATAACTGGGAAGCTATGAGGATGACAGTTAGTAGTTCTGCAGGTAAATCTAAGCTGAAATATGATGATATTCGTGATTTAATTTTGGCTGAAGAGGTGCGCAGGAAAGATTCTGACAAGACCTCGAGTTCGAGTTCGGCGCTGATTGTTGATTCAGAGAGAGATCACATGACAGAAACTCAAACAGAGGAAAATCAAAATCAAAGTCTGGTCAACAGACAACCTGTTGGAATTGTGGCAAGGCTGACCACATAAAAATGAACTGCAGGAATCCTAAGAAGAAGGAGAATTATGACGCTAATATTGTAACTGAGGAAATATATGATGCATTATTGCTGGCAGTTCACAGTTCTGTTGATAACTGGATACTAGATTCAGAGACTTCCTTCCATACATCTTTCTGCTTGGAGTTAATGTAAAATTATGTTGTAGGTAACTTTGAGAAGGTACATCTGGCTGATGAAAAAGATCTTGACGTGGTGGGGATGTGAGACGTTGATATTGCACTCCTTAATAAGAGCAAATGGACATTGCAAAAGGTCAGACACGTTCCTGAGTTGTAGAAAAACCTCATCTCTGTTAGGCAGCTCAGTGAGGGTGGTCATTCAGTGATGTTCTCAGATAGCACCTAAAATGTTATTAAAGGAACATTAGTAATGACTCGGGGTAAGAAAACTGACACATTATATATGACTACAGGTTTACTTAGGTGTGGACACATGAGTCAGAGGTGCATTATGGGAAAGCAGAAGAAGGTCTATTTCCTGAAAAGTGGCAAAGCGTCAAAGGCAGAAAGAACAAACCTTGTACAGACAAATGGTGGAGAACCACAGAGCTATGAAGAAATCTTGCAAGATGAGAATTCGAGCAAGTGAGAGCTGACCAAGAAGGAGGAGACAGATTTCCTGCCAGGGAATCAGACTTGGGAGCTGACAAAACTTCCACCAAGGAAGAATGCATTGCGCAACAAGTGAGTGTACTGAGTGAAGACTGCGGTTGATGACAGTAAGAGGTACACGGCTGGACTTGTTGAAAAGGGATTTCAGCAGGGGTAGGATATTGCTCATGCAGTGGGAGTTGTAAGCAGATACAAGAGTAACTCAGGAAAGAACTTAGTAATACGATGCTACGTTGATGGTGATATGTCAACTGAGGGTGTTACTTGTGAGAAGCTGAAGTTGTGCTCAACTTCAGCCGGTCTTCTGACATGAAGGCAGGGGCTTCAAGTTGCAGAGGTGGAGGATATCATGTTTGAGGAAAATATCGGCACAATTAGTAGATGATGCAGCTATTAGGTGATGCATTCAGTGTCCCAGCTTCAAGTGAGAGAATTGTTGGGTAATGTGGAGACCCGGTCCACCGAATTTAATTAGTTTCCTAATTAAGTATCTCACCTACCGCTCACCTACCACATCCCATCTAACGCTCACCTACCTCCCACCTACCGTTCTCATGGTTTCTATAAATAGTCTATTTTGGTTTAAAGGAAAAAACCCAAGCAAGTCAAGCAAGACCAAGCCAAGTCATCTTGAGAGCTAAGAAAAAGAGAGGAAGAGAGAAGAAAATATAGATTTTCTTGTAAACGTTGAGGCGCTCGACGGTGTAATTCCTTGAAGAAATAAAATCCTTTGCAGCCCGTGGACGTAGGCAAATTTGTCGAACCACGTAAATCCGTGTCGCTCTTGTATTTTTTTTACGTGCAATTTTCTTCGTTCTATTTTTTACTTTATTGTCGTCGTTTTTCACAACAAAATTATGGTATAGTTTGATGTAGCTTAAATGTCTGATGCATTCAAATCCAATAATTATGATTGCATACAAGAATTGTGGGCACTCGATCTGTGATTCTCTCTACACTAGGACATGACTGACAGCTTCCTGAATTTTATCCTATAAAAATTAAATGAAATTAGTTTTGATAATTATTTTACGTGAAATTAACTAAAAATAATAATTTACATGCTTACATTGTCTAAATTTGCTTTTGTTGCATAATGTGCTTCACCCAATGATGGAATACTTGGATGTAGGAATATTTGTTACAAGGTGGATCTTCTAGTATGATGGCGGTGGCCTGCTGAACCTATTCCCTCAGCCATCTCTATTGAAATGATCCCAGTGTTAAGAAATAGAAAGACAAAATTTCACTAAAAATTAACTATATAAAAGCAATATAAACTTAAAATTTATACGAACTACAATATTTTACTCGAACTTTCTAGTGCTTGGATTATAGGGGACATATTGCTAGGTTATGCCCCGTGTTTTTATAAAAATCACATGTTCTTGTAAAATTAGAAAATTTTTTAATTCTTTAAATTATTTCGTCTACGATGAAATATTTCACTGCTGCAAGTATTTTCTTATGAATTATTAATTAAATGCCAAAATACTGTCGAAAATATTTTGAGTTATTTGTGTCATGTTAAACTGCTGCCCGTATCATAAGGATCTTGTTTTGCACTTCATTGTTAGCGAGGTACGAATAATATGTTTTCATATTAACTTTATTTAAATCTCAATACAGTTTATTTATATTTATTTTTATCATGCAATACTTCTTATTACAAGAAGACGATAGAATTATCCTTAGGTTGAGGTTAAATGTATATGGATTGTTGTGCTTTTAAAGCTATAAAGAATTTTGTCAAAAATGTTTAAACTGCTTAAGAAGAGCTTGAGATGTAAGCAATTTTTGTACCCTGAACCTCACATGGAAGTTCTTATAACTATGAAAGCATTTTTTCATTGCATATACTAGAACAATTATCATTTTATATTGTCAATACTAAAACAGTTGGCACTTTGTATTACATTCAAACACAAATTAGGCCAATTAGCATTTTTTATTGTCAGTGCTATTTAGGTTAGGGTTATATGTATATGAAATGTAGTGTTTTTGAAGTTACAAAGAACTTTATCGAAATGATCAAAACTGCTCAAGGAGAGCTTAAGACGTAAAAGGACTTTGTATTTTTTTCCTCGCCTGAAAATTTTTATGACTACGAATGCATTTTTTTGTTGCATATACTAGAAAAATTACAATTTATAACACACATGTTTTCGACTTTCTTGTTAAATTTTAGTTGTTACGTTTAGATAAAATCAGCAGGATTATAACTAATTTTAAAATATGAGTACGAACATATCACGCTTGTTGATATGTTTTGATGGTGAGCTGTGATTCGTAGAAGACTTCAATCCCACCTATGTTGGCAAATGTAATCGTCCCGTTCAAGTCTCGCAACTCATAACACTAGATGAACTGAAGAGAAAATTTTTTCGTTTGCTGCGTAAGAATAGTAAAACGCATACCGTTAATATAGTATGTCGTTTGTCTGTAAGTGGCGGTTTTACTGCAACTTCGGTCGATGATGACGAATGTTGCTAGTTTATGTTGTTAGAAGCCACAAAACAAATAATAGTTATTTATGTGGAGGCTTAGCCCCTACCTGTTGACGCTTCTAACATCGCTGCTCCTTCAAATGTTGTCGGTCCTTCACACGCTTCCAAAAATGTCCCTGAAATTTATAGGTAAACAAAATTACATATACTGATTTGATATAACAATTAGAGGTATCTACTATAAGCTTCTTAAACTTTATGACTTCAACTTTGTAGGCCAACTCCAATTTCTTTTAATGCATATGTCATCGGGCTAGATAATATACTTAAACCAACCAGTGGACAATTATAGTGCACGTTGATCATTTGACTTATCACATTCATTTCACTCTTATGTTAGCAGACATGTTGAGCCAATCACGCAGCGATAGTCACAGAGTATGCACTTAGATGCTTACACATGTAGATATGAAACAATGTATAGTGGCACCAGTGACAATTCGAGCGAGCCAGAGGAAAACGTGGACTATAGTGTGCGAGATGGTAAGCCAAATACTGTTTTACCAGGGCACGATTTATTGCGCCAATACGCAGTGCTAAATACTGAGATACTAGAGTCAATGGTAGAGACCAATCAATTTGTGAGGCCAATTTGAAGTACCAAAGAATGGGATACAGTTGAAGATTATGATGCTCTCATAATTCAAGTGCCCTTACATGGAGATGTTATCATTTTAGATGTATTATATGAGGGAAGCGTATTTTCAAGTAAGGATGCGCTAAAATGTGTCTTGAATGGATTGTCGATAATTAATGACGTAGAGTACCTCAAAACAACTTTAAATAAAAAAAAAAGACTTACAGTTCAGTGTGTACATTCAATCATGCATCTTGTATGTGTCAGTGGCGTCTATATGCTGCAAAAAGTCAGCAATTGGAAGGTATGTGAAAAATATTAGTACTTGGGACAGACCATATATGTAGTCATCCAATAATGTCGATAATGTCAACTGAACACCGAAAATGCACTTCGAAGTTTATATGCACTACGCTGGTTCAATTTTAAGGCAACAACTTGACCTAAAAGCCCAAGGAAATTGTTGTCGTATGAAGACCAAATTTAATGGTCGTGTTAGTTACATCAAAGCATGGAATGCATGTAGAAAAGCAATAAAATCAATTTTTGGCAGTTTTGAGGAGTCATGTTGCTTCTATTTTGATTAATGGAAGCAATACATAGTGTAATACCAGACAAAGTATATAAAATTAATCTAAAAATAATACCAGTTTCCATATTATCTTATGGTTAGTTGACCCCAGAATATGTGGGTGGAGATTTTATCAACCCGTGCTTAGTATTTGGGACGTTCCTTCTAAGAAAATATAAATGGAGTCTGAGAATAGCAAGTTCGGGTATGGTTTCTACAACAACTCTACGCTTTGTTGGAAGTCTTCTGAACCCATCAAGACCTATGTATTTCAGGCACGCATGTTTGGTTCGTGGCTACAAAGAGATTTTCCTATGTGGTGCACATCGACGCTACTTGTGCCGTCTACAAGAAAACTTTTAAGAAGACATTAAGTCATCTTGCAATAGGGGACCTCGACAGTTTCTGTCATAAAATGTATTGGGTGGGTAATACTGATGAACTCAAAATCTTTAATAGGCACATAAATATATTAAACAATTAAGAAGGAGGCCTACGAATGGTTAATTGAGCAAGATATCATGAAATGGTCTTAAACACATGATAGTGGATCTCGATTTGCCACAATGACAACAAACACATCAAAACTTTTCAACGGGGTTCTAAGACGTGCATGAGGACTCCTAATTATGGGCCTCATATGTCTATATATTATAATTTGGTCGCCTTATTCTTAAAACGATCCAGTGATGTGCCGGAATGGATCAAAGCTGGGAGTTCTAACTTTTCCCGCGCACAAGATCTACTCTATAAAGAATTGAGCGCGAGGCTTGTCAGTTTCCCAACTAACATGCATAAATAATCTTAAATATCGGGTATCTTAAATATCAGGAATCCCCAACAAATATACATACCCTAACTCAATTGCCTACAATCCTCCCTCCACCCGAAAATTAAAACCTCGCCTGTTGAATCTTCTATTTTCTCGTATCATTGCCTACAAAATTCCAATACCCAAATCAGGGCCAAAAGGTTATTTGTGAAGAAACGACGATGTCCTTAAGGAGGAATTATCAAATATGTGTTCAAGAGCTTATCATGGAGGATGTACAATGAGAAATTTTTCAATTTCAATGCAGACTCATTGAATTTGAAGGTAAGGAACCATAAAGAATTTACGAATAGCCGTGAAGGTGACGTACCAAATACGGAAGATGCAAAAAAGTTCTTTCACCTAAAAGCCTCTAGTAATGAGAAACCAATGCCTCATTGATTTGCTACTAAGTATAAGCGAAGAGAGCGTGACTTTAGGGTGAAGATTGAGTTACTAGATTTTAATGGCACTTTGGATCTGAATGACTTCATTAAATAGCCCAAAGTTGTTAAACAAAGCTTTGATTATAAAAACATCCACACAATATAAAAGTCAAGTTAGCAGTTATCAAGCGCAAAAAAAGTGTTTTTTTATGGTGGGAAATTTGAAGTGGATAATGCAAAGGAATAACAAGATTGTAATGTGATATAGGATGAAGAGATAAGAACTATTCAACAGAGTATTGGCATGTTGTCTTCTATCTAAAAAAAATGATTTTGAATAACTCATACTGAAATATGAGCTGGTGGAACCTTATGAGAGTATTGTGACATGGTATTATGAAAGTATGAGACCATTTATTGGCAACATGGTTCGGTTACATCTATATTGGTCTTCACATGATGTGGAAACATTAGCCTTGAAGGTGGAGAAACGACACAATAACATCAGGACCGCCCTACCTTTCAGGCTGGGTTTGGCCCTGAGATCGGTTAGCAAGAACATGGCTTTTGGAAGAACAAAATCCACCCCACTCGAGGAGAAATCAGTCCAAGGTGGGGAAATAGATGATCAAACAAAACATCTAAGACTTTGTGCTAGAAAATGATGCTAAGAACATTTTTCCTTCAATTGCTCCAACATAAGAATGTTTTTTTTCATTGAGTATGAGGGCTTTTGAAGAAGTAGATCGTGAAGATTTATGAGAGGATTTGAATGAGGATAAGTATCTGCTCTTCATCAATGATGGAGAGATATTAATGATCAGCAATTTCTCCAAATTGTGCCTAAGTGAAAGCAGCATTGGCTTTGGAACTATATTTTTCATATCCATCATTGATAGAAGCAGTCGTGAGAATTTAATGTCTACCCAAATTGTAGGCAAATTTAGCTTCACTACTCAAAAATATTCGCAACACACTCTAACTTGGTTGAATAAATTCAATGAGATTAGTGTTAAGAATAAAGAGTTACTTGGTGGAGTATTCTATAAGAGACAAACTTCTAGAGCAGGTGTGATTTGATGCCTTGCAATAGGATGGTTCTCATATTATGTTAGGTCCACCTTGGCATTATGCTAGGAACACACTTCATGATGGCTACAAAAATATCTACCTGTTTATCAAGGGCGAGAAGTGCATTATACTTATACTTTAGAAGGATTCCAATGTGTTGATTGATCATTTGGAGATTAAGGCTATAGAACCCCATATTTTGTTTTTTGCATGTTATGAGAGAGGTGCCATTGGGAATAACATTGATGATTTTAGAAGGAAGCATGATAAGAGAGCTAATACGTGATGTAGTGCAATCCTCTTTAGAAGGAATTTCAAGATATTTTGACAAGTTTACCACTTAAGTTATCAACCTTGATAGAGATCGAACTTAACATAAATCTCATTTCAGGATCAGTGCTTCTCAATTGACCAATAAGCCTTTAATAAAAAAATATAAAAAAAATATCTATCCCTTTGTTTAGAGCAAAATTCTACCTGTTGCATTTAGGTTAATCAGAACCAATTTCAAATTGGTCCAACCTAAGATATTTTTTTACATGATTTATTTGCTCAGCATTTTCACTGAATTTAAACTTGTAAATTTCCATTAGGGAGGTAGGGCTCTGTTATATTATAGACAAATTAGAAGAATTAATTTTCCATAAGGTGGGGGGATCAGTGGAACATATCTTGTATGGAGGAAGGGAGAGTTTGTTATTGGAAAGACACTAGAAGAAATCTATTTCTTATTAACTGGGGCTTCAAAGGGACATTGAGTTGGAGAGTGTAAGAAGGGAGTGTGGGAGTTTTAGTCTTGGTTATTGTGCAGGCAATGTGAGGAAGATGGGATGAGATATTGACATTTTCGAAATTAAATCGCAAATCTTAATTTCAAATAAAAACTATGTGCTTTATTGAAAATTTAGATATGAACTCTGCTTCAATTACAAGTGGTTCCTATTTACTTAAAGTCAAATAATGCCAAAAAAATTGTTGAATGTTTGATGTCTTTTATCTCCTCTCAATGGAAGTGATATCATTGATATATAATTGGTTTATTATGTTTAAAAAGTGTTAAAATAATTACTATGCCATGTTTGTATGCGTCTATGTAACTATGTGAAGCACAATCATGATCACATCGTTACGGTCCTTACAGCAATCATGATCATCATCGTTACAAGCCATCCATTTATAATATTTTAAATCCATTTTTGACATATTTACGACTGCAATTTCTGATATAGACAATTGAAAAATGATAGGAGTATAGATCTTTTTGTAGCTTATGTTATGCTTATTGAGACTTAAATAACTGAAACTATGCAAATCTAAAATTTTCTTTGTTAAAAACTTACATGGGATACAGCATAGGCATAATCTCTTCTTTTCTTCATTTCTTTACATTTTGATGAATTGAATTATTTCTGAAATGCTGGTATTTCTTTCTTCAGATTATCAATCCTGCCAAGACATTTGGAGACGTAGTTATTGACTATCCGTAAGAACTTTATGCAATCTTTTTCTTAAATGAGCTTGATATTTTTTAATTATATTATGGTCTGTCAAACTGTAATGACAGATATGTAGAATGCACGTCAGCATCAATTCAGGCTTTGCAGCATTCAAAAAGTTATACCCTGGTCATTGAAGAAAAGAGAGAGATAATTGCATTAAAAAGACGGCTTATTTCATTGAGAAGATACAAAAACCAGATGGTTCATGGTTTGCACTCAATTTTGTATTTGGTAGGGATTTTTTAGGCTATAATAGTTAATAATTTTTTAGAAAAGTGTCAAAATAGTATCCTTATTGTCTGCATTTGGGTCATTTTAGTCCCAGAGTCTATACGGGTGTCAATTTAATCCCAAACTCTTTTAATATGTGATGAAATAGTCCTCACAAAGTACTTTTTTCCATACGGAATACACACACAGCTTTGCATGTGTAATAACCCATCAATGACCTCCGCTTCGGGGTTATTGGGGTATTAATTCCAATAACCTATAACCCCAATAACCTTTGTGGGTTCTATTCCAATGTTATTCATAAGTTATTATGGAGGTATTGCGGGGCTAATGAAGTACGCACGCAGCGTGCGTATTCCGTAGGAAAATATTTCCCCCAATTTAGAGAGTTTGGGACTAATTGACATTTTAATATACTATGGGACTAAAATGACCCCATGTAAATATTTAGGAGACTATTTTGACACTAATACTTCTACATACGAAGGCCATATGCATTCAACATTATGCATCATTTTTTCATCATGATGAAATTGCATTTTGACTGCCATGCAATTGTTCGCAGATATTGTTCTGGGGCTTGTTGCTTTACTTATGGAATACGGTTTGGAGTGAAGGGACTAATTGCAGCTGGAAAGTCATACCAAAATAGCCCTTCTCTCCAAAAAGAATGTGATTTCCAGTTCTCTAAACAACTAGTTTCTGGTGCTTGGGGGGAGAGTTATATGTCTTGTCAAGATGAGGTAATCTTTTTTTCTAAGTGATAACTAGGATACTGTAAACCCACGTATAGTGCTTTATAATTAAAATTTTGACCTGAATTTTTTTTTGCTTCTATTCACGAAATTCCAATTTGCTAATGCTAATAAATCTAAATTATTTTTGTTTCATGTATACAATAGTAAATAATATCCTAGTGCTTCATTTTTGTCATCATGAAGAAACTTGTTTTTTTCTGCCGAATGTTCCTATCAATCTATTAATAAATATTTTCATAGATTTATTAGCATAGATCTTTGGTAGGTTAAACACAACTATATTTGAAGCTTCTTTTAGAGTTTGCCACATCAAGCTCATGTGTTGCTCATATTTACTCGCAGGTAGAGCATCTCTCTTAGGCGGTGTTTGGTAGCTTGCTGCCAAAAGGATTTATGGCCCGGATTTACTAAATTCAACCAAACACAGAAGAAAAAACACAAGTTTCATGGATTTAAGGTCTGAATTTTGCCTTCAATTCATGTTAAATCCAGATTTAATAAATCCAACAAGAAGGTGGACTTAATAAATCCGGATTTACTAAACCCTATTAATGCTAAATCCTTCATGCTGCCAAACACCCCCTAGCATTCTACATAACGTTCACAAACAACAGAAACAGAGCTACTTTAAGCCTCACACATAAAAGGAAGTAAAATATGTTTTTATTTTGATGATGATGATGATATATTGCTGGATTATGCTTCTCCGTAGGGTTATTATTAAGAATTTGAAGCCAATTTTTTCTCCAAGTTTTGATGTGCCAACCACTGAACAACTCCTTCGCTGCTTAAGCTCATTACAGCGGGCAATTTTTAGATGTTTTGGCTAAGATATGCTTTTAAAAAATGTACTATTTATTAATTTAGTAGTTATTTTCCTTGGGAATTTCCAAGTTAAACAAGCTCATGTTCAACACACTTAAAGTGGCGACTTTTCTGAAAACTTATTCCAAGTAGAAAAATATCTTGATGGATTTGAGTTACAGCTGTGACAATTGGTATTAAGCACAATACAATTCCTTCAATTTATGAGAACGAACATTTAGGGCAATATGGGAGACGCTTATTGGACGCTTTAAGCCTACAATTCCATAAACAATGCTTGCAGACACCACATGATGTAAGCAATATTATAAAAGCTCAATGCCAAGTGATTTTTTAACCTCGGGTATAAATTTCATCAAATATATGCAAACAAGCCTTTAAACTTTTACTATTTCTGTTACATACGAAAGTCAAACCTTGATGATTCTTAATATGACCACACCCAAAATTAAATATCTTTAAAATCTATTCTTTTGAACTGAGTTCTTTGAGTTCTAGAATTTACTTTTACCTTGCAAAGTATATGCCTTGCTCTACATATTCGTCACTAAATTCATTGATGATTTGCTTATGTGCTTCATATTAGATATGATAAAATAATGGAGATTTATATACATGCCACATAATTACTTTGTATTTGCATATCTAACACCTAAATTTTGATAGTCACGTTTATACCACTTCATCTATGCATGAAAATGTGTATTTTGCTTTTTAAAAGTTATTGATAGTGATATTTTTGAACTCGAATGAAGGATTTGAGTGTTATAAATTTAAAAGTCAAAGTTTACATGTTAGATGTGTAATTCATAAGAATTGTGGGGTGTACATTATTCAGTGATCTTCACTTCATTGACAAGTCCATGTCAGCTTGATGTGGTAAATTGACACTAAAGAACAATGAATTATTATTCAGATATTAGTTGAATTTGAGTTCTTATAGTTTTATTTAATAATTTTTTTCTGAAAAGTTCTTATAGTTTTATTTATAAAATAAAATATTGGGTAACAAAGAAAATAATTCTGTTACGCATTCATAGCGATTGAATCTTCTCATTTTAAGTTATTATGCTACATGCTTTATGAATCATATTAGACTTTGTTCATCACAAATGTTCTTTTTCTGCAAAAGTTTTTTTGATTATATGCTCCATTCATTATCTTCAAGTGGTTAAGTTGAATATTTTGATGACATTATGATGTGTCTAAAGCATCATAACAAGACTTGGAATAAAGATCCATGCACCTAGTCTTGAAAATAGAAGTTTGAAGCATATATATTATTGAGATCTGTGATATCTGACTTTATCCATGCTAAGTTTGTAAATAGACATAAAAATTATGTGGCTGAGCTAGTATTTTAATAAAAAATCTCAAGAGGACAATGTTACAAAGCTCAATTTTGATATTTGTCTTAAACAAAATGTATATGTTGAAAAATTTGCATCATAATATTCCATCTAAATTTTTGCTTTCTGTATTTTAATTTAATTCTTTCTTATTTTTTCTCCTTAAATAGGCTGAAAGAGATCTGAAGCCATTGAATCGAGCGGCGAATTCCCTCAACAGGTAACAATTAAGTTTAATAACAAAAATATGATTTTCTCATAAAAAACCCAGGAATTAGAACCCTAAAGAAGACATCTATGCTTCATTTTTTTGCCCTTTTTTAATTTTCTCAATAAAAATTTTGCCGAATTGGTCGTATGGTTCTCAATAGAAATGAATGAATCATAGAGATTTTGATTGTGATAATGCAAATAATGATGATGATCTAGTGCATTATTGAAGTATTTAATGCCTTAGTTGACGTGTTGTCGGAAATAATAGGAGTTTCAACAAAAACTTCATGATTAGCTATTCAACGTTCGCAACAGCTTCCTAGTATGCGCGCTTGGAGAATACCTCACTCGGGTTCTGAAGGCAAGCAATTAACATAACTTCATGTCGAGACTCGAACTTCATGATTTTTCTCTTGCAAAAGCATTTTGATTTGAAAAATAATGTATTATTTTCATTAAGAAATCTGTTGTAGGAAAGCAAGGCGGCTATCCGGTCTGAAAACAACAGTCGAATGTTGAAACAGTAAGGTATGGGTTCTTGAGCAAGATATAAAAACACCATTTGCAAAAGAAAGATGATCCAATATTCTTTAGAGTAGAAGTCAGAGAATACGTTCTCCAAAATACATAAGTAAATTAGTTGTCACACGAAAATAAAATAAAAAATATATAAAAATTTTCTAATAGAAAATAACCTAATTAGAAATAGGTAAATAAGAAAAAATCAAACAAGAAAAATAGAGTTAGAATCAGAAAATTGATCAGGCCTTGTGGTTCGTTGGCACGCCCTTGATCAAGGGATCCACAATCCAACAAAAAAAGGCGAAGTCATGTGGAATTGGAAGCTCTCGTGTCATTCTCCTAAGCTAGGAGAGGATTCTTCTCTGGAGGCTTTTGAAATTTGCCTACCATTATCATAATAAAATTATCACATTGTTATATTGAGGCAATCCTATCATAAAACCTATACTCGCGCTGTCACAAGTATTGTCATGAATCAAGCCTTCTTTACATAAATGGCATTTCAAAGTTTGTCTTGATATAACAACTTAGTCATCCTTCTTTAGCGCGATTAGAGTTGGAATTGCACATTCAATTATTGTCACGAATCAAGCCCAAACCATCAAGTTTGTAACTTCTCCCACCCATAATAAAATCCATGACATTCTGGGCCTTTATCAGTGGTGACAATCAAGGAGGTAAACCTTCATTTAGAACCAACAACAGGCTATCTTGTGTCTTGGATTTGCTCCTTGGATTTACTATCGTCTAGGGCAACTAATGCTAATCCTATTGGTGCTTCGCTCATAGGCTTAGTCTAAATGACTAGTCAAATCACTAGCATTGCTATCTCGTCTGCTGAAAATTAGTACTCTCTAATAACATCGTTTTCTCTTATATAATTGTCAATTTCCTTAAATGCTCCCTGCTATTTAGGCAATCGGATGCACTGTGTCCAAAATGATTGCACTTGAAGTAGTTTTTTGGTGGGAACGAAATTGGGAGTGCCGGCGGTCTCCACCTTTTCTCCACCCTAGACGGGTTTCTCCCTAGGCATGGTCCGCTTGGGTGTTTCAATTGGTGTACTCTTGTTTCTCGATCCTGATCTGATGGTTGAACCCTTTTTGAAGGGTGGTGTGGACCTATGTATTTTATCTTCATTTTGAAAGCTAATGTATATATCTCTTGTAATGTCCAATAGGGTTGTAATTATATCATTTTGTCAATAAATGGTCTCAATTCTCTCAAATATAGAACTATGATGTTCTCACCAGGCTCCATTAACTCACATTTTAGCATAAATTGTTGAACTCAGTTGTGTATTCCTTTACTGAGAGATGTTTACAAGTAATGAAGTCTCAAAAAAGCATCATGTTTGTAATGTGTTGGTGAGTATTTGCGGTGCATCTCTCGTTTCATCTTGAATTGGGTAAGACTCTTCAAGTTCTCCCATCATAAGGAAACATTCCTTCTAAACTCAATAGTGATTAGCATGACTCTTATGTCACGTGCAACGTCCTTGTTCATAAAGACTTGTTTAACTGTATTAGTTCTTTGTCACTCAAAACTTCATCATGCAAGGGATTTACTTCCTCCTCTCAATCCAGTAATTCATTGTTGTAACTATGAGTGACCTCTTCGGATTGCCTCTTCTTAAAGGTGACAAATCTTTGTCGTTGTTGGATAATTTTTTTTATGTTTGTCATGCATAGTAAGTTTATAAACACCTCTTTGAGTGTTTCTTTTGAGCAGCATTATGTCATTTTCTCTTGATATGAGTTTCAATGGATATATGATTGCAAGTTAGGCTTAATCGGAGCTTATGTTTTCGTGATAGGTGTCGGCGTGGATTTTTGGTGGAGGTATGAATAGTGGCTTCTGAAAAATTAGGATCAGGGTTAGAAATTTTAGTTGGAACAATTAGGGTATTGAATTTGTGGAAGGTTAAGTTATGTGGAATAACGAATCACTAAAATTCTAGAGGTTGTGGGGGCCTAATATTTAGATGATATGTGCAAGGGCTCATAGAAGGTGTTTGAGAAGTAGATTTAGTGGGGAAAGGTTGTGGAATAGTATCTAAGAATTGTGTGATCCCATAGGATCACCCAGAATCTCACAGAACCGGAAGCTTCCTCATCAACAAATGCCTTAGTTCTTCTTTTATTATTATTATTATTATTATTATTAGTTCTTATCTATTTGTTTCATACTATTAAATCTAACTAAGAAAAGGGAAATTTACATACAGAACACACAAATCTTATGTATTTACATATCTAACACCTTAAGTTTGATCTTTACACTTTCACAACTTGATTGTCATAAACTTATGCATGAAAAGGTGCATTTCATTTTTAAAAAATAATAGTAATTGTGATGTATTTTGGATGCATGCAAATGTTAATGTTTAGGTGCTACAAATTTTAAGTATCTAAGAATTGTGTGGTATGTATGTGATGCACCCCTTTTTTGTGTAGAAGATTTACATACATACCACTCAATTCTTATGTATTGACATATCCGACACCTAAATTTTAATTTTCACATACATACCATCTTACCTCTGCATGGAAGATGTATTTCATTTTTTTTTTAATTAAAATGGCGATATCTTTGATGTGATACGAAATATTTGGGCGGTATAAATGTAAAAAAATAATGTTTAAGAGTTAGATATAAAAATACACAAAAAATTGGGTCATATGTATGTAAATGCACCCTTTTTTTTCACATAAATGAAACTATTATTTTCTGGATACATAGATTTTGACCTACGAACTGCTAGCGAAACAAACGTCCCTTTGAGTGTATACTAATATAATGGTAATAATAATAGGGAGTTTTACTCCAAAAATTTTTCTGTGCGGACTCCTGACGTAGCTCTACGTGCGGCGAAGTTATTTCTGAGTTATTTTTAGGTTATTTCTTAGTTATTTTTAATATACCGAAATAACCCAGAAATGACCCAAAAATAAAGACCGCGGGTTATTTCTGGGTTATTTCAGTATTATTGAAAATAACACAAAAATAATTTGAAAATAACTCAAGAATAGCCTACACCGCACGTAGAGCTACGTTAGGAGTCCGGACATAAAAAGTGCTCGTTTTACTCAGGAGGGTTGAGGAGATTGTCATTTTCTCTTTTCTTTTCTCGGTGCTTGACCACTATTTCACCCTATGGGTAGAAACGCGCCATCACCTCTATGATAATGCTTCGGCTTCTGCTGGGCTTACGGATGTTCATGTGTGTAAGAAATCGTTGAAGTCTTGCCCCTACTTTGGAGTGCATGTCTGCATGTCTTTTGATTTTTTACATGTCATAATACCTTTGTTGTATTGTATGCTCATTGTGTCTTTTTTGCATATTTGGTGTTTTAACAATACTCGGCGTTCTTTCTAGGACAGAAGGTGGGTGCCCAGGATTGTTTAAACTGAATCCTTGGTGCCTCCAGTTAGTCATTTGGGGGAGCTCCGTTGATCGCACAAGAACAGCCAAGAGTGGCTCGCTTGATCGCATAATAACAGATTGGGAGACTGCGAGTTGGGCTACAACAACGCGAACGAGAGCTCTGATGATCTCATAACAACAGGTTGGGAGACTCCAGTTAGTTGAGGACTGCATAAAAATAGGTTGGTAGATTGCACAGAAAGTGGCTGAGATACTCCAGTTAGCTGATTGGTGGAACTCTGTTGATTGCATAAAAATAGCACATTCTGCACACGGAATTTAATTGTGTTAGACTTGTGATTTTGACTGTGATTTCTCACCTAATTTAGCTTTCAAAAAATAGCACATTCTGCACACGCAGGCGACCAAAGCATTGAAAGCAAGCTACCTCTGAGGATTAAAGACCTCAGGTGACGTGGCCCTATTCAAGATAAGAATATATTTAATGTAAATTTATAAAACTAGTTACAGGCATTTACATTTATACCACCAATTCATTATGTATTTACATATCTAGCATTAAAACTTTGTTTTATACATTTATATAACTCAAATCTCTAATCTCTGATGTCACATAAAAAATATTAACAGTTCAATTAAAAAAAATGAAATATATGTTTTCATGTGTGGTTAAGGTGATATGTATGTAAAAAATTGAAGTTTAGGTGTTAAATATGTGAATATATAGGAATTGATTTGTATGTACGTAAATCTTTGAACTTTTTAACAAAATACACAGCTACTAAGGAAATAAATTAAATGTTTATCTTTAATAAGGGTCTGTTTGGTGCAGCTTATAAGTGCAGGGCGTTTTTGAAAATGTCACGGTACCGTTTGGATCGCGCGTTTTGCGTGTTTATTCGAAAATATGGTTCTATTTTTATAGTAAATGTGGGCCACGGGTTGAATCCAGCGGGTTACGTTTCAGGATAAGCTGCTTATTTTGAAACGTACAAGATACCCCAAGATACCCCAAACGCAAAGTGTCTATTAAATATCTTCCAATTTTGAATACTTGTATTTTTATTCTAATATATTTTGGCCTTTGGCCTTATTTGATTTGGAGTGATTGGAGGGAATACTAATGCATTTTACTTCACAAAAAATTTTGGAGCATTTGTAGACATACCAACCAATTTCTATGTATTTAAATATCTAACATAAATATTACCTTTTTTTCATTTTTGAAATTTAGTTGTTACACCCATAAATAAATAAGATATATGAGAAATGAGTGATATTGATGTAAATCTTCCTTAAATAAATATGTAAAATAAAACAAAAAATAAGATCTAATCGAGACTAATTGGTATCGCCGATCTTTACTTTATCAGGTTCGTGGGTGTCAAAATTAGGATCGTTTTTCTTCGAATTGGATGATTATTTAGTACACCTTAAATTAGTTATACTTTGCACCAAGATATAAACAAATCAAATTTTATGTATTCATTTTACGTTACACCCTTGATACTTACAATCAAACAAACCTAAAAGGATAAGTAAATTTATATGACATGTAAATGAACACGTGTTTCGTTTGGCTATTCAAATTCGACCCTAGTTAGAAATAGAAAGTGTTCTTTAGGAGATCAATATTGTGACTAGCATATCCCCTCCTCATGGGGAAATATTTGTGTACATAAGACGTACGCAGCGTTGCGTACGTCCAGGATTTATTCAGGGGGTACACAGGGGTTATATCGGGGTATAGCCCCTGTAACCTCTTTATAAATTATCTGTAACCTACAAAGGAGTTCCGCGATTCTGTAGTTTCATGAGTACAAATAAGTTACACGAATGTTACAAGAGAGTTACACGGAGATTATAGGAGGGTTTAGGGTTTAGTTCCGTGATTTTTTTCATTTACATCTAATCATAAGAAAATATTTAATCATGAGATTTTTGGCGTGCCAAAATGCAAATTTGATATGGCGAAAACAAATCTTAAAATCCTGAAAATAAGGATTCGTTTTGTATAGTTGCAACAGCTTGTAAACTCTATAATTAATTTAATGTAACCAAAAATTAATGTGTTTTAATGTATATACATATCTAGCATCTGAAAATTGATACAATTTACTTATGTTTGAGAAATTATAGTTGAATTTTAAAAATGAATTATAGCTATTTTTGATGTAATGTTAAGAATTTAAATGTTGAATTTATAATTATTAAAATTTTGGCGTTGGATATGTAAAGATATAAGATTTATGCAGTATAGAAAGATTTGCATACATACTTCAAAAGTTTGATATTTACGCTCACAACATTGACATATGTATGATAAAATATTTGTTGTGGTATGACTCATATATCATATAAAGACAGACGCTGGATCGAAGCGGAGCGGAGCGGAAGATTTTATCCAAATTAGGGGAGTTATTTATGTGGGTTGGGGGTGTGGTACAGGGGTAATGTTGTAATTATATATTGTACTTAGGGTTAACTCCTGGGGTTATAAATAAGTATGTTTGTAACTCCATGAGGTATCATTGATTTCTGTAATATCTTTTCTGAATATTGAAAGGAACTCGTTGCTCTACTCCCGAGGGCGTAGACATCTTTGCCGAACCTCGTTAAATCTCTGTGTTCTTCTGGATTTGTGTCGATTCTATTTTTCTTCGCCCTAATTTCTCAGCAAGTGGTTTCAGAACGAAGTTCGAGGGCAGGGAAGAAAAATTTTATCGGTGCAGAAAGAAGGTTGGCGGAAGTTCCGAGTTCGGCGAAGGTTTTACCCAGCCGAGGATTGGCGGCGCAGGGACGAAGAGATTTGGCTGTTGGGTTTAGCTGATTCAGAGCGAATTAGGCCCGCGATAGTTCGGATTCGGTAGAGATTCGGCTAGTGTTTCGACCAACCAGGAAAGAGGAGGCTTCGAGAACTCCTTTCAGTGGCGAAGGAGGAGGCTTTGTGTGACGGATTTGGCAAGCAGGGGAGCTTCTGCGCGAGCAATGCGGTTCGCCGCGAAAGGCTGCTGCGCGCGGAGGTGTAATTGGGATTTTTCCGAGGAGGCGATTTGCTTTCCATTGCTGGAGGCTTCGATTTCTTTGCTAGGAGGTGAAAATTGGTTTCATTCCTTTACGGGAGGCCGAAGATTGGAAGGAATTTGAGGTGAAAATTGTAAGCTCCGATTTCTTTTCTTTGGGGAAGAAAATTGGAAGTAAATCAAGTTTGGATTTTATTCCTTTGTTTGTGGTGAAGGAAATTAGAAGTCCTTATTTTATTCAGTTGCGGGAAAAAGGAAAGTTTTTGAAATTTTGTTAATTAAAGGAAATATTTTAATTAAATGGGGACTTAATTAAGGAAGCTTAATTAAGGAAATATTTCATTGTTTTCTTTTCCAAAAAAAAAAATCTGTTGTTTTTTTTCTGGACAACTTAATTAAGACAACTTAATTAAGAGAATTTTTCAATCCTTCTTTTTCTTTTTGAAAAAATTCTAAGGATTTGCAAAGGAATTTGCAGAATAATTTGTTGCAGGATCAATTTCAAATGACAACTTCTGGTGCAAAATTCGAGGTGGTGAAGTTCGATGGAACTGGTAACTTCGGATTGTGGCAAACAAGAGTAAAAGATCTGTTGGCTCAACAGTGAATCTTGAAAGTTTTGGGGGCAGCAAAACTAGATGTCATGAAGGATGAAGATTGAATAGAATTACAACAACGAGCGACAGCAACTATACGCCTATGTCTGGCATATGAAGTTATGTATCACGAGATGAATCTAAAATCTCCAGGGGAGATATGGAAGAAATTGAAAACTCAGTTTATGGCTACAACTTTGACGAATAAATTGTACATAAAGCAAAAATTGTATGGGTTGAAGATGCAAGAAGGTTCTGATCTGGCACAGTATGTTAATGGTTTCAATCAAATAATTACATATTTCTCACGGCTTGATGTGACTATTGAGGATGAAGACTGAATAATGATTTTGTTGTGTTCACTGTCTTCTTCCTATGAACACTTGATGACTACTCTTACATATGGGAAAGAAACTATTAAAATTGATGAGATTATCGTAGCATTGTTGGCTCACAACTAGTGGAAGCAGAATGCAGGGGAAAGCTCTCATGGTGACAGTTTATATCTGAAGAGTAAGCAGGATCGTGGAAAGAAGAAAGAGAATGAGGGTTATAGAAAGCAAAATTCCAGATCCAAGTCCAAAGGCAAAAAGACAATTCATTGCTATAATTGCAAGGAGCCAGGTCATATGAAGAGAGATTGTCCAAAGCTCAAGAAACAAACTGGGGAGAAAGGTGATGGATCATCAAAGTCTATAAATGTTGCGCAAAGTGACAATTTAGATTGCAGTGATGGTGATATGCTTTTAGTTTCATCAACTCAGTTCACGGATGCATGAATTCTTGATTCTGGGTGCTCTTATCACATAACACCTAACAGAGAGTGGTTTACTTCATACATGTTAACTAATTATGGCTCAATCTATTTGAGTGATGATAGATGTTGCAATATTATTGGTATTAGAGAAGTCATAATTAAGATGTATGATGACACAGTTAGAACGTTATGTGATGTCAGAGATACTCCAAATCTGAAGAAGAATTTGATTTCTTTGGGCACTTTACGTATAAATGGTTTCATTTCTAAGGCAGATGAGGATAGGGAAATCATCAGAATTGTTAATGGTGCACCGACTATGATGAAAGGAAAGTTAACTGCATGCAACATCTACAAACTGCTGGGGAGTACAGTTGTAGGTGAAGTTCATTCTGTGGAATCATATGATGATAGTACAAAACTATGACATATGCGTCTGGGTCATCTCAGTGAACGTGGGATGGCGAATTACACAGAAGAAATTTGTTGCATGGTGTTAAAAGCTGTAAGCTCGATCTTTGTAAGTTATGTGTTCTTGAAAAACATACTAGAGTCAGTTTTATGACTGAAAAACATAAAACTGAATGGATTCTTGATTATGTGTATTCTGATGTATGGGGCCCTACCAGGGAATCATCATTGGGAGGATCTCAGCATTTTGTTACATTTATTGATGATTTCTCCATGAAAGTTTGGGTGTATTTCTTGAAATATAAATTTGAAGTCTTCTCTAAATTCAAGCTGTGGAAAACTGAGGTGGAGAACCAAACTGGCAGAAAGATCAAGTATTTGAGGTCCGATAATGGGACATAGCACACAGATTCACAGTTTCAAAAGTTCTGTGAGGATCATGGGATTCAGAGACATTTTCAGTGTGCAAGACATCACAACAGAGTGGTGTGGCAGAAAGGATGAACATGTCTTTAACTGAAAGGGCAAGATGCTTGAGACTGAATGCAGAGCTTTATAAGAGTTTCTGGGCAGAGGCTGTGAATATGGCATGTTATCTCATCAATAAATTACTTTGAGCATCGTTGGGTGGCAAGGTCGCAGAAGAGGTATGGACATGTAATCTAGTTAATTTTGATCATTTACGGATTTTTGGTTGTCCTGCTTATTGGCATGTACCTTCTTATGAAAGATCAAAAGTTGATGCAAAATCTAAAAAGTGCATCTTTCTGGGCCACAAGAAATGTGTGAAATGATACAAGTTTGGGGATCTGATTGCAAAGAAGGTGGTAATCATCAGGGATGTAGTTTTTAATGAACAGTCCATGTTACAGCAAAATCAAGACAAAGTGCAAGGGAACAGTTCCAGTTCAGATACAGTGCAGATCGATTTAGAACAACATTCAGTGGCAACTGAGAGAGGTTAAAGTTCAAATCTACCACCTGGTGATTCAATTCCAAATGATCTATAGAATTATAATCTAGTCATAGACAAATAGAGACGCACTAATATAAGACCTCATAACAAATTGGGTTATGAAGACTTGGTCTCTTGTGCACTTCTCATCAGCATCGATGATCAAACTACTTTTTAAGGAGCTATCATTAGCCAGGTGAAAGAGAAATGGATGGGTGCAATGGTTGAGGAGATGGAGTCTTAGCTAAAAAATCGCACATGGGAGCTAGTTCAGCTTGTTGAGGGAAAGAAGACTATTGGGTGCAAGTGGGTGTACAAAAGGAAACCAGCAATATCAGAAAAAGAAGGAAAAAAGTTCAAGGCTCGACTGATAGCAAAGGGATTTTCACAGTAGAAGGGGATAGATTATGTTGAAATTTTTTCTCATATGGTCAGACATACTTCAATCAAGGCAGTGCTTGCATTAGTAACAATTTGGGATTTGCATTTGGAGCAGATGGAAGTTAAAACTGCTTTCTTGCATGGTGATCTGGAGGAGCAAATTTACATGAAGCAGCCAGAAGGGTTCACTCAACCTGGACATGAGCATCTGGTTTGCAGGTTAAAGAAATCATTGTATGGGTTGAAACAGTCTCCAACACAATGGTACAAGCAGTTTGACTCCTACATAATTCAGATTGGCTACAAGAGATGTGAGTATGATCGTTGTGTATATGTGAAGAGCCTTGATGATCATTCTATTATTTTTTTGTTACTGTATGTTGTGATATACTGATTGCTGTAAATAATATGAATGATGTTCGTGGTTTGAAAGCTTTATTAAGCCAGAAATTTGACATGAAAGACTTGGGTCCTACGAAGAAGATTCTTGGAATGGATATTCATTGAGATAGAGACTCAAGACAATTATGCTTATCTCAACGAGGCTATGTTGAGAAAGTGTTGGACATGTTTGAGATGAGCAAAGCAAAGTTAAGTTACTTGAGGACATGTAAAGATAAGTTTGGGGGATTTTGACCAAAGGAAAATATGTTGAGATTTTCATACATATTTTATACTAATGTTAATGCATTTTAAAGAAATGTATTTTTTATGTTTTGTTGCAAGAATGGTGAATTATGGTCATTGAAGCAAAAAGATGCAAAAAGGAGCGAATTTGGAGCGAAAAGGACCAAAATGTGGAGNGAACGCCTTGGAGGAGGTAACCTACGGTTGCTAACAAGGCTTCCCACGGTCTAAATG
>JXCR01117004.1:99711-133377 GCA_002079205.1 Phalaenopsis hybrid cultivar
TATATATATATATTTAAAGAAGCCAGGATATTAAAAAGCAGAAGAGGTTACAATTTTAAGATAGGGAGCATCCAGAAGGTCCCCATTCAACAAAAAAGTAAGAAGGTGAGGAGTGAAAGAAGAAACAAGAGCCTCATCAGAGTTACTACCCAATCTAGCAAGCCAGTTAGCAGGCCTATTAACTTATTTAAATATAAAAGAAAATTGGATGTGACAAGATCTTATCAAAGAAAGGATGAGCTTGTGCCATTGAAGGATATGCCAAAGGGGGGCCCCTTCGCCAGATATCATCTGCATCAAAAGATATGAGTTAATTACCACAACCAACTAGTCTCAGTGATTCAAAACAACAAGTCAGATAGCCCAACTGACAGCAGTAGCTTCAGTCTCTAATGCATCTTGAGCAATCACAGGAGAGCGGAAAAAGAGCTGACAGGCCTAGTGGATTCCCAAAAAACACCATCAATTCCAGCCCTAGTAGCAGAAAAGTTTCCATATGTTTAATTGTCGACACTATCTTTGGTTGAGGAGTTGCCCGCTGGGAGCTGTCGGCCGCCGGAATCAAAATCTCGTCGCCCGCTTTGGAAAGGCATTTAATTTACTTATATATATAGTTTAGATAAAGATGAAATCAAACTGACCCCATATTTTTCATAGTTTAAATAAATGAGCACTATACTTCAAACCTTGTATCTATCCCAAAAGATAAACACAAGACTTAAGGGTGAGGCTCGATCAAATAAACTAAGAAATATATGACATCCGTTTGGTCTGTAAAACCGTTTTATTTTCTGACAAGTTCCCTTATATAACATGAAGAATTAAATAGGGTTTATATTAAGCTGTGTTCGGATAGGCTTCCTATAAGGGCAAGCCACTACAGTTAATTACATCTTAAATGACCAAAGTCACCTAAGAAAACTCTCGATAAAAATAAGGAAATATTGTCTTCAAAGAGGTCAAAAGGATAAGACTTTTCAACGGGATCGAACGTGGAGGTGTGAAAGGGAATAGTTCAAATTTGGAACATTTTTTTTTGGAATACGAAGGAGGAAGAACTAGGGGATGTCATAGATGCGAAGGAGAACGTCGGTGACTTCGCAAGCTACCCTATGGTTTGGCTCCTGTTTAGAAGAGAAATATTCAAATTCTTCATCCTGCCAATTTTATTTGTTAGGGCTTACATTCGTATGAAACGATCACAAAAATAGCCTGGAAGATGTGATGATTTAGTTTGTTATGAACAATAACCTTGAAATCCTAAGATGATTTAGAGCTTATATTGTACAGAAGAGTTGTGCAAAGATCTAAAGATGAGGTGAGGATTTATATTGCATACGCAAACTACCTCGAATTCCTAAGGCTTGGTTGTTTAATTTTAAGGAAGGAAATTAGTTTAGTTGGGGAAGACATGTTTTGCTTTTGAAGATGGCTGTACTACCCACCATGCTAGCTCCAAGCTCCTTGTCGTGACGAGTTTAAGTTTTCTAGTGTGTCAGGTTATGGTGTCAAATCAAATGTCCCTATGGTTAAAGTTCTTTAAATTTTATGGGGGCATGTTAAAGTTCATTAGAGCGACACCAGTTAGGATCCTACAGATCCCTCATTCCGGTATCACTATTTTCCATTGGATTCACTTAGTCCAAATGAATTTACTAAACAAAACTTGATGAGTTCCATAATTTCATTTAGACCGTGGGAAGCCTCGTTAACAACCGAAGGTTACCTCCTCTAAGGGATTCCCGATAATCTGATAGAGACGCATTAATTTAGTTGCAATTATGTTTTTGTGATTTTTGTGATTAAATTTTGAGTTTTCTTATATTTGGAATGTTTTGGCGGTGAATTTTATCTTGATTGATTTTATTTTTAGTTTTGGTTTTGGTTTTGTGGCTATTCTAGCAGTTTTAGTTTTCATGCAGGGTGACATCGTTGTTTAACATGCAAGTTTGTGTTTTTGTTCATACATGTAGATGAGTAACTACAAAAATGTACTGGAAAGTAAAGTACGGGAAACTAGAAATGCAGGTAAAATAACTCACAATAAAAGCGTACCTCGATGGTCTTCACGTCATCTTCAACAGAAACTCAAAATGCATGCAAGAGTATTTATATATTAAAAGCATTTTATTTAAAGTAGGGAAATAAGGTTCTGGTGATCTACTAAATCCTAAATCATATCTTGGTGAGCCCTCATTAATTCAATTAAGGATGATTTTATTAAGCAAAACATACTAAGTTTAGTAGACCTCTGGGGTATCCAAAATGTCAGGAGAAAGAAACAGATCCATGCTTCCCTCCCACCGCTTGGTGAAAAGTCTCAAGCTCATTTAAACTTATTATGTTGCTTAATAATTCATCCCGTGAATACCTCCAATGCTCAGTGAACGTTGACATTTCAATTATCCCTAAGAGTAAGGTGATTATCATTTGTCATTTAATTTGAGAATTATATGGGTGAAGACCCTTAAAGGTGCATATTAATGTTATTAAGCCACTTAGCCAATTTTAGTTTTAACTTCGGCTTATAGTGTTTTAAAGATGTTCAATTTCTAGTTACATTCACTTTTCTAATCCTCATTTAACCAAATTCGATTTAGCCTAGGTCACTACCGAGCCCTTAAGACCTTGGTGGATATATTAATAATTTTTGAAAGAAATTGAATTTTAAGTGATAAAAATTCATTATCAAAAAATTTGAATGTCATTTTAACACCAAATCGAGGTATTAATTTTTTTATTTATTAACATCCAAAATCTTACCCCTAAGTCTATGATCATTTAATTTAATAGTCTTCCAAATTTTAATAACTTAGGAAATTGCAAATTTATCCTTTAATTAAGAAAAATGAGATTGGTTTCTACCAATTAATTACTTGTGTTTCAATCATCTGAACTTATTAATTAAGATCAAAGATTGCCCATTCCCCCTTCTTGAATTAAGCCTAAATGTTAATTAAGACTAAATTTCCAAAATTATACCTTTGCCCCTAAGGCTCTATTACTTCATAATTAATCAAATTTAATTTAAATGATTTTGGAATCTTTATCCTACCTCACTCATGGGTCAATTAAGACATCAGAGGAGAAAATGTGATTTTCGAAATTTAATTAAATTTATATAATTATTTACATGCAAAAAAAGGATTTCTCAAAGAAAATTCAATAACTTGACAAAGGCAAAGCCTAATCACTTGAAATTTTTACTGGAGGTAGACTTCAACTATAGAACAACTTCGACTACATTTCATGATTTGTTAAGTTTTATTTGCGTTATCATAATTATTTTAATTTATGGAGTATTAATTAATTATAAAATATTTTAAACGTGAAAAATTAATTTTTATATTTTAATTTATGGAGTATTAATTAATTATAAAATATTTTAAACGTGAAAAATTAATTTTTATATTTTTCATAAATCTTTCCAATTTCAAGGAACCCACAGAAAAAAAAATTATATTTTTTTGATTTGTCTTTGAATTAATAGAATTATCTTAGTGAAAAATAAAGGAAAACCAATTTTTAGGTTTTAAAAATTATTTTTCAGCTTTAAAATTCCATATCCTTACTTATAAAATTAGGAAAAATATTCCAATTCCTCCTAAGGGCTTAGGAAACAATTTAAAACATTTTCATTAATTTTATTAATCTTGTGATTTTTATTAATTTTTCATTATTTAAATAATTAAAATATGCTTAAAAATTGAAAATTTTACTTTAATTACAATTTTATTTTTAGAAAATTCCTTTGATCACAGAGAACTCCTGAAAACCAAATTTATAATTTTTTTGGGTTATACTTTAATTATTATGATTATTTTGAGTGTTAAAAGAGACCTTTCACTTAGAAAATTAAATTAGGTTATCAAATAAACTCCAAATATGTTGAAATTTTTATGAGGAGTCCTTTGAACTTAAAATTACAGTGGATAATTAAAATCAAGTCATTTAGATATTTATTTTTCCCAAATTAATTTTCTTTGTGTTTTAGAGTTTTGTGAAAATTAGGTATGTTCTTAATGACAGCTCATGGCAAATTTTCCCAGGGTTCTCTGGTCACAATGAACCTTCCAAAATTTTCTTTGATTTTTCTAAGAAACAAGCTAATTACTATGATTAGTTTATGCAAATAATAGACATAAACTTTAAAAACACATATCTCCTCATAGGGATCTCCTAAGACTTTGGAAAAATTAGGTAAGATCCCCCATGATAGAGGCTACAAATGGCCCAAACAACATGCCATGGTTAAATATTTGAAAGCATGGAGAATCAAAATACTCAAAAAAGTATTTAATTAATTAAAAATAAAATATGCTTCAAATAAACCTCAAACCATTTTCACATTGTTCTCCTATGTTCACTGAGCACTAGGATATTTTTCCTTTATTTTTCTGATTTCCTTACACCAAGATATGGATTTTTTAAGTTAGGGGTTATTTTCTGAATTAATTAAATCATATTTTCCTACATTAACCACGCGGCACCACGACATCATGCGATGGCTCCGACGGCTTGCGTGGCACACTCTTGTTAGACACCGCCTTCCGACTCAGCACTGACTGGGCTTGCACTTTATGTACCAAAGTGTTGTCCAGCTTCATCTCACCCATCTATTTGATACACACGCCATCCAATGGTCGTGAGTCTTCGCCCCCGTCTGGTTCATTCTGAGAGCCGTCCACCTTGTAATCTTAAGAACTCAAGCTACACTTAACCAAATCTACTCAGATTTGTTTCTGAAAACACATCTAGCCTAGACGAAGCTATCTATATGGCTAACATGGCATGAAATTGGATCTATGCAAGTGTAGAAATAAAACAAGCTCAGATAAATGGGGAGTTTTACATCTTTGCTCTGAGAAGGGAAGCTTCAATCAGAGGTGCTCGACACATTCGGGAGGTCCAAGGAGGCTAGGGATTGATCCTCTTCCTGTGGTGAAATGTCTAGACCAAACTTCAATCAAGAACAACTTTAGGTGTTGGTCAAAGTCTAGGGTAGAGGCTCTCTATGAGGGGGCTTTGATAGGGCTTCTTCTTCTCTCACAATGGTGAAGGTTTTTGCAATTTTAATTTGATTTTGATTCAGTGTGGAGTTGTGGTGGAGAGTGTCCTGTTTCCAGCAAGGATTTGAGCTCTGAAATTGAGCTCTGGCAAGGGAAATTAGGGTAGGGAAGTGGTTAGGCTACACTAAGGAGGTCTCAAAGAGGTTGAGGGAGCAATTGGGCAGGTCCTCTTTGAGAAAATTTTAGCACCTAAACTTTGGTAGTGAAGAGACCATTTTACAGTCATTGCTGGAGTGGGGCGCTCAAGGTGTGGCTTTGGGTGCAAAAGCTTGCTGAGGTGGTGAGCTAAGCGGAGAAATTGGCCAATGGGAGTGGGACAGATCAGATGGGTCAATTGGGTGAGAATTTAAGTATGGTGGCTCTCAATTTTGAGGTGCTCAGGCGATTAGGGTTGCCGGTAATGGCAGGGGAGGTGTTTAGGTGGCTCAGGAACCTCATAAGAATATGTCACAAAAATTAATTTGGGATGGTGATAGGTTTTGGCAAAGTTATCTTTGGCTTAGAAAAATTAGAAAATAAATCCCTTGATTTAGGGGATTTTTGGTCCATGGCTCATCTAAGGTGGGTTAAGTGGGTCTAGCTTGGTTACTACGACCCAAAAGTTGGCTGTAGAGGTGTTGTCTTGATCAAATTGACATGGCTAGGCCAATTTTGGTGCATGGGTCCAATGTGGGTCAAAATGGCCAAAGGTTGGGTGTGGGTTAGGCTAGCCATGACTTTAAGCCCAATTAATTGATCAACATTGTGTAGATGATTGTAATGAAGATTTTTTGTGAAGGTTTGAAATGATTTTGAGTTCAATTGGCGGTTCAATTTGAAGGATTTTGGGATTTTGGGCAATTTGGGCATGTTGGGCTAGACTTGGCTCTAGGTTGCACAAAGGTTGGGCAAAGTCCAATTTTTTTCTTGAAAATGGTCCATAAGAACATCATGAAGAGTTTTCAACATAAATTGGGTGTCTATTTTGGGGTTAGGGCAATCAGTTTGGTGGAATTTGGGGACATAACCAATTTAGGGCAAATTTGGGGATTTTTGGACTTGGGTTAAAATCTAATTCTATTGAGGCTTTACCAAGGCCAATTGAAGCTCAATTTTGATGTGTAGCATTGTTATGAAGAGTTTTCAACATAAATTGTGGCAAATTGAGTAGGCTATGGGGTTCAATTTGGTGAGATTAAGTCATTGGGGCCAAAGTTGGGGGCTTGACTTAGATCAAAATTGGGCTCAAAGAATGGGCCAATTAAGCTTAGATTTGGTTTAGGTTGGTCATATGAAAGGTTAATTTGAGTTTAGAATTGAAATTGAGGGATTTGGGCCATATATATGGACATTTGAGGTGAGTTTGGGAAAGTTGGGCCTTTAAAGGCAATTTAGGGGTTTTAGTCAAAATGGTCAAATTGGGTTCAATTAGAGGGTCCAAATTGGTTTTAGAAACATTTTAAGTGATTTTGGAGGTTTTGGGAAAGTTTGGGGTGCGAAGCTATGGGGTTCAATTTGGTGAGATTAAGTCATTGGGGCCAAAGTTGGGGGCTTGACTTAGATCAAAGTTGGTCTCAAAGAATGGGCCAATTAAGCTTAGATTTGGTTTAGGCTGGTCATATGAAAGGTTAATTTGAGTTTAGAATTGAAATTGAGGGATTTGGGCAATATAGATGGACATTTGAGGTGAATTTGGGAAAGTTGGGCCTTTAAAGGCAATTTAGGGGTTTTAGTCAAAAATGGTCAAATTGGGTTCAATTAGAGGGTCCAAATTGGTTTTAGAAACATTTTAAGTGATTTTGGAGGTTTTGGGAAAGTTTGGGGTGCGAAGGGTTTTTTGTAATTTTGGCAATTTTGGGGGCATTTTGGGAAATTTGGGATTTTTGGGTGGTTTTGGGTAATTTGGGTATCTTCAAATTGTTTTAAATGATTTTTGAATAAATTTGGATTTTTTCAGTGAATTTGAGGATTTTGGCCAAATTTTGGGCTCCAAGAGTATCTAGTTAATTTGGGGGATTTTGGCGCAAAAGGCCAAGTTGGATATTTTGGTAGAATTGGGGTATCAACCACCCTACGTGAGTTATGGACCAATCGAATCCCCATTTGGGTCCTCTATGCACTGGTCTTAGCTAAATCCTAGCCTAGGGCTAGTGCGTTTAGGGGACCATCTACATGAGTTTCCCAAAAGATCAAGGGATAAAAGTCAACAATTTTGGGTTTAGGATTGTGAGTGATTGTGGGTGAAATTGGGTGTGGGTGAGTGAACTAGCTCTAGAACAAAATCCAAGGTCAACCCTAAGGTCAGGTAGTCATAGGGGGACTCTCTTTGAGCTTCCACATAGTGACCCCGCCTACTAAGTGCTAGAGGTTAAAAACAACATGTGGAACTTCAAGTTGAGCAAAGAAGAGGGTAGAATTTCTAATGATGAGGATTCCTTTTCTAGTTCTCTAGGAATAGTCAACAAGAAAGTCCTATGGCTAGACCCTAGGTTACTAAAGAGGAAAAACTAAACCTCAACCAAAAGTGAGCTCAACATTAACCTTGAGAGTAGGATGAGTAAGCTTCTTCCAAAACACCTTTGAGACAGAAAATAAAGGAGGAATGCAAGTCTGTTGAATACAACAATTATCTTGGAACTTCTTATGCTTGATCATTTTTAGTATGAAAGCCTTGCAATTGACAAAAGTTTTTAGGGAGAAGGAGATAAGTCAATTTTGGCCTGATTCCTAGCCATCCAAATGATCCAGGCTGCAAAGAAAGGGAGGGAGCCTAAGAGGGCTAGATGTCATTTTACTCAGCAGGAAGCAAAATTCTGCCAATCAAGATTGAGCAGATTAACCCCTAAGTCTTTTGTAAACTCCAGCTAGACATTTTGAGCAAATCTACATTCAATGAAGAGGTGGTTTAAAGATTCCTCAGCAGACAAGCACAAACAGCACCTGGACAGGTCTTATACCCCTTTTAACTTGAGTAAGTCATCTACATGGAGCATTTTGTGAAATATTCTCCATCATAGAAAAGATATAGAAGGGACAAAAATTTATTCCAGATGATTTCACCCTAGTAAACAGAATCCCATCTATAAAGATTAGTATAGATGGCTTTAGAAAGGGTTTGAATTTTACAAGATTGTAAAACCATGCTGTCTTTTTTACTCCTATTGAACTTCACCATCGTAATACAGGCAGCAGAGGTAGAGCCCATTGGGTGAGGCTCAGAAACAACTCCACAAAATGAGCTAAGGCTACATTATCAACTGGTTTAAGTACAGGGAATTGAGTTTCCTGAGGATAGGCAACACGCATTTTAGTTCCTGGGTGAGGCTCAGAAGTAGGCATCTCAGCAAGAGTTGGGGCTACGGTAGCAGATGGTTCAGGAGCAAGAAAATGATTTCCTTTGGATAAGAAGTAGTCATTTATAGGTTCTTGTTGATGATTTTTCATCTTGGGGTGGAGCCTAAGGCATCTTTCATTTGTGTGGCCAAAAATTTTGCAATGGTTACAATAGTATAGCCTTTGTTCAACCACAATTTTCTGCCTATAACCATTATGTGCAATGCTCAACCAGATTTCCTCCACATTAGGTAGAGTGATGTTTCTTTCAACTAAAATTTGTGCAGCAGATGGTATAAATAAGTTAAAGGTTGGGACATCTAATTTCATAGGCCTTCCCAGTGCAGTCCCAATAGTAAACAACACTTGGTTGTTGAAGAAGTGGAGTATAAGCCCTAGTACTTTGAACTAGATAGGTGCAATTGGAGGATCCTAGCTAGTATCAAAGCAAGGAGACCACCTTAAGAATTTCATAGACATTCCCTCAATAAACAACCTCAGTTTAGAGAAGAGTCTATCTGTCGGTGCTTTTTTTGGTTGGAGAGTTGCCCGTAAGAAGCTGTCGGTCACCAGAATTGAAATCCCGTTGCCCGCTTTGGAAGGACGTTTTAATTTACATATATATTTAGTTTTAAAAAAATATGAAATCAAACTGACCCCATATTTTTTCATAGTTTAAATGAAAGAATGTTGTACCTCAAATCCTGTATTTATCCCGAAGGATAAACACAAGACTTGAGGATGAGGCTCGATAAAAAAAACTAAGGAATATATGGCATCCGTTTGATCTGTGAAACCTTTGTATTTGCCGACAAGTTCCCCTATTTAATATAAATAATTAAATAGGGTTTATATTAAGCTGGGGGACATGCTTCCTATAAGATCAAGCCCCTATAGTTAATTACATATTAAATGATCAAAGTCACCTAAGAAGTCTCTCGATAAAAATCAGGAAATGTTATCTTCAAGGAGTTTCAAAGGGTAGGAATTTTCAATGAAATCAGACGTAGAGGTGTGAATGGAGTTTAGTTCAAATTTGAATCATTTTGTTGTAGAGTCCAAATGAGGAAGAACTAGGGGATGTCGTGTATCCAGACAAGAACCTTGATGACTTCCAAAGCTATCCTAATGTTTGGCTTCAATTTTGAGGAGAAATATTTAGGTGTTTAATCCTGCCAATTTTATTAGTTAGGGCTTACATTCATGTGAAATGATCATACAAATAGCCTGAAAGATGTGAGGATTTAGGTTGTGACAAATGACAACCTCAAAATTGTAAGACGATTTAGGGCTTATATTGTATAGCAGGGCTGTACAAATGCCTAAAGATAAGATGAAGATTTACGTTACATAAGCAAGCAACCTCGAAGTCCGATGGCTTTGTTGTTTAAGTCTAAGGAAGGAAGATTTGTTTAGCTGGGGAAGAAAGGTTTTGATGTTGAAGATGGTCGTGCTGCCCACCATACTAACTCCAAGCTCCTTGCTGTGAAGAGTTTGAGTTTTCTAGTGTGTGAAGTTATGATGTCAATTCAAATGGCCTTATGGTTGAATTTCTTTAAATTTTATGGGAGCATGTTAAAGTTGATTAGAGCGACACCGGTTAGGATCCTACGGTTCCCTCATTCCGACACCACTTATTTCTATTGGATTCACTTAGTCTAAATGAACTTACTAAACTCAACTTAATGAGTTCCATAATTTCATGGATTCACTTAGTCCAAATGAATTTACTAAACTCAACTTAATGAGTTCCATACTTTCATTTAGTCGTGGGAATCCTCATTAGCAACTGTAGTTACATCCTTCGAGGAAATCCCGATCATCAAATAGAGATGTCTTACTTTAGTTGAAGTTGTAGTTTTGTGTGATGTTTGTGATTAAATTTTGAGTTATTTTATATTTTAAATGTTGTGGAGGTGAATTTTATCTTTGTTGATTTTAGTTTTATTTTGGTTCTGGTTTTAGTTTTATGGCTATCCTAATAGTTTTAGTTTTCATGAAGGGTAACATCATTGTTTAGCATGCAAATTTGCAGGTATAAAAGTACAGTACGAAAGTACAAGAAAGATAATGCTAAAAACTGTAAAAGAGTACCTGACCAGTCTTCTCGTTCCACCACCTAAAACTTAAAAGGCATGTTAAGGCAGTTTATATGAAATAGGAAAGTAAAATTTTGATGACCTATCTAACCTAGGTCATATCTTGGTGGGTCCTTAGGAGTTTAATTAAGGTTAATGTTGTCAAGAAAAGTAGATCTCCGAGGTATCTAACAGATCTAGAGAAAGAAGCAGGTCCGTGCTACTCTCTCGCTTCTTTTAAACTTATTATGTTGCTTAATAATTCATCCTATAAATACACCCTAATGGTCAGTGAGCATTGATGTCTCAATTATCCCTAAGAGTAAGGTAATTATCATCCGTAATTTAATTTTAAAAATTATGTGGGTGAAGACCTTTAAAGAGGCAAGTTAGTGTTATTGGAACACCTAACCAAATTTTGGTCCTAATTTGGCTTGTAGTGTTTGAAAGACGGCTTAGTTTTAATTAATATTTACTTTTCTAATCCTCATTTAAATGAAACTTGATTTAGCCTAAGTCAATACTAAGCCCTTAAGAGTTAGGTGAGTGTCTTAGTTAGTTTTGAAAATGTTAAGATTTAGGTGATCATGATCCATTATTTGAATTTTATTTGAAAATAAAAATATGGGCATTAAACTGATTAATTATTGACTTCAAAAGTCATACTCTTAAGTCCTGGGCTCATTTATTTTAACAAACTTCCAAATTTTAATAATTCAGAAATTTATTAACTTATCTTTTCAATTAAGAAAGTGAGGTTGGTTTCTACCAATTAACCCCTAAACAACCAAATAAATTGATTAAGATCATAGGTTGCCCATTTTCCTCCTTGAATTAAGCCTAAATGTTAATTAAGGCTAAATTTCCACAATTACACATTTGTCCTTATGGCTCTAACACTTCATAATTAATCAAATTTAATCCAAATAACTTTGAAAGTTTTATACTACCTCATTCATGGGTCAATTAAGATATTAGAGGAGAAAATGTGATTTTTGAAAATTTAATTTAATTTATATAATTATTTTCATGCAAAAAAAGTATTTTTCAAAGAAAATTCCTAACTTGACCAAAGTAAATTATAATCCCTTGAAATTTTTAGTGATTTTTAAAAATTTAATTTAATTTATATAATTATTTTAATGCAAAAATAGGATTTTTCAAAGAAAATTCCCTAAATTGTTCCAAGGTAAATCCTAATTTATTCAAATTTTTACTGGAGATAGGCGTATACTAGGGAAGCCTTTGGACCAAATTTCATAATTTTTTGAATTTCATTTGAATTCTAAGAATTATTTTAAGATTTGGGGTATTTATTAAATATAAAATATTTTAAATGAAGAAAATTAAGTTTTATATTATTGAAAAATCTACCTAAAGTTAGAGAACTTAGAGGAGAAAATTATATATTTTTCTGAGTTTTATTTGATTTATTGGAATTATTCTTAGTGAAAACCCATTTTAGCCTTTAAAAATTATTTTTAAGCTTTTAAATTCAGTTTCTATATTTAGAAAATCAGGAAAAATATTCTAATTGTTCCTAAGTGCTTAAGAAGCAATTTAGAACATTTCCATAAATTTTATTATTTTTGTGATTTTTATGGATTTTTAATTATTTAAATATTTAAAATAGGTTAAAGATCAAGTTTTTATTTTAAACTCCATTTTATTTTTAGACAATACACTTGATCACAGAGAACTCAAAATAAGTTTTTATAATTTTTCAAGTTATATTTTGATTTTTAAAAATCATTTGAAGTGCCAAAAAATGTTGTTTATCTATAAATATCGACTTAAGTTACCAAATGAACTTAAAATGTTTTAGAATTTTTATGGTGAGTTTTCTGGATCCTAAGAAATAGTGGAGATAAAAAATAAAGTCATTTTACTATTTGTATTTTTCAAAATTAATTATCTTAGTGATTTAGGGTTTGTGAAGATTATGTGTATTTTGAATGACTTGGCTTATAAGAAATTTTCCTGAATGGTCATCATAATCCTCTAAAAATTTTCTTGGATTTTTCTAGGCAACATGCTAATTTCCATGATTATTTTAAGCAAATAATGCACATAAACTTGAAAAATAAGATTCTATGTCTAGGGACCTCCTCTAACTTTGGAAAAATCAGAGAATGTTCCTTAAGATAGAGGCAACAACGTGCTAAAATTTCAAGTCATGGTGTGATTACTACATGCATGGAGAATCAAAACATCCAAATCAATATTTAATTAATTGAAAATAAAATATGCATCAAATAGACTCCAAATTATTTTTACATTATTCTCCTCTATTCACTAAACAAGGGGGTATTTTTATTTTATTTTTATGATTTTTCTACACCAAGATATGAATTTTGGAAGTTATGGGTATTTAAATAAATAGGAAAAATCCCAATTTATCAATTTAAATAGCGCGGCGCCATGTAGATCCTATGCAGCTCCAAACTCTACGTGGCGCGCTCTGGTTAGACGCTGCCATCCACATAGCCACTGACTCGGCCCGCGGTTCGTGTAAGGAAGCGTTGTCCGACTTCATCTCAACCGTCCATCCGATACACACGCAATTGGACGACGCTTCGTCGTTGTCTCTGATAGCCTATCCCAAGAACCGACCATCTTCTAGCCTTAATATCTCTCTCATTTCTCAACCAAATTAAGTGAATTTTTTTTTAAAATGCTCATCTAGACTAGACAGACACATCCAAAAGGTGATCAAGCCATCAAATTAATTCTAAGAAAATGGAGAATCAAAAGAGGCTCTAGAGGGGGAGAGATTTTATACCTTTGTTCTGAGAAGTGAAGCTTTGATCAGAGAGTCTTAGCACATTAGTTGTGATCTAAGGAGGCTAGGGATTAAGTCTCTGGTCTTGGTGTAAGGCCTAGGTATGATTTTGATCAATGCCAGATTTGGGTGTTGGTCTAGAGCTATGGTAGAGGCTCTGTGAGAAGGGAATTTGATGGGGCTTAAGCTTCTTTCACTATTGTGAAGGTGTGGGTGAAGTTAATTTGAGTTTGGTAGACTATAGAAGTGTATTGGGCTCTGTTCTGATTTTCGGCAAGATTTCGAGCTCAAAATTGAACTCCGGTAGTGGAAATTGGTGAGGGAAAACAGTTGGAATGCACTGAGGGGATCTTAGGGAAGCTCTGTGGTCAGTTTAGGTGGTCTCTCTCAGCAATTTTTTAGCACTACATCCCATGGCCGTGGCAGTGGCTTTTTATAAAAATGGCTAAGGGGTGGTTGTCATGCCCAATTAGGGGGTGCATTGTGCTGCTTAGGTGGAGGGCAGAAGAGCTCTACAATTTAATTTGGCTGAGCTGGCCTCTAGGTTTGATTTTGGTGAAGTTCCATGGGGGTGGCTCTCGGTTTTGAGCTTCTGTGGGGACTAAGCCGGTCGGCCATGGCAGGAGGAGGTGCCTAGGTGCTCAGGGCATCTAGGGGAATCTGTCAAAGCAATTTAATGCAATGGGGTTTAGTTTTGGGAAGGGTATCTTAAGCATGTGTTTTTTTAAAAAAAAGATCACTTAATTTGGGGTACTTTTGGTCCATGGATCATCTATTTTGGGATTGATGGGCTTTAGCTCAGTTTTAGGGTCTAACCAATGGCTGGGGTGGAGTTAATTTGATGGCTTTGGGGTAGTTATGCCATCTTTAATGGATGGGTTTAATGTGGGTTGAAGTAAACAAAGCTTGGGTTTGGGCTAGGTTAGCTATGCCAATTGACCCAATTGATTGACTAACATTGTGTAGATGATTGTTATGAAGATTTTTTGTGAAGGGTTGAAGTGATTTTGAGTTCAATTGGTAGGTCAATTTGAGGGATTTTTGAAATTTGGTCAATTTGGGCATGTTGGGCTAGACCTGGGTCTAGGTTGAGTTAGCCTTAGGGTTAGTCCAAATTGAATGGTTCACATTATCAAGGGAGATGTTGTGAAGATTTTTCATGAAGATATAGAGTTGAAATTTTTGGGTTAAGACCCTCAATTTGGTGGGATTTTAAGACATGGTCAATTTTGGGTAAATTTGGAGCTTTTGGGACCTAGTTGAAATCAAATGCAATTGAGGCCTCACCAAGGCTAATTGAAGGTAAAATTTGATGTGTAGTAATATTTTGAAGGTTCTTAAATACAAATTGTGCCCAATTGAGTGGGGTAAGGGTTCAATTTGGTGGAACCAAGTCATGGGCCCAAAATTGGGGTTTTGATTTAGATCAAAATTGGGTTCAAATCATGGACCAATTGAGCTTAGATTTGGTCTAGATTGGTCAGATCAAGGGTGAATTTGAATTTATAATTAAAATTGGGGTAATGTGAGACCAATTTGATAAACATTTGGAGTGATTTGGGGAAAATATGGGCCTTTAAAGGGTAATTTGGGGGTTTTGATCACAGATGATCAAATTGGCCAAATTGGGTCATGTGATCGTTGAGAAAAATGAAATTGGGAATATTTGGGAGGGTTTGGGAATTTTTGGGATTTTTTAGAAAATTTGGAATTTTGGGGTAAGGAGGGGTAATTTGGTAATTTGGCCAATTTGGGTGATTTTGGGTAGTTTGGGTGTTTTTGAAGTGTTTGAAATGATTTTTGAACCAAGTTGGGTATTTTGGGTAGATTTGGGAATTTTGGCCAAATTTGGAGTTCCAAAGGTATCTAGGTAATTTGGGGGAATTTAGGGGAAAAAGGCTAGGTTGGGTGTCTTAGTAGAGTTGGAGTGCCAACCACCATCAGTAAGCTATGGACCAATGGAAATCCTATTTTGGGTCTTCTAAGTAGTGATCTTAGCTAAACCCCAGCCTAGGGCTAATGGGTTTAGGAGACCACCTACATGAGTCTCCCAAATGTATTAAGGGACCAGAACCTAGAAATTTTGGGCTTAGGGTAGTCAGTGATTGTAAGTGTAAGTGATTGCAAGTGAGTTCCTTAACCCTAGACCACCACCCAGGGTCAACCCTAAGGTCCAGCATTCCTAATGGGTGACTCATCTTGAGTTCCCCTATAATGACCCCACCTACTAAGTGCTAGAGGTTAGGACCAATNCTGAATTTGAGTGTGGAATTGAAATTGGGGGAAATTGAGACCAATTGGATGGACATTTGAGGTAATTTGGGGAAAATATGGGCCTTTAAAGGGCAATTGGGGGTTTTGGTCGAAGATGGTCAAATTGGCCAAATTGGGTTATGTGATAGTTGAGAAAAATCAAATTAGGAATATTTGGGAAGTTTTTGAAATTTTTGGGAATTTTGGGAATTTTGGGGTAAAAAAGGGTATTTTGGTAATTTGGCCAAATTTGGGGTTCCAAAGGTATCTAAGTAATTTGGGGGAATTTAGAGGCAAAAGGCTAGGTTGGGTGTCTTGGTAGAGTTGGAGTGTCAACCACCATTAATAAGCCATGGACCAATGGAATCCCCATTTTGGGTCATCTATGTAGTGGTCTTAGCCAAAACACTAGCCTAGGGTTAGTGGGTTTAGGGGACCACCTACAGGAGTCTCCCAATAGTATTAAGAGCCTAGAGCCTAGAAATTTTGGGCTTATGATAGTGAGTGATTGTGAGTGTAAGTGATTGCAAGTGAGTGCCTTAGCTCTAGATCAACACCGAGGGTCAACCCTAAGGTCAAGCAATCCTAAGGGTAACTCATCTTGAGTTCCCCCATAGTGACCCCACCTACTAAGTGCTAGAGGTTAGGACCAATATGTGGAACTTCAAGTTGAGTAAAGAGGAGTGTAGAATTTCTAATGGTGAGGGTTCCATGTCTACTTTTTTAAGAATAGTCAATAGGAAAGTCTTATGGATAGACCTTAGGCTACTAAAGAGGAAAAACTAAACCTCAACCAAAAGTGAGGTCAACTAGCTCCAAACACACAATTCCTAACACTTAACTTAATGCCACTCTTCATTAGAAGGAATGAATTTCCTCTGATGGGTCGTCAGTCATCAAGAGAAGGAGGGATTATCATCTCTGCTAAAGATGGACACTACAAAAGATGCCTAACGAAAGAGGAAGAAAGTGATCACTCAACAACAACATCCAATCGAAGGAACCAGTCATCTACAGTTTATGATAAGTGCTCAGACAGAGGATTTAGTATGTGCCGATGAAGAGAGAATATCAGATGCACTGCTCAGAAGAACTCAACGTTGCAATGCCATCCGGCGCAAACATAGAGCCTTCCTATAAGAAGAAAGAAGACGATAGAAAGAAGTAGCAGGTCTACTCACCCCTATTCCTAAGGGGAAGATTTATGAGCCATGCATAAGGGAGACCTCTTCTAGCCCACCTGGTATAGAGGATGAGTTAGTGCCAGCCACAAATCCGATATAGACAGAAACATCTCATGAGTATTATAAGGGTTGCCCACTATGCAATGTTGAAATTACCATGGGAGCATCTACCAGAGGAGTATTCATTGAATGCCCAAGATGCAAATGTTGACCTCACTTTTGGTTGAGGTTTAGTTTTCCTCTTTAGTAGCCTAAAGTCTAGCCACAGGACTTCCTGCTAACTATTCCTAGAAAACTAAAAAAGGAACCCTCACCATTATAAATTCTAAACTCCTCTTTACTCAACTTGAAGCTCTACATATTGGTCCTAACCTCTTGCACTTAGTAGGTGGGGTCATTATGAGGGAGCTCAAGGAAAGTTCCCATAAGATTTGTTGGACTTTAGGGTTGACCTTGGGTGTTGGTCTAAAGCTAAGGCAATCACCAACAATCACCTCACTCACAACCACTCACAAATACAAACCCAAAATTCCTTAACCTTGATCCCTTGATCTTTTGGGATGCTCATGTAGATGGTCCTCTAAACCTACTGGCCCTAGGCTATGGTTTTAGCTAAGAACACTACATAAAGAACTCAAATGGGGTTTTCATTGGTCCATGGCTTATTTATGGTGGTTGGCACCCCAACTCTAACAAAATGCCCAACTTAGCCTTTTGCTCCTAAACTCCCCCAAATTACCTAAATACACTGAAATCCTAAATTTGGCCAAAATTCCCAAATGTACCCAAAATACCCAAATTTGTTCAAAAATCATTTCAAACCTTTTGAAAACATCGAAATTACCCAAAATCATCAAAAATTGTCAAATTACCAAAATGCCCTCCTTATCCCAAAATTCCAAAAATTCCAAAAAATTCCAACAAATTTCCAAAATATTCCAAATATTCCAAATTTCACTTTTTTCAACTACCACATGATCCAATTTGACTGTTTTGACGATTTTGACCAAAGCCCCTAAAATTGCCTTTAAAGACCCAATCTCCCCAAATTCACCTCAAATGTTCATCAAATTGGTCCCAATTTCCCCCAATTTCAATTCTAAACCCAAATTCACCTTTCATATGACCAATTTAAACCAAATCCAAGTTCAATTGGCCCATGATTTGAGCCCAATTTTAATCTAAATCAAAACCCAAATGTTGGCCATATGACTTGGTTCCACCAAATTGAACCCCATAGCCTACTCCATTGGTCTCAATTTGGACCCTAAAATCTTCATAAAATTCATAAACATCAAAATTTACCTTCAATTAGCCTTGGTGAAACCTCAATTTCATTTAATTTCAACCTAGGTCAAAAGCCCCAAATTTTCCGCCAATTTGGCTATGCCTCTGAATTTCACCAAATTGAATGCTTTAACCCCAAAATTGGCACCCAATTCATGTTGCATATTCTTCATGCCATTCCTATTGACCATTCTCAACAATTAATTTGGACTTAGGCCAAGGCTAGCTTAATCTAGACCCAAGTCTAGCCCAACATGCCCAAAATGACCAACTCTCCAAAATCCTTCAAATTGACCCCCCCAATTGAACTCAAAATCGTTTCAATCCTTCACCAAAATTGTTCATTATAATCACCTACATCAAATGAATCAATCAATTGGGAAAATTGACATGGCTAGCCTAGCCCAAACCAAAGTTTTGGTCATTTGAACTCACATTGGACCCATGCACTAAAATTAGCCTAAGCACCCTAAAGTCACCAAATTAATGACTCCACAACCATTAGTTGGACCCTAGTGACGAAGCTAAACCCCATAAAACCACCTAAGCTAAGCCATGGACCAAAGGTCATCTAAATCAAGGGATTTTATTTCCATATTTGCTTAAACCTTGGATATTTTTGCCAAAACTAAACCTCAACTCATTTAACTACTGTGACATATTCCCCTGGCTCACCTGACCACCTAACCACCTCCTCTAGCATAGCTAGCCAGCCTAGTGGTTGGAAAACACCAAAACTGTGAGCCACCTTCTCCAAATCAAACCTAATTCAATCCTATGGGCCACTTCATCCAAATCAAATGATAGAGTCTCTGTGCCCTCCACCTAAGCATCAATTTTCTATCACTATTTTGCCATGATAGCCACCCATAAGCCATTTTTATAAAAGCTCCCCTCCACGGCCATGGAGGGAGAGTTGAAGTTTTCTCAGAAAGAGCCCTCCAAATTGCTCACTGAGACTCTTTGAGACATCCTCAGCTCAAGCCAACCACTTTCCACCACTGATTCCCACTATGGAAGCTCAATTTTGAGCTCAAACTTCTGCCTAAAACTAGGACAGAGCTTAATACACCTCCACAGTCCACCAAACTCAAATGAAACTTACCCACACCTTCACCACAGTGAAAGAAGGAGAAGCCCCATCAAATTCCCCTTCCACAGAGACCTTGACGTAGCTCTAGACCAACGAAATCGAGCTTGGTCGAATTCATACCTAGACCTTTCACCACAACAAGAGCTCAATCCCTAGCCTTTTTAGACCCAAATGAACATGGAGAACACCTCTGATTGAAGCTTCCCTTCTCAGAGCAAAGGTATTGAACTCCCTCTCTCCTCGAGCCTATTTCAATTCTCCATTTGCTTAGGCTTAATTTCGTGGCATCTTAACCATATAAATATATCCTCTAGAGATCATAACTGGACACCCTAGAAAACCTAAACTTGTCACGGTAAGGAGCTTGGAGCTAGCATGGTGGGCAGCACGACCATCTTCAATAACAAAGTCTGTCTTCCCCAGCTAAACCATTCCTCCTTAGAAATAACAAAGCAAGTCATAAAACTTCGAGGTAGTTTGCTTATGCAACATAAATCCTCACTTATCTTTAGGCAGTTGTACAATCATGTTGTATAATATAAGCCCTAGCTCGTCTTATGAGTCTGAGGTTGTTGTTTGTCACGACCTAAATCCTCACATCTTCCAAGCTATTTGTGTGATTGTTTCAGATGAATGTAAGTCCAAAGTTAATAAAATTGGTAGGATGAAACACCTAAATATTTCTCCACAAAACTGAAGCCAAACAATAGGATAGACAAGAAAGTCACTGAGGTTCTCCTTTGGATCCATGACATCCCCTAGTTCTTCCTCCTTTTGATTCCAAAAACAAAATGTTCCGAACTTTAGCAAATCCCATTTTTTACTTCTCTGTCCAATCTCGTTGAATAGTCCTATCCTCTTGAAATCTTTGAAGATAATATTTCCTGATTTTTATCGAGAGTTTTCTTAGATGACTTCGGTCAATTAAGATTTAATTAACTATAGGGGCTTACTCTTATAGGAAATGTTTCTGAACCTAGCTTAATATAAACCCTATTTAATTCTTCATATTAAATAGGGGAAATTGTTGACAAATAAAATGATTTCACAGACCAAACAAATGTCATATATTTCTTTGTTAATTTGATCAAGCCTCATCCTCATATCTTGTGCTTATCCTTCGGGATGGATATAGGGTTTGAGGTATAGAGCTCTTTCATTTAAACTATGAAAAATCTGGGGTCAGTTTGATTTTATATTTTTCTAAATTTAAATCTATATGTAAATTAAAACATCCTTCCAAAGCGGGCGATGGGATTTCAATTCCGGTGACCGACAACTTCTTACGGGCAACTCCCCAAACCAAAATAATGTCGACAGCTTCTGGCGACTCTGCTGGGGACAAGTTTCTCTTTCTATTTACATCAGGAAAGTACTTTCTTCATAGATCGATAATGTGTCTATGTCCCTCTTAGGCCAAATTACCCTTATTTCGTTGACATACTTTGCTCATTTCTGTCTTGGAAAAGTACGACCAACTCTTTGGACTTCAGGACTGTCTGTTCAATCACCTTTGAACATAGGGGTTCAGGAGGCCATTAACGACTCTTTAAATCTTCAAGTGGGTGTCGGTAATATTTTTGGTGTGGGGTTTGCCCGTAAGAAGCTGTCAGTCATCGGAATTGAAATCCCGTTGCCTGCTTCGGANCCTCCAACCATCTAAGTGAGGCTACTCCTCTCATACAAAGGTATTGAACTCTACCCTCATTTGGAGCTTAATTTGATTCTCCATTCGTATAGACTGTATTTCATACCATATAAATCATATGGATGTGATCAGCTTGAGTAGATGAAGGTGTAGAAATAAACCCAAATGTGATTCGGTTGAGTATTGAGAGAGATCTTAAGGCTTTAATGTGGATGGCTCTCGAGTTAGGGAGATTGGGGATGATGAACGGATGCAGTTCATTTTTGCATGTATCGAATGAACGCTCTGGATTAACTAGACGAATGGAAGAAACAATAAAGCGAGATGCGTTGCAACTGAATCTGAAGGCAGCGTCAAACGGTGCAGCATCGTGTGGGTTTTTGAAGCCACCATAGCATGACCTGGATAAGTAGAAAAATCAAGATTTTTTGAATTAAATAAATTCTAGATATTTAAAAATTCATAAATTTGCATAGAAAAATAGTAAAAATAAAATAAAAAATGCCTAATTGCTAAGTGAACTAAGGAAATTAATGTGGACCAAAAAAAATTGTTGACTCTTTGATTTTTAATTGATTAAATGGTCTCTGTGGTATTGTAATTTATTTACATTAAATATTGCTCACCATTACTTGATATTTTTAGGGTTTATTCCTCATAACAGAGGAGATTTTGTTAAATTTTTCTAAGGTCAGAGAGCATCTCTGTGCTTTTAACCCTAATTTTCAAACTTGGATGGCTATTTTTGTTTAAATTAATTATATAACTCAAAATATCACTTCAAAAATTATGGAATAAATTATAGTAGGTTCCCTAGGGTCAAAGGAACTTAGGAAAAATATCATTATGGTCTGAATCACTTTGTACAATTCTACAGCTAATTAAATGTATATATCTTGTATTAAATAATTTAAATTAAATATTATTAAAAATTTAATAAGATCGATTCCACATTATGTAGAAAAATCATGTNTTGACTTTGATCCCTTAACCATTTGGGAGACTCATGTAGCTGGTCCCCTAAGTCACTAGCCCTAGGCTAAGGTTTAGGTAAGACCAATACATGTAGGAGCTAAACTAGAGGAATCTATTGGTCCATGGCTCAAGTATGGTGGTTAACACCTCAATTTTACCAAAATACCCAACATAGCCTTTTGCCCCCAAATATACCAAATTTACCAAATTACCCTTGAAACCCCAAAATTGACCCAAATTCCCATAATTACCCAAAATAACCAAATTTATCCAAAAATCATTTCAAACCATTTGAAACTACCCTAATTACCCAAAAACACCCAAAAAATTTCAAAATTACCAAAATACCCCCACATTTTGTTAAAATTACAAAAATATCCTTAGTGAGCCAAATTATCTCAAAACCTTCAGAAGCATTTCAAATGTCCCTAAAATCAATTTTAGTGACTCCATTGAGCTTAATTTGACTAAATTTCCTTTAAAGGCTCAATTACCCTAATTCGTCCAGATTGTCCACCAATTTGATCCTAATCTTCCCCAATTTTAATTCTAAACTCAAATTCATCATTTCCAAGCATCATTGAAACTAAATCCAATCTCAATTAAACTCAATTTCAAGCCCAATTTCAATCATAACCCCAAGATTCACCCCAAAACCTATCCAATTGCCCAAATTTTGAATCATAAAATCTTTAAAACACTTCTCTACATCAAATTGAACCTTCAATTAGCCTTGTTCAGGCCTCAATTTCACTCAAAAACTATTTTGACCAAAACCCCTAATTTTCCCCAAACTAGTAATGTCCCCAAATTCCACCAAATTGAACTCCATAACCCATAAATTTCCATCCAATTGATATCCAAAACTCTTCATGACAATCCCCACATCAAATTGAACCATCAATTGTGCCATAGCCAAACTCTAGCATAACCCAAACCCAAGTCTAACCCAACATACCCAAAATTTACCATAAGCCAAAATCATTCAAATTGAACTTACAAATCAAAAAATTGCTCCAAACCTTTTCTAAAGTCCTTGTGGCAATAATCCACATCATCTTGATCAATTAATTGAGCTCAATATCATTACTAGCCCAACCAAACCCAACTTCAAGCCAAAATGCCCAAAATTGAACCCATGCACAAAAGTTGACCAAACCAAACCAAATTGATCAGACTAAAGCCACCGCATCTAACATTTGCACTCTAGTGACCAGGCTAGACCCACCTAGCCCACCCTATATGAGTCACGGAGCAAAGGTCCCCTAAATTAAGGGATTCCTTTACTAAAATGAAAAATCCAAAGATATCTTTCCCAAAACCCATCACCAATCCAATTGATTACCGTTAAGACAGCTCACTTGGTCACCTGATTCCCTGAGCAGCTCCTCTACCCTGGCCAGCCACCTTAGTCGCCAGAGGAGCCAAAATCTAGGGTCACCATACCTTACTTTAACCCAATTGAACCTAGCCAATGTGTCAATCCATGATTGGCCACTTGTGTCATTAATCCCTCCACCTCAGCTCTCTATTGTATCCACCAGCCACCTTTGAGATCAGACTATTGGCAGTGTCTACAAATTGAACACTTCACGACCAAAGGGGAGAGTGCCTAAAACCTAGGGGAAACTCAGCCACAATCTTACCAGAGCTTCTCCAAACCTCCTTAGTGCAAGCCCACTATTTCCAGTCACCCAAATTCATTTCCTTGAGCTAATTTCTCCAACTAATTCCTTTATGGAACCAATACACATTTCCCCACACCTCCATATTCCACCAAAGTCCAATTAATTATGCACACACTAACCCCAACCTGAAATGAGTTGATTCCCCACAAAAGCCCAATCACAGAGAGCCTCTAACATTACTCTAAACCAACACCTGAAAACCAATTTGATTAAAATCATACCTAGAAAATTCACCATAGCCGAGCAGCTCATATGATGGCTTGTTGAACTCATCTAAAGCTTCTCCAACCATCTAAGTGAGGCTACTCCTCTCATACAAAGGTATTGAACTCTCCCCTCATTTCGAGCTTAATTTGATTCTCCATTCGTATAGACTGTATTTCATACCATATAAACCATATGGATGTGATCATCTTGAGTAGATGAAGGTGTAGAAATAAACCCAAATGTGATTTGGTTGAGTATTGAGAGAGATCTTAAGGCTTTAATGTGGATGGCTCTCGAGTTAGGGAGATTGGGGATGATGAACGGATGCAGTTCATTTTTGCATGTATCGAATGAACGCTCTGGATTACACTAGATGAACGGAAGAAACAATAAAGCGAGATGCGTTGCAACTGAATTTGAAGGCGGCGTCGAACGGTGCAGCATCGCGTGGGTTTTTGAAGCCACCATAGCATGACCTGGATAAGTAGAGAAATCAGGATTTTTTGAATTAAATAAATTCTAGATATTTAAAAATTCATAAATTTGCATAGAAAAATCATAAAAATAAAATAAAAATGCCTTCTTGCTAAGTGAACTAAGGAAATTAACGTGGACCAAAAAAAAATTGTTGACTCTTTGATTTTTAATTAATTAAATGGTCTCTGTGGTATTTTAATTTATTTACATTAAATATTGCTCACCATTACTTGATATTTTTAGGGTTTATTCCTCATAACAGAGGAGATTTTGTTAAATTTTTCTAAGGTCAGAGAGCATCTCTGTGCTTTTAACCCTAATTTTCAAACTTGGATGGCTATTTTTGTTTAAATTAATTATATAACTCAAAATATCACTTAAAAAATTATGGAATAAATTGTAGTAGGTTCCCTAGGGTCAAAGGAACTTAGGAAAAATATCATGATGGTCTGAATCGCTTTGTACAATTCTATAGCTAATTAAATGTATATATCTTGTATTAAATAATTTAAATTAAATATTATTAAAAAATTAATAAGATCGATTCCACATTGTGTAGAAAAATCATGTTAACTCGCTGTACAAATTTGAAAATCATTTGATTAAGTTTGAGTAATAAAGTTGATTTCATGAGAAAAATTACATTTTTGTGCAAAAATAATTATATTAAATTAAATACACTTAGGAAAATTATAAAAAGTGGTTTTCTCAATTTCTTGTGATCAGGTGCACTTAGAAAAGATAAAAAATTATTTTTGAGAAAATACTTCATTGTTAAGCTATATTTTAAGCTTAAAATAATTAAAAATAATAAAAAATTTCAAAAATACACAAATGGTTCGAATTGTTATTAATTAATTCTTGATCACTTAGGCCTCCTTAAAATATTTTTCCCAATTTTCCTAAGTTAAAAATAATTTTGTTTAAAGGTCTAAAAATGTGTTTTNCAAAAATTATGGAATAAATTATAGTAGGTTCCCTAGGGTCAAAGGAACTTAGGAAAAATATCATTATGGTCTGAATCACTTTGTACAATTCTACAGCTAATTAAATGTATATATCTTGTATTAAATAATTTAAATTAAATATTATTAAAAATTTAATAAGATCGATTCCACATTATGTAGAAAAATCATGTAACTCGCTGTACAAATTTGAAAATCATTTGATTAAGTTTGAGTAATAAAGTTGATTTCATGAGAAAAATTACATTTTTTGTGCAAAAATAATTATATTAAATTAAATAGACTTAGGAAAATTATAAAAAGTGGTTTTTTCACTTTCTTGTGATCAGGTGCACTTAGAAAAGATAAAAAATTATTTTTGAGAAAATAGTTCATTTTTAAGCTATATTTTAAGCTTAAAATAATTAAAAATAATTAAAAATTTCAAAAATACATAAATGGTTTGAATTGTTACTAATTAATTCTTGATCACTTAGGCCTCCTTAAAATATTTTTCCCATTTTTCCTAAGTTAAAAATAATTTTGTTTAAAGGTCTAAAAATGTGTTTTCCTTATTTTACCATTAAAATAATTGTAATAAATGAATTAAAAATCATAAAAATATAAAAAGTTGTTTCCCTGANTCTTATTTTACCATTAAAATAATTGTAATAAATGAATTAAAAATCATAAAAATATAAAAAGTTGTTTCCCTGAGTTCTCTGGACTCAGAGGGATTTAATAAAAGTATAAAAAATAATTATTGTAATTAAAACACATTTTCAATTTAAATAATCATTAAATTAAACAATTATAATAATTAAAATTTCATTTAAAAATTCATGGAATTTTGCCTAAGTGTTTCTCTAACCTAGATGAACCTTTAATAATTTTCCCATAAACAAAAACTTTATTTTGATTGACTAAATAAATAAATATTGAAAATCTTGTTTTGCGAGTTAAAATAGTTATTTAAATTAAATTAATTTTTAAAAACCCACATTTTCTCCTCTAATGTTTAACCCATGAATTGGGTACTCTAAAATTTTTGAAGTTATTTGAATTATGCTTAATGAGTTATGAAGTGGANTAACCCATGAATTGGGTACTCTAAAATTTTTGAAGTTATTTGAATTATGCTTAATGAGTTATGAAGTGGAGAGTCTTGAGGGCAAAATGATAATTTTATATTTTAGTACCTTAATAAAAATTAATGGATACCTATGAGTATGAAAGTATTCAAATGCTTTCTTTTGCCTTACCATCATTTCATAATTGTGATGAGGAAAAGGAGAAACCTAGTCCTATCACTAAAGTCCGTACAATATTTCAGAGGTTGGCTGTTAAAGAAGGATGTTCAGTTATTAAACTACTTAAGCGAGTGGGATGTGCAGTGTACCCTTGAATGAAGAAGGGAAATTTGAAGGATGTTAGATATTACCGACAGTCTCAAAGATCAGCTAAAGTCTTGTCAGGTTGCATTCCCTTCAGACTCCATCTGGGGAGTTAAATTGATACTACCGTCACTACCATCGATTTCGTTACCATAGCTGCTCCAAGGTCTACTGAACGTTGACCGACCAAGTAATGTCTGGGTCCTAGGATAAAACTAGTTGTTGCTAGTAAGAGTGCCCCAAAGGAGTAGAAAAAAAAGATGCCACCCGATACTATATTTGGTCTACACCGCGGGGAGGATGCTTCTCTCCAACACGCTGATGCCTCTGTTGAGACACCCTGTCTCAAGACATCACCGTCAAACAAGAATGTATGGGTACACAATGTCATCGTACCGATACGGTTTAATGAGCTCACAGTTCAAGATTATGAAATGAAGCAAGGGTTTTAAGCATTAGATATTGTTGTAGGCGCTACTATCGCGTTCGATGTATAGAGTGAGGATGTTAAGGAGAGTCCTCCAGATCTCAAGATAATCCAGGAAGCAATAATTGAAGAGAAAGTTGAAAAGATCAAAGCTGAGATTTTTGAGTTAGGAAAAGAGCATGGGGCAGATATGGATGATGAAGACTTTGATTTTAACAATTATCTCGATGAAAAATTTATGGATATTCATGTCATCGAGACTAGATCCGCTACATCTACATGCGATGCCTAACCTCTTTTTAAAGGGAACACCATGGATTATTTGCTTAGAGTTGTTTTGCTAAGAGATGAGAAGAGAATGGAAGAGATGACCACCACCATGGCCACCATGGCTACAGTTCATGGATAGTCTCAATCACAACAGTTAGCTTCTCTAGACGTCTACCAGCCAAAAATAGTTCACGTTACCAAAGAAAGGAGAGAAGTTGCATCCACCAACAGAGACAATCAGCAAAAGAAAGAATCCCCACCAACTATAATACTAGAAAGGGAGATAAAATAGTTTGTCAAACAATAAGTACGAGAGGCCTTAGCCCAATCTAAGGGTGGTGCATTGATTTCAAAGGGTGGACCTTACCTGGAGGGGTTTGATGTTGTGACCTACCCTAAAGGTTTTATGTCACCAAACTTTAAGATGTTTGAGGGGACTGGAAATCCCAGATAACATGTAGCACATTTCTGAGCAAGTTGTGGCAACATCGGAGGTAATGAAGCTTTACTCTTCTATCTGTTTGTCAGCAGTTTCTCAGGGATAGCATTTGATTGGTATGTCAAATTGGAAATGGATCAGTCAAAATATTTAACAAGTTATAACAGTCTTTCATGAAGAGATTTGTTGGAGAACAACACCACATTACTATTAGAAGTCTCATAGTGAAAAGGCAAAAGCCTAACGAAACTTTAGTAAATTTTATCTTGATGTGGAGAAACTTAAGTATGAAATGTGAGCCTCAGCTACACAAACAACTTGCAATTGATATTCTACTCAAAAGCATCCATGGGATGATAGCTTTCATGCTTAAGGGACTCACCATCAAGTCCTTTGAGAAGCTGTTAAGCAAGGCCAATAGTCTACAAGAGGAATTAAAACATATGAATTCCCAAGAAAAGTCATAAATGTCTAGAAGAACCAGAGTATATGAGAAGAAGTATGGAACAATGAAAATAATTGATAAGGGAAAGCGACCGATAAAGATTCATGCATAGCATTCTCGTTAGAGTTCCCAGCAGTTATCGCAACATACTCATCCTCAACAGCAGAAACAACAGTATAGACAGTCTAGCCAGCAGCCATACCAAAGAGGATCATATTGGAAAGATGGTAGATGGGGTGCGAATATTTTAGAATGGATTAAAAGGTGCATTCTTCTAAAGATGAGACAGTAGTGAAGATGTTCAGGGATTTAATAAAATAGCCCAAGTTCAGATTGTCAGAACCAATAAAGCCAGTGAAGGCTGACAAGAAAGAGTATCCCAATTTATGACCCTATCACAGAATGTTGTGACACACAATAGAGGGTCGTTTCTTTTTCAATGATTGACTCGAGAGAAATTTTAAAGAAGGAAATATAACCATCCTAAAAGATTATATAAAGAAACCTAAAAAAGGTTCTGTAAATATGATTTAGGCTGAGCCAATCACACTGATAAATCTTTATTCATAGAAAGATGGATGAAACACAATTTAAAACAACTCATCCAAGAAGATACTGGATCAGATTCAGACCTCTTCAGTGTAGGCAGCCACCGAGAGCCTAAAACCTTCCTAGCCCAAGATAGAGATTTGGTCAGAGAAATCGTTGTAGCCAGAGAAGGAGAAGAATGTCGTCATGAAAACTGATAGCTCAGGGGGGGCTAGGAAAAGGACTTCCTCAGTTAGATTGGTTGTCTTGGATTTAGGGAAGAAAATCTTGGTACCTCTGATCATGTATGATTATCTTTTTGCCCCACTACGGTCTTATGAATAATGATTATGATTTCAGCTACGCTCTAACTATTTCTAGTGATAACATAACTGACTTTGGTCAATCTAACTCCAATCTTGATTTCCAAACTGATCCTCAAATCATACTTAAGTCTAATGAACCCTATAACGAGAATGAAGAAGATGTCAACAACAACAGTCACAATAGTGCCGAAAATGTGGAACAAGTCCTCGAGTACCACGATACACCGCTCGCCATCAACTTGGATTTTTCTGATGAAGAAGAAACACTGGATGTTTTGCCAACAACATCACAAGAGGAACAAGAAGAGATTACACAGAATAAATCTAAGAAGTGAGAAGGTACTACCCCCAAGGACAGCTCTAGTGGATAAAGGAAAATAAATACTTACTCGAGAAGAGCTAGCTCCAACTCCACTAATAGAAGGGACACATAACCAAGTAAAGATTGGAGGATTGTATAAAGTNGAATATTTGAAGGAATCAAAATTTAGGTACTGATCCAGAAATGAGAATTAAATTTTAGTTATCATTCTTGAAAAGAGTATCGTAAGTCAGGGACCGACCTCAAAGATTAAGGATAGGATGCCATGTTCCATTAAAGGGGGTCTTATACAAATCTCGAATATGGGGAGTCAAAATTTGGGTACTGACTCCAACAGTCATATGAAAACAGTATAGAGAGTTTGTGATGTTGAATTTGCAGAAATGTGTCATGTGAAAAGGTTAATTTTGTTGAAGGAGATTTGTAGAGTTTTGTGGGGTTTTGTGCAGAATGTGAAATTTCACGGGGATGTGAAGAGAGTTAACACAGATAAAGATGGTTGTGATGCGCACACAAAGAGTAAGAAACTCTGAAACCGAGAGAATCTTCTTAACAGATTCATTTTCTTTTCTTGTCATTTTTATCACATTTAATTTTTCAAAATATGTCTTTAAAATTGTAATTTCAATTGGTTGATTTTCAAAAGAAATTTGTTTTATTGTTTATATAAAAAAAATTATTTAAATTTATTTATTGTTAAAGGTTTGTTGTTTTGTTCTTTGTTCATTGAAATTCTGAACCAATGCGTGGTTCATGGCTTCCATCCATCGTACAAAAAGGCAACTGACAAAAAAGCATATTTTTTAGAGAAATTCTCATTAATCTGCTTCAATAAAGATGTCACAGATCAAACATAGGGTAACGCCTCAAAAAGTTACAATATATAAACCATGTTGAAGTGCATCCAGAACATCTTATGCCATGAATACATTATAGGCTGAGTATATCAGATACATATCATGTTGCAATAAAAAGAAAGTGAACCCTCTAATCATCTGCATCAAGTACGATGAGTTCCTGATTGAGCAAACCTTCAAAGCCATGCTCCAGGATAAGAGTTCCATTCATATGTACTTACAGGTACAAACCTCTCACAGCTCGTATGGTAGTACCTCTTCCAGTTCCGGGTCTGGCTGAAATCCATATGGTATTTTGTTGTCGTCCATCCTACGGAAGGTCACAGACACCCTACGGTGTCGTACCCATGGAATGCAATGTTTGGTGACATCTGCACCATTGCCTTTAAGAACGAGCACTGAGCAAATTGGTAGGGCAATCTCCATAGAGCCTCTGAACTCACAAGAGCCTACGATGTCAATTTCTTTCCCAAATAAGATATTACTTCTACTCATGAATGAGACCATACAAAAAGGCCTCACAAAGTCATGGTGATCGATGTGTGGAGGAATGCAATCACCCTCATCGTAGATGTTGATAATACAACTATTTGGAATGGAGGTAGCATGCAAAATACTCCATCTAACCATTCTTTTGATCATTCACTTTATCATTGGCGGTAGTGGATCTACTTGATCGTGTCTGAGGATCCCAGGCGCATTCCCCTGTCAATCATTTGTGAAGTTGTAGCAGCAGCCACACTGGATAGTAATCCTCCCTTTTCCTCACAACCATTTCCTCAGCTCATAATAGGTCCTTTCTTTAAGTAAACCTGCTCGACCTCTATCCCTTAGGTCAAAAATGAAGTCAAGGATACTTTGTTTGTCAGTCTCTGAGAAGACTCTGGTATACAGTTCTAATCCCTCTAGTATGTTGAGGAATTTTCCTTAGACTTCTTCGTAAAATTTAAATTCTTTTTTATTCACTTTGCTTATTTTGTAGTACTCCATTGTACTAAGAGTCGGTAGCTGTCGCGGGCGTTCCTCCCTCTGAACATTGGCAGAAACCCAAACTTGTGTTGGCTGATCTGGAACACGAGACTCGGCATCTAGCGGGATGTACGATCCTGGGCTCCGTAGTATATACTGATTTGTCCCCAGTGGGACGTATGGCTCATCCATCATAAAATCTGAAGTCTGAGACCCATCGGTGCTGGAAGTATACGCTTCCAATGTACTGAAGCGTTGTAAATGTAGAACATTGTAATCCGGGAATTCTACAAAATTCCATGTCTCTGCAGGTATTTCAGCGTTGCACATCGGGAAACCCTTGCATAAAACATCTGAAGCTGAAGGTGTATCTGACTCTGCGACAAACCTCGGTTCTTCATATGTGGTGGGTAGACTAGCAGAAGTTTCTTTCATGTCTGGATCATAAGTTTGCCTCTCAGGAATAGAGGTGAGTAATTTGTTTGTTTCTGTCTGACATCTCCGTTCTTCTCGTAGAAATACTCTCTGCTGCTTGCGGCTAGCGTTCCTGAGTTGCATCCTGCGAAGCAAAGCACCTGGCAGTCGTTCGTTATTGGCTGCTACTAAGCCTCCAGCGGGTGTAGCTATCATGGAGGGAAGACGGTTGGGCCCTTCCATTAGATCTTGCTCTATTATCACGTTCTTGCCTTTTTGTGATGCATTATCAGCCTCTGTTCCGACATTTTTCTGTAAACGACAGGAAAAACATCAGTGGGCCAAAACTTGGCATGAACAAGAAAAAAACTAAGTATTTATTAAAGTAAGTTTTAGTTTCTTTTAGCGAAATGAATTGTTTATTTATGTATGAATTTTGTTTAAATTTTTGTGAAACAGTATACTCAAAAGTGGAAAGAAAAAAATTTGAAGTTAAAAATATTTTTCTCAAAATTTTCATTATATTGAGGTTAATTACAAAATTTGGACGCGGTCATAGATATTTGGCCACATAGATAACCCCAAAACAATCAAATTTTCAAAGTTTCAAAGTTTCAAAGCAAGCGACATCAGTTTGCGTAATAGGTTGTCAGATATCTTATTGGTAACATGGGTCTTTCGCCCTGGAAGTCCACTAACTGGTAGGCTCCTCCTGTGTAGAACTTTTCAACGATAAATGCTCTCTCCCAAGTTGGCTCCAATTTTTCACCTATTTTGTTGCGTGCAAGAATAGGCCTTTTGAGCACAAGTACGAGGTCACAAACTTTGAATTTCCTTGGGCAGACCAATTTGTCATGGGCTTGTACCATCTTTGCCTGGTAAAGCTCCAAATGTTGTTTTGCTTNCCGCTGACGGCGCCCTCGACCCCGCTGACGGCAAGTTTTTCCCGAGACTACAGGAAAAAATTCTCCAGAAGCCCGCCGACAGCGCCATCGACTCCGCCGACGATGAGATCGACAGTTATGCCTACTCAAGCTTTGGATAAGGCCAAATTTTGAAGGGATGCTTAGGCAACTCTTGGGAAAGCTCATCCACAACTTTAAGAGAACATATTGACCAAAAATTAGAGTGTTCTAGAGGCCTTGGAGGTTACCATTAATGTATAGAACTTCCAATAGAGTGTAACAATTGTGAAGAATTCTTTGAGAGATTGTAAGAGAGGAGAGAAAGTGAGAGATTTCTTCCTCCTTGCTACTTCGAAGAGGAATTCTGTGTGCTGTAAAGAAAGGAAGNCGCCGTCGACCCACCGACGGCGAGTTTTTCCCGAGACTACAGGATAAAATTCTTTAAAAGCCCGTCGACGGTGCCCTCGAGGCCACTGACAGCGAGATCGACGGTTATGCCTACTCAAACTTTGGATAAGGCCAAATTTTGAAGGGATGCTTAGGTAACTCTTGGGAAAGCTCATCACAACTTTAAAAGAACATTTTGGTTGAAAATTGGAGAGCCCCTGGAGTCTAGAGCCCCTTGAGTCTAGAGGAGGTGGTGAGAGCCTACAGGTTAGAGAGGTTCCATTAGTGTGTAACAATTGTGAGGATTTCTTTGAGAAATTGTAAGAGTGGAGGGAAANAAGATTTCTTCCTCCTTGCTACTTTAAAAAGGAATTCTGTGTGATGTAAAGAAAGGAAGAGATTCAGAGGAACTTCGAGGAGTGTTCTTGGCGCTTCGAAGAAGAATTTGAAATTAGAGATAAGTTTTTTACTTGTTGTAGTTTGTATGACTTTAATTTTATATATGAATTCTGAGTTTTGTTGTGTTTTCCCCATGAGNTAAGGAAGAGACTCAGAGGAACTTCGAGGAGTGTTCTTGGGGAGACTTTAGAGATAAGTTATTTACTTGTTGTAGTTTGTATGACTTTGATTTTATANTTAGTTGTTTTCCCTCAAGACTCTCCAGTTCTTCAAGTCTGAGTCTTGCACTTTCTCTATTGTGAGTTGGTCGGCAACAGCAACTCTAAGAAACGGTGTCTAGATTTGAAGTGGTAGCACAACCTCGGACGTGTACACGAGCATATAGGGTGTGCACTGAGAGGGAGTCCTGAAATTCGTCTGGTAGGCCCACAAGGCTTCTAATAGTTTGTCGTGTTTTCCCCATGAGATCTGAGTAGTTTTCTCTGTCTTTCTCCTTGTCTTGAGATTTATGAAATGGTGATTNTACCATGAGTTTTGAGTAGTTTTCTCTGTCTTTCTCCTTGTCTCGAGATTTGTGAAATGGTGAT
>JXCR01117004.1:133454-169501 GCA_002079205.1 Phalaenopsis hybrid cultivar
AAGCCATGAAAATGTTTAAGAAATTGTGATGATCTTTTCACTTTGATATTAATTTACTTTTAATCTGGTCAATTGATTTGTTAAAATATGTTGAGTTTTACAACTAAAGTTTCAATCTAGCCAATTGATTTGTTAAAATATGTTGAGTTTTACAACTAAAGTGAAGTTTACCAACATTCAGGGAGGTCAAAGCCCTTGGAAGTTGGGTGCAAATAAATAGGGAAATATTATTATCGGTGGACTAAAATCCCCAATTCGGTCCTATCGTTTGGGTTGAAGAATTGGAGATTTTAGAGTGACAGACTAAAATCCTTAATTCGGTCCTATCGTTTGGGTGCAACTTGGTGATTGTAGAGTGACAAACTAAAATCCTTAATTCGGTCCTATCATTTGGGTGTTGAAGTGTAGATGTTAGAGGTCAAAGCCCTTGGAAGTTGGGTGCAAATAAATAGGGAAATAATATTATCGGGCATAAAGATCAAAGCCCTTGGAAGTTGGGTGCAAATAAATAGGGAAATATTATTATCGGGCATAGAATTGAAGATTTTAGAGTGACAGACTAAAATCCCCAATTTGGTCCTATCATTTGGACGCTGAAGTGTAGATCTTAGCCCTCATATGAGGGGAACGTAGGAGCTCCGAAGTGAGAGCCAACATCCTCCCAGCCTAGCCGCAGATTCAATAAACAAGCGTAGGATTAGTCAATGTTCTTTATGCCTGGTGTTGACCTCACTTTTGGTTGAGGTCTAGAAAACTTCTTTAGTAGCCTAGGTCTAGCCATAGGACTTNGTTTTCTAAGAATAGTCAATAATAAAGTCCTATGGCTAGACCTTAGGCTAATAAAGAGGAAAAACTAAACCACAATCAAAAGTGAGGTCAACAAATGGACCCCCAATAGGTGCGGTGTGCTGGGCAAGCACACCGCACATTGATCGATGAGATCAACAAAAATAAATACGAACTCCTAAGTCAGCACACCCGAAAGTTTGTGTAGAGTTGTGTGTGTGATTTGCTTCCGCTGGGAAATTAGCAGATGATCGTTTGATTGAAATTAAGGAGTAGGGACTCTCGCTGGGGATCGTACAGTGAATTTTTAATTCTGAAATTTTAGGTATTTATAAAGGATGGGAGTCAGTATATAAGTGCTGACCCCGAGGTGTGATTTGAAATTTGGGTATCAATCCCGACAAAAGAATCAGATGCCAGAATCCATTTAAGGTGGTCTTAAAACTGATTTTAAAAGATGAAAATAGGATTTTGTGGGAGGACCAAATCAAGATGAAAAACACAGAGGATCACATCCGGCTCCAACGAAAAATATCTACTACATTGAGGAGAAAAGCACTGGGAATCACATCCAACTCAATGGATAATAAGAAATTATGTGCATCACATTAGAAAGGAAAGCACTAGGACTCACATCCAACTCAAGAGGTGACAAGAGAATATATATGCTACATTGAGAAGGAAAGTACTAGGACTCACATCCAACTCAATAGGTAACAAGAAAGTATGTGCGTCACGTTAGGAAGGAAAGCACTAGGACTCACATCCAACCCAAGAGGTGACAAGAGAATATATATGCTACATCGAGAAGGAAAGCACTATGACTCACATCCAACCCAAGCGGTGCTAAGAGAATATATATGCTACATTGAGAAGTAAAGCACTAGGACTCACATCTAACTCAATAGGTAACAATAAAGTATGTGCGTCATGTTAGGAAGGAAAGCACTAGGACTCACATCCAACCCAAGAGGTGACGAGAGAATATATGTGTTACATTGAGAAGGAAAGCACTAGGACTCACATCCAACTCAAGAGGTAACAAGAAAATATATGTGTTACATTGAGAAGGAAAGCACTAGGACTCACGTCCAACTCAATAGGTAACAAGAAAGTATGTGTGTCATGTTAGGAAAGAAAGCACTAGGACTCACGTCCAACCCAAGCGGTGACAAGAGAATATATGTGTTACATTGAGTAGGAAAGCACTAGGACTTACATCCAACTCCAGAGGTAACAAGAAAATATGTGTGTTTATGCAGAAAATATGCAGATTCACACATGTGAATTTGTGGGGAATATGTGAATAAAATATGAGAATATTTGAAGGAATCAAAATTTAGGTACTGATCCAGAAATGAGAATTAAATTTTAGTTATCATTCTTGAAAAGAGTATCGTAAGTCAGGGACCGACCTCAAAGATTAAGGATAGGATGCCATGTTCCATTAAAGGGGGTCTTATACAAATCTCGAATATGGGGAGTCAAAATTTGGGTACTGACTCCAACAGTCATATGAAAACAGTATAGAGAGTTTGTGATGTTGAATTTGCAGAAATGTGTCATGTGAAAAGGTTAATTTTGTTGAAGGAGATTTGTAGAGTTTTGTGGGGTTTTGTGCAGAATGTGAAATTTCACGGGGATGTGAAGAGAGTTAACACAGATAAAGATGGTTGTGATGCGCACACAAAGAGTAAGAAACTCTGAAACCGAGAGAATCTTCTTAACAGATTCATTTTCTTTTCTTGTCATTTTTATCACATTTAATTTTTCAAAATATGTCTTTAAAATTGTAATTTCAATTGGTTGATTTTCAAAAGAAATTTGTTTTATTGTTTATATAAAAAAAATTATTTAAATTTATTTATTGTTAAAGGTTTGTTGTTTTGTTCTTTGTTCATTGAAATTCTGAACCAATGCGTGGTTCATGGCTTCCATCCATCGTACAAAAAGGCAACTGACAAAAAAGCATATTTTTTAGAGAAATTCTCATTAATCTGCTTCAATAAAGATGTCACAGATCAAACATAGGGTAACGCCTCAAAAAGTTACAATATATAAACCATGTTGAAGTGCATCCAGAACATCTTATGCCATGAATACATTATAGGCTGAGTATATCAGATACATATCATGTTGCAATAAAAAGAAAGTGAACCCTCTAATCATCTGCATCAAGTACGATGAGTTCCTGATTGAGCAAACCTTCAAAGCCATGCTCCAGGATAAGAGTTCCATTCATATGTACTTACAGGTACAAACCTCTCACAGCTCGTATGGTAGTACCTCTTCCAGTTCCGGGTCTGGCTGAAATCCATATGGTATTTTGTTGTCGTCCATCCTACGGAAGGTCACAGACACCCTACGGTGTCGTACCCATGGAATGCAATGTTTGGTGACATCTGCACCATTGCCTTTAAGAACGAGCACTGAGCAAATTGGTAGGGCAATCTCCATAGAGCCTCTGAACTCACAAGAGCCTACGATGTCAATTTCTTTCCCAAATAAGATATTACTTCTACTCATGAATGAGACCATACAAAAAGGCCTCACAAAGTCATGGTGATCGATGTGTGGAGGAATGCAATCACCCTCATCGTAGATGTTGATAATACAACTATTTGGAATGGAGGTAGCATGCAAAATACTCCATCTAACCATTCTTTTGATCATTCACTTTATCATTGGCGGTAGTGGATCTACTTGATCGTGTCTGAGGATCCCAGGCGCATTCCCCTGTCAATCATTTGTGAAGTTGTAGCAGCAGCCACACTGGATAGTAATCCTCCCTTTTCCTCACAACCATTTCCTCAGCTCATAATAGGTCCTTTCTTTAAGTAAACCTGCTCGACCTCTATCCCTTAGGTCAAAAATGAAGTCAAGGATACTTTGTTTGTCAGTCTCTGAGAAGACTCTGGTATACAGTTCTAATCCCTCTAGTATGTTGAGGAATTTTCCTTAGACTTCTTCGTAAAATTTAAATTCTTTTTTATTCACTTTGCTTATTTTGTAGTACTCCATTGTACTAAGAGTCGGTAGCTGTCGCGGGCGTTCCTCCCTCTGAACATTGGCAGAAACCCAAACTTGTGTTGGCTGATCTGGAACACGAGACTCGGCATCTAGCGGGATGTACGATCCTGGGCTCCGTAGTATATACTGATTTGTCCCCAGTGGGACGTATGGCTCATCCATCATAAAATCTGAAGTCTGAGACCCATCGGTGCTGGAAGTATACGCTTCCAATGTACTGAAGCGTTGTAAATGTAGAACATTGTAATCCGGGAATTCTACAAAATTCCATGTCTCTGCAGGTATTTCAGCGTTGCACATCGGGAAACCCTTGCATAAAACATCTGAAGCTGAAGGTGTATCTGACTCTGCGACAAACCTCGGTTCTTCATATGTGGTGGGTAGACTAGCAGAAGTTTCTTTCATGTCTGGATCATAAGTTTGCCTCTCAGGAATAGAGGTGAGTAATTTGTTTGTTTCTGTCTGACATCTCCGTTCTTCTCGTAGAAATACTCTCTGCTGCTTGCGGCTAGCGTTCCTGAGTTGCATCCTGCGAAGCAAAGCACCTGGCAGTCGTTCGTTATTGGCTGCTACTAAGCCTCCAGCGGGTGTAGCTATCATGGAGGGAAGACGGTTGGGCCCTTCCATTAGATCTTGCTCTATTATCACGTTCTTGCCTTTTTGTGATGCATTATCAGCCTCTGTTCCGACATTTTTCTGTAAACGACAGGAAAAACATCAGTGGGCCAAAACTTGGCATGAACAAGAAAAAAACTAAGTATTTATTAAAGTAAGTTTTAGTTTCTTTTAGCGAAATGAATTGTTTATTTATGTATGAATTTTGTTTAAATTTTTGTGAAACAGTATACTCAAAAGTGGAAAGAAAAAAATTTGAAGTTAAAAATATTTTTCTCAAAATTTTCATTATATTGAGGTTAATTACAAAATTTGGACGCGGTCATAGATATTTGGCCACATAGATAACCCCAAAACAATCAAATTTTCAAAGTTTCAAAGTTTCAAAGCAAGCGACATCAGTTTGCGTAATAGGTTGTCAGATATCTTATTGGTAACATGGGTCTTTCGCCCTGGAAGTCCACTAACTGGTAGGCTCCTCCTGTGTAGAACTTTTCAACGATAAATGCTCTCTCCCAAGTTGGCTCCAATTTTTCACCTATTTTGTTGCGTGCAAGAATAGGCCTTTTGAGCACAAGTACGAGGTCACAAACTTTGAATTTCCTTGGGCAGACCAATTTGTCATGGGCTTGTACCATCTTTGCCTGGTAAAGCTCCAAATGTTGTTTTGCTTTTAGTTGTTTTCCCTCAAGACTCTCCAGTTCTTCAAGTCTGAGTCTTGCACTTTCTCTATTGTGAGTTGGTCGGCAACAGCAACTCTAAGAAACGGTGTCTAGATTTGAAGTGGTAGCACAACCTCGGACGTGTACACGAGCATATAGGGTGTGCACTGAGAGGGAGTCCTGAAATTCGTCTGGTAGGCCCACAAGGCTTCTAATAGTTTGTCGTGTTTTCCCCATGAGATCTGAGTAGTTTTCTCTGTCTTTCTCCTTGTCTTGAGATTTATGAAATGGTGATTTGAATTGGTGAAGCCATGAAAATGTTTAAGAAATTGTGATGATCTTTTCACTTCGATCTTAATTTACTTTCAATCTGGCCAACTGATTTGTTAAAATATGTTGAGTTTTACAACTAAAGTGAGGATTACATCCAAGATTCACGGAGGTCAAAGCCCTTGGAAGTTGGGTACAAATAAATATGGAAATAATATTATCGGGCGTAGAATTGGAGATTTTAGAGTGACAGACTAAAATCCCCAATTAGGTCCTATCGTTTGGGTGCTGAAGTGTAGATGTTAGCCCTCAGGTGAGGGGAATGTGAAAGCTCTGAAGTGAGAGCCAGTATCCTCCCAGCCTAGCTGCAGATTCAGTAAACAAGTATAGGATTAGTCAATGTTCTTTATGCCTGGACCAAAGGGTAAAGATTAAGTATCCTCCTATTTGGAACAATATAATTTGAACTAATTTACTTTATCCATTCACTATAACTTCTTGACAAGGAGAAGGATGCTTTCTTATATATTGAATATCACATTTAAACTTTCATTATTATGATTCGTTATTTAATAGTTATTAAAATTACATATTTATTGCAATTTCCTATTAGTGATAGATAAGCAAATTAAAGTTCATTGTTGACATTAAAGTATTGTTCTTTCTAAAATCTTAGTTCGTAGATGTAATCCTACTCCCTGTTGGATCGATATCTAGGACTCCATTAGAGCCATATATTACTTGAGCGATACGTATACTTGCGTTTAAGTGTCACTTTACAATTATTGAATATTTATTACGTCCATATTTATCTTATATTTTTAAGCATATATAAGGTCAAGTTTTTGGCACCATTGCAGGGGAGTGAGTGAGTGAGTGAGTGAGTGAGTAACGGACAAATTAGGATTATTAAAAAAATTTTACTTGAATTGCAACTTATTTTTATATTTATTTAATTATGTTACTCTGTACTAATTTCAAATTGTATGTGTAAATTTGGACCTGAAAATCTTATACCCTATGATTCGTAATTAGAATGCACTGTTAGAAGGATTGGAAGATTGAGAAGAGAACCTAGAAATTTTGATACAATGGAAAACAACATGAACAATCAAGGAATAGAGAATGAACACCAACCTAGACCACTACGACATTATGCGAATCCTACAGCAGATGAAATTTACTTGTCTATTCAAAATCCTGATGTAACTGCTAATTCGTTTGAACTTAAACTTGTTATTATCCAAATGGTACAAAACAATCAATTCGGAGGTACACCAAATGAAGACTTAAATTTGCTATTATCCAAATGGTACAAAACAATCAATTCGGAGGTACACCAAATGAAGATCCTAATTCTATTATCCAAATGGTACAAAACAATCAATTTGGAGGTACACCAAATGAAGATCCGAACTTAAACCTTGCTAGTTTTTTAGAACTTTGTGCTACCTTTAAATATGACAGAGTCTCAAATGATGTTGTTAGACTTAGACTTTTTTCCTTTTTCACTGAGGGATAAGGCTAAGATGTGGTTAAATTTGTTAGGACAAGGATCTATTAGAACTTGGGTAGAACTATAATAGAAATTTCTATCCAAATATTTCCCTCCATCTAAATCAGTTAAACTTAGAAATGACATAACTTTGTTCTGTCAGATTGATGGAGAGGCAATATACAAAGCTTGGGAGAGATTTAAAGATCTTCTTTGGAAATGCCCTCATTATTCATTACCAGATTGGTTGATAATTCAAACTTTTTATAATGGATTAGTGGGATCACTTAGATCGATTATAGATTCTGCGACTGGTGGTTCGTTAATGTCAAAACCTTTTGATGAGGCTTATTTGTTAATAGAAGAGATGACTACCAACAATTTTCAATGGATGGTTCTTTAATATAAAAACCTTTTGATGAGGCTTATTCATTAATAGAAGAGATGGCTACCAACAATTTTCAATGGCCCTGAACGGGTAAATCCTAAAAGAGTAGCTAGTTTCCATGATTCTGATGCAATATCCATGTTAGCTTCGCAGATTGCTGCAATATCAAAGAAATTAGATCATTTTGGGATGAATTATTCTCCAACACCTCCTATGATGGAAGAGAAATCATATGGACAATTTGTGGATGTTCAACCTTCATATGAGACTTTAAATGCTATTAATAGACCCAACACGGCAATTTGTGGATGTTCAACCTTCATATGAGACTTTAAATGCTATTAATAGACCCAACAACCCCATATTCAAACTTATTATAATCTAGGTTGGAAGAATCATCCAAATTTTAATTGGAATAACAATTCTTCTACAAATCAACAATGGAACTATTGTAACCCAGTTTGGAAGAATCATCCAAATTTTAATTGGAATAACAATTCTTCTACAAATCAACAATGGGCAATGAAGAATCATCCAAATTTTAATTGGAATAACAATTCTTCTACAAATCAACAATGGGCAAACATCCAGTGAACCCATTAGGATATTCATCCAACCAAGGAAATGTAAACTATAGACCTTCTTATGCTCCAGGATTTAACACCAACACCCAAATTAAGGGGAAGAAGTTGTCTATGGAAGAGCTGATATTAAACATGAGTCAACAATTTCAGAATTAAGGAAATTAATTACAAATTCAAGGAAATCAATTACAAAATCAAGGAGCTGCTATTAAGAATATTGAAAACGAGACTTATCGCTACTGCACTTAGTAACCGAACATTAGGAACTTTTCCTTGTACTGTGGAACCAAATCGTAAAGATCAAGGAAAAGAACAAATCAAAGCGATACAATTACGAAGTGGAAAAGAATTGGAGACAAGAGTGCAAAAGAAACAAAAACTGAAAAAGATAAAGTGGATACTAAAAAAGAAAAGGATCATGAATAAACTAGATTTAGAGTATCCATTTACACCAATGAAAATTACTGTGGAGAAACCTCCACCATCGTTTCTCAAAGATTAAAGCAAAACAAACAAAATAAACAATTTTCCAAAGTTTTAGAAATTCTTAAGAAGTTAACGGTAAATATTCTCTTCGTAGAAGCTTTAGAGCAAATGCCCAATTATGTGAAATTTATAAAAGATATTCTGAACAAGAAAAGGAAGTTCACGAATAATGAAACTGTTGCACTTAGTGAAGAGTGTAGTACAATTATTCAGAAAAAACTTTCTGAAAAATTAAAAGATCCTGGCAGTTTCACTATACCATGTGCTATTGGTGAAAAATTGTATAGAATAGCTTTATGTGATTTGGGAGCCAACATTAATCTTATGCCTCTATCAATTTTCAAAAAATTAGGATTAGAAGANCATTTTAAAGATCATCTTGAAGAGAAAGAACAAATTGAAGAGAGTGATGAAGTTATTCTGGACAAATTAGAAAATGAAGAATTAGATTATGTTCAGGAAAGATTTGAGATGTTGGATATTACGAAAAATGTCGATAAGAATCTATTTTTGTCAATTATAAAACTACCTGAACTTGAGTTGAAAATACTGCCTAGCCACTTGAAGTATGTGTTTTTAGGAGACTCATCTACATTACTTATTATTATATGTTCAGAATTAAATGATTTGCAAGAGAAAAGACTATTAGATACATTGAAAAGATATAAGAAAGCTTTTGGTTGGACCTTAGCTGATATTTAGAATCAGTCCTTCAATCTGTATGCTCAGAATTATATTAGATGAATAATATAAACCAAGAGTTGATCCACAAAGGAGATTAAATTCGATTATGAAAGAAGTATTTAAGAAGGAAATTTTGAAATAGTTAGACACTGGAATTATATATCCTATTTCAGATAGTGCGTGGGTAAGTCCAATTCACTGTGTTCCTAAGAAAGGAGGAGTGAATGTTGAAACAAAAGAAAATAATGAATTAATACCTATCAGACAAGTTACTGGGTGGCGTATTTGTATTGAATATAGAAAATTAAACACTGTCACCAGGAAAGATCACTTCCATTTACCATTTTTAGATCAAATAGTAGATAGACTTGTTGAGCACAAATATTTTGGTTTTTTAGATGGATATACCGGTTACCATCAAATTTCTATTGCTCCTAAGGATCAAGAAAGACAACATTTACTAGTCCTTTTGGAACTTTTGCTTTTCAAAGAATGTCTTTCAGATTATGTAATGCACCTGCAACATTTCATAGATGTATGATGTCCATATTTAGTAAGTTAATTGATGATGGATTGAAAGTATTTATGGATGATTTCTCTGTATTTGGAACATCATTTGACGCATGCTTAAATTACCTTGAAAAAGTTTTGGAGTTTTGCGAAAGAACTAATTTGGTTTTGAATTGGGAGAAATGCCAATTTATGGTTGTAGAAGGAATTGTGTTAGGGCATAAAATTTCAGAAGATGGTATGGAAGCAAACCCTGCAAAAATTCAAGTTATATCTAAACTAACACCTCCTACTAATGTAAGAGAAGTTAGAAGTTTTCTTCGACAGACCCTGCAAAAATTCAAGTTATATCTAAACTAACACCTCCTACTAATGTAAGAGACGTTAGGAGTTTTCTTGGACATGTGGATTTTACAGGCGTTTTATTAAAGATATTTCAAAAATTACCAAACCTCTATGCCAACTTTTAGAAAAGGAACTGTGGAATGTAAGAGAGGTTAGGAGTTTTCTTGGACATGTTGGATTTTACATGCGTTTTATTAAAGAATATTTTTGAAAATTACCAAACCTCTATGCCAACTTTTAGAAAAGGACAAGAAATTTGAATTTACTGAAAAAAATTTACCAAACCTATATGCCAACTTTTAGAAAAGGACAAGAAATTTGAATTTACTGAAAGCTGTTTAAATGCCAGATTTCTTGGACATGTTGGATTTTACAGGCGTTTTATTAAAGATTTTTCAAAAATTACTAAACCCTTGGACATGTTAGATTTTACAGGCGTTTTATTAAAGATTTTTCAAAAATTACTAAACCTCTACAGGGACATGTTGGTTTTTACAGGCATTTTATTAAAGATTTCTCAAAAGTTACTAAACCTCTATGGCTTTAGAAAAGGACAAGAAATTTGAGTTTACTGAAGACTGTTTAAACACCTTTGAGTTATTAAGATTTTACAGGCGTTTTATTAAAGATTTTTCAAAAATTACCAAACCTCTATGCCAACTTTTAGGACAATAAATTTGAACTGACTGAAAATTGTTTAAATGCCTTTGAGTTATTAAAGGAAAAATTAATCACAGCCCCTATTATAGTTTCACATGGGAGAAACCATTTGAACTGATGTGTGTTGCTAGTGATTATGCTATTTGAGCTGTTCTTGGACAAAGGTATGAAAAGATTTTTAAAGTTATATACTACGCTAGTAAAACTCTTAATGATGCACAAATTAATTATATTGTCACTAAAAAAGAGTTACTAGGTATTGTGTATGCTTTAGATAAATTCAGATCTTATTTAATTGGAACTAAATGTGTTGTGCATACTGATCACTCTGCTATTAAATATCTAATGCAAAAGAAGGATGCCAAACTAAGTTTGATTAGACGGATACTTTTGATGCAAGAATTTGATCTAGTGGTTATTAATAGAAAAGGGACTGATAATCAAATTGTTGATCATTTGTCAAGATTAGAAAACCAAGAATCATCTGACACTGACAATGAAATTACAGTCAGTTTCCCTGATGAACAACTTTATAATATTAATGAGTGGAAAATACCATGGTATGCTGATATTGTTAACTATATCGTAAGTGATATTTTGCCACCTATGCTGACATTGCAGCAACAAAGGAAATTCATTCATGATGCGAAAGCATATTTTTGGGATGAGCCTTATTTATATAAACATTGTAAAGATCTAAAAATGAGAAGATGTGTACCTTATGAAGAAACTAAGCTAATCATTCAGAAATGTCATGATTCTGAATTTGGAGGACATTTTGGGATTGATAAAACTGCTTATAAAATTTTACAAGCTGGATTTTATTGGCCTACTGTCTTTAGAGATGTTTATAGATATATAAAAACTTTTGATTGATGTCAACGAGTAGGAAATATATATAAAAGAAATGAAATGCCTCTGAATTTCATGTTAGAAGTTGAAATCTTTGACGTTTGGCGATTAGATTTTATGGGACCATTTATTCCTTCATTTGGGAACTTATATATATTAATTATAGTGGACTACGTTTCTAAGTGGATTGAAACACAAGCTTTACCTCGTTGTGATGGTAAAAGTGTTTTAAGATTTTTAATGAAAAATATTTTCACTGGATAGGGAATACCTAGAATGATTATCACTAACAGAGGATCCAATTTTAGAAATAAATATATTCAGAGATTGGCAAAAAAATTTAATATTATTCATCGAATGTCTACTGCCTATCGTCCTCAAACTAGTGGGTTAACTGAAGTTTCTAATAGAGAGATTAAATAAATACTTGAAAAGACTGTAAGCCCTCGTAGAATAGATTTGTCCACTAGACTGAATACCACATTATGGGCTTACAGGACTGCTTATAAATCTCCTATTTGAATGACTCCTTACAGACTGATTTTTGGAAAGACTTGTCACTTACCAGTAGAATTGGAGCATAAAGCATATTGGGCGCTTAAAGAATTCAATTATAATTTGAAAGATGTTGGTAAGAAGAGATTGTTACAACTAAATGAATTGGAAGAATTAGGAAATGAGTATTATGATAACGACAAAATTTATAAGGAAAAATTAAAGTTATAGCATGATCAGAAGATTAATCAGAAGAACTTTGAACCAGGACAAGAAGTTTTACTTTACAACACTAGGCTAAAGTTATTCCCTGGGAAATTGAAGTCTCGTTGGTTAGGACCCTTTACTGTGACTCATGTTTATACTTGCGGAGCTGTTGAAATTGAAGATCAGAAGATGGGAAATAGATTTAAAGTAAATGGACACAGATTAAAAAATATTTTGGAAAACACCAAATTTTAAACTGGTTTTAATGATCAGTCAACCTGAATGCACCTGAATAGGTCGGGGTGACGACGTTAAACCAAGCTCTTTATGGGAGGCAACTCATATTTATCTTTACTTTTATCGCGATTATAGTAGTTTGTATTTGAAATTATCATTAGTTGTGGTAGTATTAAGCTCTACTACTCTAATTTAACCTTGAATCATCATAAAAATTGGATCCATAGAGAAAAATTGGAACGCATTCGGACCAGAGCGAAACTGTGAAAATTTTGCCTTGGACGCCGATGGCGCCCTCGACACCGCTGATGGCGGGTTTTTCCCGAGAGTCCAGGAAAAATTAATATAGAGGCTTGCCGACGGTACCCTCGACCCCGCCGACGGTGAGACCGGCGAAATGGCGGTTACTAGGGTTCAAATGGCGGTTTTTGGTGGTTTTTGGGCGGGAATTATCCTATTAAACTCCAAATTTTGATTCCTAGTTCATATTTTCTCCCCAAAATGAAGTGAAACTCCACCAATTTCANAAGGGAGAAATTAGAGATAAGTTATTTACTTGTTGTAGTTTGTATGACTTTGATTTTATATATGAATCCCAAGTTTTGTTGTGTTTTCCCCATGAGATCTGAGTAGTTTTCTGGGAAATTGAAGTCTCGTTGGTTAGGACTCGTTACTGTGACTCAAGTTTATACTTACAGAGCTATTGAAATTGAAGATCAGAAGATGGGAAATAAATTTAAAGTAAATGGACACAGATTAAAACCATATTATGAGGGTAAATGACCAAATTTTAAAGAGGTTTTAATGATCAGTCAACCTGAATGACACCTGAATAGGACGGGCTCACGACGTTAAACCAAGCGCTTTATGGGAGGCAACCCATATTTATCTTTATTTTTATCACAATTATAGTAGTTTGTATTTGAAATTATTGTTAGTATGTGGTAGTATTAAGCTCTACTACTCTTATTTACCCTTGAAACATTTTCAAAATTGGATCCATAGGGAAAAATTGGAACGCATTCGGACCAGAGCGAAAACTGTGAAAATTTTACCTTAGGTGCCAACGGTGCCCTCGACGCCACCGATGACGGGTTTTTCCCGAGAGTCCACGCAAAATTAACATAGAGGCTCGCCAATGACGCCCTTGACCATGCCAACGGCGCCCTCGACCCCGCTAACGGTGAGACCAGCAAAATGGCGGTTACTTGGGTTTAAATGGCAGTTTTTGACCGTTTTTGGGCATGAATTATCTTTTTAAACTCCAAATTTTGATTCCTAGTTCATATTTTCTCCCCAAAATGAAGTGAAACTCCACCAATTTCATTCCTATGGCTTCCAATTCCCGTGATAATCCCAGAATGCGAGTTTTCAATCAGCGAAAGTTTATTAATGCGGAAGCGCGGCAAATCTTCAACAAGTTACTGACGAAGAAAAAATTAATCAAGGAACGAGGATTCATAAATCACAGATTGAATAATCCCACGACAGTAAATGAAGAAATGATAGTGTGGCAAAGATGGGAAGTACTGTGCTACACTACCGCCGGCGTGGTGGTTTCTGTGGTAAAAGAATTTTATGCAAATTTACATGGAATTAACCAGGAAGTTGTTTAGGTGCGAGGAAGATGGATCACTTTCACTCCTGCACGGATCAACGAATTATACATGATCAAAAATATTCCTTTCTGCCACTATTCTAATTTTGTCCCAACGAAAAACAAGATGAATGAAATTTACCAATATTTAACGGACGAAACGGACGACTGAAAAACAACTGAAAACGGGTATGTTAGTATTCCTGCGACACTCCTAAATCCCGTTTCGAAACATTGGTACTTTTTCATTTCTACAAAACTGTTACAGACAATGAAGATCAGTAAAGTTTTTAAAGAAAGTGCTATTTTGATTTACTGTATCCAAAGGAGACTGTCGATCGACATTGGATCAATAATTGTGAAGTCAATTTTGGGCCTGATCGTTCAGGGATCAACTTATGGGCTTGAACACCCTTCCACAATTTTCTCACTTTACAGTCAGTTCCAAGTGTCCTACAAAAATTGGGAAAAGGTACTGCTACCTAGGAAGCCTTTGGACCCAACTGAGAGATTCCCAGCTTTTGAAGATGAAAATGACATGGCCATTATAGTAGATCAATCATCTCAGAATCTGGTTTAACCCTTAATTCTTGATAAGACTCTGATGATCCTGCCTAAAATTAAGAAATTGGAGAAGGAGGTACAAAATGTCATGAATGCAATTAATAACATCTCCGATTTCTTCGATCATCTAGACTGGAAGATGAAAGAACATTTTGATCATTCTGGACATTTAGAAGATAGTTTGATACGACTGATGAGGAGGATGAAATTGATAGAAGAAGATTCCACTGAACAATTTTTATTCCGACCCATCTACAACCTCTTCGTTCATGTGCAATCAATGAGTGATCTCAGAGGAGAATCTAGTACTGAGTCTGAAGATTAGTAGATTTATATTACTAACTATCTGTCTATTTATGTATTTTGATTTGAACTTTGTATTTGCTTTGCTTTAGAGTTATGCATTTAGATCTCTATATAGTTGAGACTAAGCATAAGATGTTTTGTTTTCAGTGTTTTGAGTGTTGTGGCTTGGATTGCAACGCTGAATTAATATATTGAGGTTGAGAAAATACCAAACTTAGGTGTGTTATGTAACGTATATTGTACCCCTTGAAATTTATATATAAATGTGATGTTTTGTTTTTTGAAAGTCTTTATGTGCTAAGTACATCATTTAGTCACTTAAAATTATATCTATAATGATTGAAAAGATGTTGTTAAGGATTGAAATTGATCAAAATCGCGAAAATCTGGGATTTGAACCAAAATCAGTAGAGCCCGCCGACGACAAATTTTTCCCGAGACTTAGGATTTAATTCCAATAGAGCGCGCCAACGGCGCCATTGACCCCGCCGACGGTGAGCTCACAAAAAAACACCTTTAACCGTAATTTTGACTAGTCAACCACCACTATTCATCATCCCCTTCTTCCTAAAAATGTCATTTTCGACCTAGGATTTGAAAGATCTTGGATTGGGAGGCGATTGCAAGGTTTTTTGACACCGAATTTGATCATTTCTATGTAAGAGCTTCACTCCTAACTAAAAATATTTGATTTTCATCATGGATTTCTTCCACATTGAGGAGATCTGAAAAATTTTAGAACGTGAAGAAAATTTGGGAAGAAATGCATGGATCTTAGTGTTGAACTCTTAGAACTACTATTGGAAGCCATGATTTGCATATTTGAAGTAATTTTTGGAATTTTTCTATAATTTACCATTGGAAGCCATGATTTGCATATTTAAAGTAATTTTTGGAATTTTTCTATAATTTGATTAGATTGAAATGGCTCCACGTCAAAAGAGGCGTGTTGAGTTTGACAAGTCTCGCTTCGTCAATGTGATGGCTCAAACAAGATTTACTTCAATATTTAAAAGGAAGAAGTGTATACAATATTGAGTTTTTGAAAGTCCGGGAGGAGAAATTGAACGACTTATTGCCGAGCGGAGGTAGGAAAACTTTTGTTACACCACCAATAAAGTTCATGCAAACGTTGTAAAGGAGTTCTACGCCAATGTAATCTATTCTAAGGATGGAATCGTTCAAGTACGTGAATTTCCTGTTGAGTTTATTGCCACCCGCATCAACACTTTTTACGAAGTTCCAGACTCTAATAGCTGCCACTATGAATCCTTTAGTACAATGGAAGGTCCCCTTAATGATGTGATCAACTGTCTCACTGATGGGAAAGGAACGTGGAAGATTAAACAATGAGAATGGGTAAATTTTTCTGCTTCCATGTTGAAAGCCACCACTAAGGCGTGGCACTATTTTATTTCCTCTACTATGTTACAGACTTATCATCATAGTAAGGTAACTAGAGATAGAGCTATTATGAATTTCTGTATTCAAAACAATAGAACTCTAAATGTGGGGAGAATTATTCTTAAGAATATATTGATTACGGCGAGGAGTGAGACTAGTGGAGGTCTAGGATATCCTGGACTTATTTATGCACTTTGCCAACTTTCTGGAGTGGAAGCCGGAGATGAAGAATGGGTCTACCTTATGAAGCCAATTAGTAAAGTTAATTTGAAGACTTATGAATCCCATGAGAAATGGAGAACTGGGAGTAGAAGTCAAGAACCTTCTACTAGTAGAGATGTCCCCTCTACAAGTTATGAACTTCCGCCTTCTAGTTCCCCTACCTAACTGACTTGATGAATGAGTTGACCTTGCAGCGGAAGAGCATAGAATTGATAAATGAAAGGATTGGAGGTTTAGAGCATCGACACGATTACGATATTGAGTACCTTCAAAGGCATTCAGATTTTGGGATAGCCTATTATGAAGTTTAGGCCCGACACTACAGAAATGAGCCTGATGTTACTTTTCCTGAGTGCCCCTGGTATACTCAGTATCAACCCGATCCACCTATTGATCAAGGTGATGAAGATGATGTAATTGAAGTACTTTTATTTGTACTTTTATTTCTGTGATTTTGTTTGTAATAAAAATGGATTTTTATGTATTTGGACTTTCATTTTTAGTATTACGTTGTACTTGGATAATTTTAATTTTTGTTGTTAGTGTTATAGTTAAATGTGCCAACATCAGTAGTTTAATAGATGTTGAGTAGTATTTTATGGATTGTAATGTAATGTGATCTTTATTTTCACTTTTTAATTGTAATTGTTTTGTTTAGTATTATGGTTGTGTTAGGAAATATTGTGCTTGTTTAATGTTTTAGCTTTATATTTATTTCAAAATTTCATTACCCAAAAATTCCTCTAATGATTTATATGTGTAGAAAGCTCCTAATATTACAGACCAGGTGAAGTAAAAATGTTGAGAAGGCCTGCAAAAACTTCAGAATGATGAAAATGCCTAAATTACTAAGGTATGATTTTTATTTAAAGTTTTTCTTTCCACATGTATTATTTTATATTGGAAAATTTAAGTTTGGGGGAGGGAAGAAAAAGATTAACTATTAGATGTCCTCTATTTAATTAGAATTTAAGTTTGGGGAAGGGAAGAAAAAGATTAACTATTAGATGTCCTCTATTTCAATATTTGGAATTAATTGCAAAATATTTAAAAATGCAAGTTTGGGGGAGGGAAGAAAAAGATTAACTATTAGATGTTCTCAATTTAAATATTTTTAAAATTTATGTTTGGGGAGGGAAGAAAAAGATTAACTATTAGATGTCCTCTATTTCAATATTTTCAAAAATTATATGATTTCATGTATTGAATTTAATTCAGGTAACTATATTTTTATAACTATTTAAATATTGGAGGGAAGAAAAAAATTAACTATTAGATGTCCTCTATTTCAATATTTTAAAAAATTATTTACATTATTTTATGTGGTGAATTTAATTCAGGTAAGTATATTTTTGTAACTATTTAAATATTATAGTAAACTTGAAGAAATATTTTTGTAATGAAAATTAATTTTGTAACTTAAGATATTTAGTATAAAAGAATAACTTAAGTTAACTATTTAAAGTAAAGGAAACTATAATTTGAAGTATTAAGAATATGGAAATTCATTTGAGACAAAAAGATTGGGGCTCAATGATGTAAAAACTATGAAATATCTATAAGGTAAAGGAATGCTTTGTGTTTCAAATTTAGGGAAAGAAAAGTGTTCAAAATCATTAAAGGCTACCCAGATATAGTAATCCTCACTTGAAAAAGGAAAAAGAAAAGATTGAAAACAATCCCTGAAAAGAAAAGAAAAATATATAGGATTGAAAGAAATCCAAATGAAAAAAAGAAAAGAAAGAAAGAAAAAATTATGGAAGTGAGGAGAAGCTTGAGGGTATGCTTAATCAAAAATTGGCTTCACTGGACCTACCTAAAGGGAAAACCTAAATACATTCCTAAACTTATATNATAGCAGCAGATTCAATAAACAAGCATATGATTAGTCAATGTTCTTTATGCCTGGACCAAAGGGTAAAAAATAGTTATGCTCCTATTTGACACAATATAAATTGAACTAATTCATTTTATCCATTCACTATAATTTCTGTGCTCCTATTTGGCACAATACAATTTGAACTGATTCACTTTATCCATTCACTATAATTTCTTGGGAGAAAGATGCTTTCTTATATTGAATATCACATTTAAACTCTCATTAGTATCATTCGTTATTTAATAGGAGAAGGATGTTTTCTTATATATTGAATATCACATTAAAATCTTTATTAGTACAATTAGTTACTTTCTTATATATCGAATATCACAATTACACCCTATTTTCTATCATTAGTTACTTATTAGTTATTAAAATTATCTATGAAGGATGCTTTCTTATATATTGAATATCACAATTAAACCCTACTTTATATCATTAGATATTTAAAGCACAATATAATTTGAACTAATTCATTTTATCCATTCACTATAATTTGGTAAAGAATAGGTATGCTCCTATTTGACACAATCTAAATTGAACTAATTCACTTTATCCATGCAATATAATTTGAACTAATTCACTTTATCCATTCACTATAATTTCTTGACAAGGAGAAGGATTTTTTCTTATATATTGAATATCAAAATTAACCCTACTTAATATCATTAATTATTTATTAGTTATTAAAATTATCTATTTATTTCAATTGCCTATTAGTGACAGATAAGCAAATTGAACGTTGTTGTTGTGATTAAAGTATTGTTTTTCTAAAGTCTTAGTCCGTAATTTTAAACTACTCCCTGTGGGATCGATATCTAGGATTCCATTATAGCCATATATTACTTGAGCGATACGTATATTTGCTTTGATAAGTGTGACTTTACAATTATTGAATATTTAATACGTCCATATTTATCTTATATTTTATTGCATATATAAAGTCACTGTCAGTGGCCCAACCCACATTCGTGCATGTGTAACTTCCATGTACCTTTTTCTCCTAAGGGGCTGAATATTAGCCAAGGTGAAGATTTGTTATGGTATGACTCATATACCATATAAGGGCAGACACTAGATTGAAGTGAAGCGAAAATTTCTGTCCAAATCAGGGGAGTTTCCTTGTGTGAGTTGGGGGTGTGGAATATGGGTAATGTTGTAATTACATATTATACTTATGGTTTACTCCTGAGGTTATAAATAAGATGTTTGTAATCCTAGGAGGTATCCCTGATTTATGTTATTTCTTTTCTGAATATTGAAAGGAATTCACCGTTCTGCTCCTGATGATGTAAGCATTTTTGTCGAACATTATTAAATCTCTGTGTGTTCTTCTTAATTTGTGTCGATTCTATTTTTCTTTGCCCTAATTTCTCAACAATATTAAAATGCATTTGATTTTAAAAAGTAAACGATATTGTTGTTTTTAATGTGGTGGTAAGACTTTGAGTGTTAAATTTACAATTATTAAAATGTAGGTGTTAGATATGCAAATATGCAAAATTTATGTGGTATGTATGTATTGTAAACTTTTTTTTTTCAATTGACAATTTAATTAAATTTTAAATACATTGTATAAGATTGTTGTGAAAAACGACAGAAATAAAGTGAAAAATCGAAACGAGAAAATACGCAAAACATAAAACGCAACGAACCACACATATTTACGTGGTTCGGCAAATTGCCTACGTCCACGGAGCTGCAGAGGATTTTATTACTTCGAGGAATTACATTGTCGAGTGTCTCGACGTTTACAAGAAAGCACTTCTTTTACTCTCTCTCTCTCTCTCTCTCTCTCTCTCTCTCTCTCTTTGTCCACCTCCTCTTTCCTCCTTTCTCTCTCTCTCTCTCTCTCTCTCTCTCTCTCTCTATCTCTCTCTCTCTCTCAAGTCATGTGAAAGAAAAGGGGGAGAAAACCCAAGAACTTTTATTCTCCCTTATGCTTCAATCAGAAGAAGCCAAATCAAGGTGGCCCCTGCTCCTACTCTTCTGCCACTGAAATGAGGTGGCTTTGGGATACTCTTAGCAGGCCTTTTGGCTTTTGCAATTTATAATAAGCTAAAAGCCCAATTAAGGAAATTGAGCTCACGCGAGAAGGGAGAGCTCACGCGTTGGGTAGGCGGTTTCTGACGAAAAGATGGCGGGAGCTGGGAAGAGGAAACAAGAGATTAAATCTGGAAGGAGATTAATTAGCAATTAAACTGACTCCACTAAACTCAACAATTCTCCCACTTGGAGATTGGGACACTGACTGCACCATACACTGGTTGTGTCGTCATTTTCCTCAAATGTGATATCCTCCACCTCTGCAACTCAAAGCCCTGGTCTTCATTTCAGAATACCAGCTGAAATTGAGTGTAACTTCAGCTTCTCAAGAGTAACACTCTTAGTCAACATATCATCATCGACGTAGCCTTGTGCCTCCAAGTTCTTTCTTGGGTTACTTATGAATCTGCTTACAACTCCCACCGCATGGGCAATATCCTGTCTCAACTGAAAGTCTTTTTCAATAAGTCCAGCCTTGTACCTTTTACTGTCATCAAACACAGTCTTCACCCGGTACACTCACTTGTTGTGCAATGTCGTCTTCCCTGGTGGAAGTTCTTTTAGCTCCCACTTGTTCGAATTTTCATCTTGCAAGATTTTTTCCATAGCTCTGTGGTTCTTCATCGTCTGTCCATACAAGATACGCTTTCCCTGCCTCTGGTGCTATGTCATTTTTTAGGAAATTGACTTTCTTCTGCTTTCCCATAATGCACATCTGACTCATGTGTCCACGCCTGAGTAAACCCTTAGTTATATATAGTGTGTCAGTTTTCTTACCCCAAGCCGATACTAATGCTCGTTTAGTAACCTTCCATGTACTATCTGAGAACACTACTGAATGACCACCCTCATTGAGCTGCCCAACAAAAATGAGGTTTTTCTTCAACTCAGGAACGTACCTGACTTTTTGCAAAGTCCATTTGCTCTTGTTAGGGAGTGTAATATCAACGTCTCCCACCCCCACCAAGTCCAGAGCTTTTCCATCAGTCAGATATACTTTCCCAAAGTTACCTGCAACATAGTTCCACATCAACTCCCGTAGGAAGATGTATGAAAGGAAGCCACTGAATTTAATATTCAGTCATCAACAAAACTGTGAATTGCCAGCAATAGCGCATCCTGTATCTCTTAAGTTATCACATTTGTGCCATCATTCTTCTTCTTTTTAGGATTCTTGCAGTTCCTTTCTATGTGACAAACTTTGCCACAAATTCAGCAGGTTGCCTGCTGACGAGATTTTGATTTTGATCGTCCTCTTTTTGAGTTTATGTCCTTTAATCTCCCTCTGGAATCAACAATCAGTGCCCAACTCGAACCCGATGTCTCTTCAGAATCTTTCCTACGCACCTCCTCAGCCAAAATCAAATCACGAATATCATCATGTTTCAGTTTGAATTTACCTGTAGAATTGCTATCTGCCATCCTCAGAACTTTTCAACTATTTGTCAATGAAGTCAACAATATTAGCGCAAGTATCTCATCATCAAAATCAATTTCAACAGCCGATAATTGATTTGTGATAGTATTGAACTCATTCAGGTGTTGAGAAATAGACACACATTCAGTCATCTTCAAGTTGAATAACTTTTTCATCAGGTGTACCTTATTATTCGTCGATGGCTTTTCATACATACCTGATAAAGCCTCCATGGGATATGCAGTAGTCATCTCCTTGATTACATTGTGGGCAACAGATCTTGACAGAGTTAATCAAATAACCCACATAACCTGTCGCTCCAACATATTTCATTCGCCTCGTCCATCTTTTCCGGCTTCTTTCCCAATAACGATAAGTGAAGTTTCTTCACATAGAGGTAGTCCTATTTGCATCCTTCAGTAAGAAAAATCCGTGCCATTGAACTTCTCGGTCATCGATGTCATTACTTCGTCTCCACCCGTCTTTTTCTTTTTTAAACTCGAACTAAGGCTCTGATACCAATTGTTGTGAAAAACGACGGCAAGAAAACAAAAAATCGGAATGATAAAAATAAGCAAAATAAAAAACGCAGTGAAACACACAGATTTACGTGGTTCAACAAATTGCCTACTTCCACGGAGCTGCATAGGATTTTATTACTTTAAGGAATTACACCGTCGAGCGTCTCGACGTTTACAAGAAATCACTCTTTTTACTCTCTGTCCACCTCCTCTCTCCTCCTTTCTCTCTCTCTCTCTCTCTCTATCAAGCCAGGTGAAAGAAAAGGTGGAGAAAACCGAAGAACTTTTGTTCACCCTTATGCTTCAGTTGGAAGAAGCCAAATCAAGGTGGCCCCCGCTTCTATTCTTCTGAAAGAGAAGGCTTTGGGATACTTTAAGCAGGCTTTTTGGCTTTGCAATTTATAATAAGCTAAAAGCCCAATTAAGGAAACTGAGCTCACACAGGATGGGAGAGCTCACGCGGTGGATACGCGGTTCTGCGGAAAAGATGTTGTGAGTTTATTGAAACGGAACCACAGAGGTTATTGGGGGTTATTGAAGTGGAATCTCAGAGGTTATTGGAGTGTTATTTGGGGGCTATAGGTGTGGGAATTATTGTGGGGGTTATTGCAGAGGTTATTGGAGTGGAACTACAGAAGTTATTGAGGGTATTATTAAGGGATTATTGTGTCGTTATTGGATTTAATACTCCAATAAACCCTAATAACCTCCCAATAACCCTCCGCAGTTTCATTCTAATAACCTCCGCCGTTTTATTTCAAAAACTTCCTCGATTCCACCTTAATATTTTTTTAGGTAGGTCCAATTTTAACACACATGATAGTATATTACACGAGTCTACACGTAAAGATACGTCCAAAGTCAAGCAACAAGACCTCACTTACGACTGTCGTCAACGAAAAAATATTTATGTCATACGCACGCAGAATTGAGTGCGTATGACGGTTATTCGGGGGTATTGGAGGGTTATCTTGCTGTTGATATGGGTGTAAACGAGCCGAACACGAGCGAGCCATGCTCGGCTCGTGTTCGGCTCGTTTATATTTCGAGCTCAAAATATGTGTTCGTGTTCGACTCGTTTGGTTAACGAGCCNAGTGATCTGCCTGACATCTGCTGTACCCTGCACTGTGCATGAAATTATCAAATTTCTTGTACCACTGTCTAGGAGCTTGCTTCAGGCCATACAAGCTCTTCTTCAATCTGCAAACTGACTCTTCCTTTCCTTGTACCACAAACCCTTCAGGTTGGTGCATGTAGATGTCTTCTTCAAGATCCCCATGAAGAAAAGCTGTCCTCACATCTAACTGTTCAAGGAAGAGATCTTCAGTAGCTACTATAGACAGTACCATTCTAATGGTTGTAAGCTTCACCACAGGAGAGAATCTCGGAATAATCAATACCGTGCTTCTGCTGAAAACCCTTTACAACAAGTCTAGCCTTGTACCTCTTACTGCCATCATGCTCAGTCTTCACCCGGTACACCCACTTGTTGTGTAATCCCTTCTTCCCAGTTGGAAGATTTGCCAACTCCCAAGTCTGATTTTCAAGCAGAGAATTCATCTCCTCCTTCATGGCTAGCTCCCGCTTGCTCGAATTTTCATCTTGCAACNGCTCCTGAATCCAGTATCCAGTCATCAACAGGACTATGAACTGCCAGCAATAGTGCATCATGTGATTCTTCAGTTACCACATTCGCACTGTCAATCTCCTTCTTAAGATTCCTGCAGTTCCTCATTATGTGGCCAGTTTTGCCACAATTCCAGCAAGTTACTTGTTTACCAGGCCTTGACTTGCTCCTGCTTCTGTTCTTTGATTTTGATCTTCCCCTGTTTGAGTTCTTATCAAGTGATCTCCCTCTGGAATCAACATTTAGTGCTGAACTCGAACCTGAGATCTCGCCAGAATCTTTTCTGCGCACCTCCTCAGCCAAAATCAAAACACGAATATCTTCAAATTTCAGTTTAGATTTACCTGCAGAATTACTGACAGCCATCCTCATAGCTTCCCAGCTATTTGACAATGAAGCCAACAAGATCAGTGCACGTATCTCATCATCAAATTCAATTTCCACAGACGATAATTGATTTGTAATGGTATTGAAATCATTCAGGTGTTGTACGACAGACGTACCTTCTGCCATCTTCAAATTGAATAACTTCTTCATCAAATATACTTTGTTATTCGCCGATGGCTTTTCATACATNGAACTCGAGCTGTTCGCGAACAACCAGCTGTTTTCACAGCTCTAGCTGTTGATAGAACAGCCATGCCGTAGGTTCAAACCTGAGCTCCGTCCCAGCGACGCAACTGAGATCGCGACCTTTAACCTCATCTCCTTATTCCCGCATTTAAATCTATTTTTGCTTTCGTGCGTGCAGCAGCAAACCCTAATGTGACATTCCCGCGCTTGCTTCCACTCAAAAAGAAGTTCAAAGGAGAAAGAGATGGAATCCGGTGACATAATCGCCTATATTCAACGGCAATGACGCCATGGGCTTTCAATCCAATGGCAATCATCTCCACTGTCGCATACAGCGCGCGTGTCGAACGCGCGCACCGTTGATTCTGGGACCTACCACCAGCTCTAAGCGATTTCATATATAGTATATTCCTTGCCCGTTTCTTCCCCGTTCCGTTTCCATTAACCCAAACTTTTTTGATTCGTGCTCTCCCTTCGTTCTGGCTTCAAAAGAAATGGCGAGTTCTCCGGCGGATATCGACGGCGAGATGACGCCATTGCAGAAGCACGCGTCGTTTTTTGATCGGAATAAGGACGGCGTGATTTACCCATGGGAGACCTTTCGAGGTTTGTTTGGTTTCTAGGAGAGAAGACTAAACTTCTCCATGGAGATTAGAGAGTCTCTCCTTTTACCTCTTTTTTGTTAGATAATTACATAAATAGCACTAAGAAATTGCTTTTTACAAAATTAGAACCCATGTCAATTTGTTAAACTATTGAACCGATGGATGTACACAGATCAAATCATTGAAATTTTGATGAAAGATGATGCTAATTTTGTAAATAAAAAAATTCGAGTGCTATTTATGTAATTGCCCTTTATTTTAGATATTTTGTTAACTTCCTTGTTTTGGTGGATGTTAGGGTTTCGGGCGATTGGAGGAGGTGTGGGGCAATCTATAGTTGCCGCTGTTTTCATCAACGGCTTGCTGGCCCCCAAGACTCGTACAGTTCGTTTTCAATCTTATTTTTTATGGACTGATAATTTTTTATTTTTTTCCTCAAATATATGAAACAAGTAAAAACATTTTTCTAATGGATTTGCATGTTTATAACTCTTAATATTTCAATATATTTTTATATTTAGTAGTTCATATATATCAAAATATTGTTATATAATTTATATTTGAATAGGCTCTAAACTCAAGGTTGTTTGAGTGCTTATTAGATTTAGGATGGATAGGATTTAGTAAATCTGAATTTATCAAATTCAAATGCTGTAAATCCAGAATAATGTTGGGTTCAATTTACGGTTAAATCCATTAGATTTGTTTATTGTGTTCCGCATAAATTCACTCTTGTTACTTTCTTCGTAAGCTAAATCTGTTAAATCCGTGTACTCAGTGGATTTATTAAATTCAGATTTATGTTGTAAAAGTAACGGAAAAAAAAATTGGATTTAGCAAATTTTGGATTTAATTTGCTCGATTTTTTTGTTTGGCTGGATTTACGTTGGATATTACATAAATTCAGCTCAAATATGGCTACCAAACACCCCCTTAATAAATTTATTTTGATAGTAGTAAGTTTTTTTTTTAAATCATTTATTGAAATTAATAAGAGTTATAAGAATTTATATTGTATTAAATTCAAAGTAGGTTATAGTTTCTTGAACCAATCTTCGTATATTTTTTATCACCATAGTATAATATCTAGTCTCTTTAATTTTCTTAACAATCCATATTGAAGTATGACTTTTGTAAATAATTAATTGATTTGAAAATTTAATCTAACTCCACTTTTTTTCTTCTTATAGGTAAATCAATGAAGTTATTTTTATGTTTTATTTAGGATTATTGATGCATATAACCCAGTGCTTACATACCATGAAATTTTATTCTGTTTTAAGGAGAATAACATTCATAAAAATGAAAATCGAACTTATATGGCTAGAAAATAATTTTAATTCGAATTAATTTTATTCAAATCAATTTTATAGGTTCTTTTTCATATGATTTGGTTTTACTTGGTTTAATAGTAAAAATAGAGTTCTTAGTATTTCAATTTTTAGTTTTTTATTAAATAGTTGAAAACACATTATACATGAATGCATAACGCGATTTGTATTGATTCTATTATTTTTAGATTATCAAAATTTCAAATGCAAATCAAATTCTAATCAATGAGTTTACCTTTATTAAATTATAAAAATGAAATCAAAATTAATCAAAATTGATCATGACGGGCTTTTTTAATTTGATTTAATTTTTCATTTTAGACTATTTTTCGCCCATCCTTGTATGTATCATCTACAGGCTACATGAAAACTTGATTCAAATTAGACAAATAAAAATTGTTTCAAGCATGTTAAAGATGTGAAGCAAAAATTTTACTCCCACAAAATGGAATTGAGGTTTCTATTTATTACAATTATTGGATCAAAATTTTTACATATAGTTAATTTTTTTATGTGTTATTAGATACTTTGTTTATTTTAAGAAACCTTGTAAACACTTATAATTATTATATTACACTCGTTTTATTGTCGCTATAAATATTCTTAGAATTAACGGTTTTACATCCTATAATCGAACAAGCTTGATGGAAAATTGTCCAAATCATGTTGACCTACCACATCCTTTTTTTTGTTCTAAGAATGTATTGGATGGCACCTCTGTTATGGTAACTTTGAAATTTATAACGATCGACTACGAAGCGAATAAATATAGCACGAGAAAATTCACACCAAAAACACACAGATTTACGTGGTTCGGCAAATTGCCTACATCCACGGAGTTGCAGAGGATTTTACTAATTGAGGAATTTACACCGTTTGAACACAATAATAATTGCAGGAGAAAGTCTCTCACTTTCTCACTCTATCTTCTTTTCTCTACACCGAGATACACCGAAGAACACACCTTGTGATTCTACTGATTCGTATCCTTCAGCCCGTAAGTCTTCTTCCCCGTGCTTTGCGATACTTCCTTCACCAGCAAACCAACGCAGAACAGAAGAAGAATGAGGGAGAACCGAATCTTGCTTTTCTTTACACTTGAAGTTCTATCCAAGAAGCCAAGAAAAAATATTCCAGCATATTACGTGAAGAGAAAATAAAACCACTTAAAATATAACCACCTGCAAGTTGCACTTTTTATCAAATGTAATTTCCTTTCCTTCTTTATTGGTGGCGGGACCCACCTTCCATAGGCAACAGCAAATAGGCGGGAGTAGTTACAGAAATGGCAAAAAACATATATATTTATTATATTATAACTGGGCTCCACACTCAACAAATCTCCCACTTGGAGACCTGTACACAGACTGTAACGTCTTCTTCCTCAAACTAACATCCTCCACTAGCGGTGTTATCATTTTCTTCAAACGCAAATCCTCCACCTCTGCAACTCAAGGCCCCTGTCTTNATGGCAAAAAGCATATATATTTATTATATTATAACTGGGCTCCACACTCAACAACCTCTTCTCAACCCAACATGCTGTCACTCCTAGCACAACTATGTCCTCTCAAGTAAATGGATGCTATCTTCAATATAGAAGTGAGGCAAGCCACACCATCAAAAGCTCCTGCCACCTTAAAGATGATGGAGCCAGTCTCTAATGTTGTCTTAAAAGCACCATATTAGATAGTTTTGGCAGTATTGGCGACAATCCCAGCCCATCAACCCATTTGACTAATCGACAGGGGGAAATCTTGCATTGGCTTCCCTTAAAAATAATATATAGTAGAAGATCTATCCTCCATATTTCAGTAAAGATTTTGCAGCAAATACTTCCAACCAAGCTGAGTATCGCTTAATTGGATCATTACATGGGGCTATGTAATCATATAGAGCACATCAAGAGCTTTGATTGTGCTATGGTTTTGTATTCTGTCTTTGGTAACCTATGCTTCAACATCTTTTTAGCCATTGCCGTTACATGGAGATCCTACTTGAAATTTCTGCTCGGTACTATCACATTATTTGATGGGTTTTGCTGATAATTCATGGCTTAAACCTTTGCTTTCAAGAGACCACAAGTCCTCCTAAACCATATCATGTATTAACAAGGAGATAGTGAGTTATTTCATGATTATGTCTACCGATTCACACAAATCTCCCATAAATTCACAAACTCAGAACCAAGGGGTGACCAAGATGGCCTTTACCCGCAGGCATCCAGTTCCACAACTCCATGTTCATGTACTCTTTAGGTTCAGGCCACATGATATCCTTGAAGATGCTTCTTGGCTTTAAGATTTTCAACCAAGCAACCTCAAAATGGCCAAAAAAATTAGGTCAGCCTCAAATCACACACTGTAAAACCCAATATTATTATAAATTTGACTCTAAAATGCATTTGTTATGGAACAAAGGCATTCTCTCGGGCAATTATTAAATAAAAATGGATATGGCTATTGGAACCTTCATCATGAAGAGGGCCTCAAGTAGAATGAGCAAACCCTCGCTACTAATATTCTATTGATTGGATCATAACGCATGACTTTATTGATATTATAATTACTTTGAGGAATGTTGTCTACTCATGTTATATCTACTTTCTATACTTCCTACCTCCAACAATAACTACCAGTTGGCTTATAACATTATGTTTTTAGCCTACAATATGCTACCTAGTTAAATGAGGAATCCACTATGGTTTGGACAATGTTGTAACCCTATGGTTGAGAGCTAGGGCTCATAACGGTGGCCTGCTTTTGGTTTTGGTTCCAATTTTGCTGTGGATGGCACCCCTTGTCCACCCAACTGGATGGCACTTAGCACAGCTACATGACCTCTCAAGTAAAATGGATGTTAGTTTCAGTTTATTATTTTAGTACCTTAGTGATAATTGAGCCAGTCTCTAATGTTGTCTTAAAAGCATTGTAATAGATAGTTTTGACAGTATCATTGACAATCCTAGCACGTCAATCCACGCGACTAACCCACAGTGGAAATGCAACAGTGGATTCCCTGGAAAATCATGTAGAGTCGAAGACCTATCCTCCATATTTCGACAAAGATTTTTCAACTGAATATCCCTTAGTTGGATCATTGTTTGGAGTTGAGTAACCATATAGAGCACATCAAGAGCTTTGAGAATCCCATGTCTCTATTAACCTATGTTTTAGCATCTTCTCAGCCATAGTGAAGGGCGTCATGTGGAGGCGATTCTTGAAACTTCCACCAGACAATATCGCATTATTTGATGATTTTTTCTGATAATTCATACTTGAATCCATTGCTTTCAAGAGGCCACTCAAGTCCTCCTAGACCCTATTACACAATAACAAGGGAATGGTTAGTCCTTTCATGAATATGTCTACTGATTCACCTTTGCCTCTCATAAGGTCATACACTCAAAGCCAAGGGTGACCAAGATGGTCTTCACCCTGACCTACACAACTCCATCTTCATAGACTCCTTAGGTGCATACCACATGATAAACTCGAAGGCACTTCATAGCATTAAAATTTTCGGCCAGGCAACCTTGAAGCAGCCGCAAATATTAGGTCAGCCATAAAACACTGTGTAATACCTAGTGTTCTCGTAAATGCGACTCTATGGTAGAAGGAGCAAACCCTACAAGCAAATATCATATTGATTGTATGGTAATCTAGCCGATCACATGGCTTTATCAATATTATAGCTACATTGATGAATGTTACCTGCTCATGGTACTTCACTTTTGGTATTTCTACTTTATGTACTTCCTACTTACTAGGATGATCCATTCCTATCACTAGCAATTAACTACTATTTGGCATATATCATTATGTTTCTAGCATATAATATTCAAAATCGATATGCTACCTAGTGTAATAAGGAACCTACTATGGTGCGGACGATGTTTTCGTGTCGTGCTTGAAAGATAGTGCTTCATAGCGATGACTTGTTTTTTATTTGCTCAGCATCTGGTCCACCAACCCCACAAATCCCGCAACCAGCCGCCACCATCCTATGGCTAAAATAGCCCGCAATTAATGAGAAGAAAAGTGACATTTGAAAATGCGGAAAGCTATTTAAGTGACTAAAGTAGGCCCTTCTAACTATTAGAAATGATGTCAAATTTTATCATATGACAACAGATGCTTAGATGGATTGTTTATAGAATGTTGCCACAAACCAACAAGAACCCATGATGGCCATAACCCTAAATGTCCACCAAAATATGCTTTAACAACCGTCTTGCATAATGCTGCTGCGAGCTAACAGGAGACTATGCAACTCAAACTATCAGTGCGCATGAGAGCGGCATTCATAGTAGTAAATTGTTGAGTGATGTAAGGGGGCCTTTTGACCAAGTGAAGTTTCATCAAACATCGATCGTCTAATAGCAGACAATCAAATGGTCTACTTGTAGAATGCTGTTGCGATTTGACCAAAATTATGTGTGATGAACATACATACAAATTAGCCCAACCTGAAGGCAAGGAGGCAATGCTGATATTTGAGATATTCCAATTATATATGATTTATTTACCAATAGCTTATCTTTATTATGTAACTTAGACTAATGTGTCAATCTTTTCATATGGTTTGCCTTGAATTTTTTTCCCTTTTCTTGCCCATTTTTAAACCAAAGAGCATTGTAAGGGAAACATAATACCTTTTCAGGTATATTTCATTTCATTTATAAAGTATTTATTAGATGGTCGATCATATTACATGGTAAAAGATTTACGAGGCAAAAAAAAAGAAGTATTACAAAAAAAAAAAAAATAAATAAACAAATTGACCGTGCAAGTCAGAATATATACACACACATTGCTTGCAATTAGCCCAACCTTTGAGACAAATATCTAGAACAGATGAAGAATTGTAGAGAAAAGAGATAAAAAACCTTCAAAAATGAGATAATGGTTTTACTGATCCTTGTTTTCAGTCCGGACAGCAGCCAGACTTATCCAACCTGCCGTCCAACAACAGATTTCGCCCCATCTACCATTCCAAATGCAGCCAACCTCCACCAATGTCACTTTTTTACTATCCCACAACCACCCCCTCACTACATCTACTTCCCAAACACATTTTAGGAGCCCTAGAACGATATCAAAAGAAGATTTCAGTTATCGATCACATCAACGAGTTCATTTCCATCACACTGCAATTAAACTTAATAAAAGCTGAGTTTAGCACTGAGATTCATGCTTTGAGCTAGATTATATTGACCGAGAGCTCGGATTATGTTAACATATGTGAGTTGTTCCTAGTATAGTTCACTTGGTGTACTGGTCAGGTGTTTTATCTCTAACTACAAGATCTTTTTTTGAAGGCCTAATACATTTGGATGTGTGTGATTTAAAAAAAAAGAAAGTGAATAATTCCTATAGATTGTTTGCCATGAAGATCAATGATGCTAAACCTCCCATTCTCAACAAGGATATCATATGGCACTATGTAATAAATGCACATCATCTTATGCTTTAAATATTGATAATAAAAGTTGATATCAAATAATGATCTAATGATGAATTTGCGAACACATAATTTTGACGAAGTATTTTTTGTCACTGATGACGAGCTTTTAAATATTATGGACATTAGAGATATGATAATCAAAATAATAATTACAACACATAAGAGTTTATTGTTTGGATGTATTTAAAATAGATGTTTTTTAAAAATAAAGAGTGATTCGAATGCACACATTTCAGAAATGCAAGAGCTGTTTGGTTGGATATAAGTTCAATACATTGTAATATTTTTTGTATTTGTTTTGGTACATTTAAAATGTATTACAATATAATGTATGAATTTGATTTATGAAAGTCAATATAGATCATGATTTAAAATTATAAGAATAGGAAGGAAAAGAAATATATCTAATTTCTTATGACTGTTTAGTTATTCATAAGACAAACTTTAATTTGGTCGGTGATATATTTGGATCTGAATCTATATTGGGCTTTTAAAAAGTCAATATTGGTACTGATACAATATTAAATATCAATTGATTAGAAATTAATGACTAAGTTATTCATAATGTTTTACGAAAATACTTGGAAAGGTAAATTTTTAACGCACGATTAGGCCGATGATATTGTTTTGAAAAGATTAAGCCTAAGATTTCATCGCTATAACTTATCCATAATAATTTATGAAAAATTAGTTTTGTAATTCAAACATCGTTTAACATGATTGAATGAAAAACAAGGATTCCACAACACCAACCTCAAATTATTGTTATAAAGCTAATGATAATGATGATGCTGACTATTTCTAATTTTTATATGATTGTAATATAGTATTTATATTTACACCCTTTTTTTCTCATGCAGGGAAAATTTCTTTCTCCTCTCTTGCCAATCTATGTGAAGAATATTAGTAAAGGCAAGCATGGTAGTGATAGCGGTGCCTATGATGCACAAGGAAGGTAAGTCAAAGCGAAGTTTGTTGCGCATTGTGATTAAATAGCTTTAAAAGATTCATGTCATGATTTTTTCCAATGAATTTTTAGTAATTATTGCTTTATTTAATTCCATTATCTTTTTCTTTAACGAAGGTAAACTCTCGAGTCATCGCACAAAACCATTTATTTCATCTTGCTGCACTTCTTCTCAATCTCCTTGAACTGTAGCATGCCTTGACTTAACCACTTAGATAATTTTTCATTAAAAAAGAAAAAAAAAAAAACTACAAACAAATTATAGTAATCTTTACATATTAACCTCTCAATTCTTATGTATTTACATATTCACACCTTAATTTCAATTTTTTGCATACACCTTACCTATGTATGAAAAGGTGTATATTTAACTGCCTTTGCTGTCGTACTTGTATTTGGCTATAATTTTTTACATACAAATTTACTAAAGTGCGCGCGTTAAAAATATATTTATACAATTTTAAAAATTATGTAATACTCATAATAATTAAAAAAAAAATATTTTATTAATTGCAATCACTAAATATAAAAATGGTCAAAATTTATATATATATTTATGTGAATTTAATAGATTAGCATTATTCATAATACATCAGATTTGTACCTGAAAAGTTTGAGGAGATATTTCAAAAGCATGCCCATACCAACACAAATGCATTGACTTCTGATGAATTGAAGGAAATGCTTCTATCCAACAGAGTTCCTAAAGATTACATTGGATGGTGAGATTTCTGTAATAAACTCAAGTTAAAAATTGCATTTTTGCCAAATAATTAAAATATTAGTCTCTTTTTTGTTCATTTATTTATTTGGTGTCAGGCTTGGTGCCTCGGCTGAGTGGAAGGCCTTGTTTTCCCTCTGCAAGGATGAGAATGGTTTGCTTCCAAAGGAAACTGTAAGAGCTGCTTATGATGGAAGTCTGTTCTTCAAGATGGAGGAGGAGATATCATCTTCAAAGAGTAAGGCATGATCATGTAATGTGAAAAATAAAAAAATTTATAAGCATTTATTTGAAAAAAAATAAAATAAAATTTGATTAGGATGTATCTCAAAGTTATTGAATTTAATTTTTTGATGAATGTAAGTTAAATTTAAATTATGTGGTCATTATGTTTTATGTTCATATTTAGTAAATTTAATGATTTTGGACTTTATTTGATTCATTCTTTTTGTATTTACTTGCTTAATTATTCATGTGTGTTTGTTTTTCTTTGTTAGGGGCATTTAGATGCATTTTTCATGCATTTACATTCATATAACATCTAAACATTCATATTTGCATGCATATTACCTAAGTTTTTAACATCACATCAAATATCACCAGGATTAAATTTTTAATGATGAAATACATACATATTGCATAATTCTTTATGTATTTAAATGTTTTTCAATTAAAATTTTAAATTTATATTTTTAAACATTTGGTAGTCGACTAAACACTGTCGTTGCCGGTCCCAAGCCCGGATGCGAAAAGTGGAGGGTTGCGTTAGGTAGTCGACAGCCAGTGTAAAATTTGTCGAAAGAAAATCATGTCATAAATATTTTTGATCATTGTGTAACACAATGGAGAAAAAGGATTCATGTAGCCGACCCCCGTAGTGGGATTAAGGTTTTGTTGTTGTTGATTTTTAAACATTTGGTATCATCAACCTAAGCCTGAAAATGTGTATTTCATTTTTTTGAAAAGTAGATGATAGTAAATTAAAGATTTTAAACATTAAAATTTTGGTATCAGATTTATGTGTAAATATATAAGATTTGGGTGGTGTGTATGTAAATGCCTCTAAAATTAATTATAAAAGAATAAAATTTTAAAAATTGATGCATATGTTATAATTTTTTTTTTTTGAAGCAGATAATAATTTTCTCAAGGCTGTCACACTAGAACTGGTAAAATTGTAATAAATTACTTCTAATCACATAATTTTAAGAATAAGAAGACAATTATTGTAGCTAAGGGTGTAAATGAACCGAACACGAACAATTAGAGCTTGTGTTTGTGTTCAATTTGTTTGAAATTTAGTTTGTTTGAAATTAGCTCGTGTTTGAAATTGTTCGTGAAGTCACTATTAGTGTTTGTTTCTTAAGGAATGAGTCGAACACAAGTTGTTCGGGAACGACGAGCCAATATTAATATATATAAATAATCTATTATATTAATTATATAATTTATAGTATATAGTATATTAATATATTATTATTATTAATTTATCATGAATTATAATTTTTAAAATTTAATTTTTTAAAATATCATAAATTTTTATATATAATTATTTTAAATTATTTTATATTTTGAACAATAACGATTCGAACACGAATGAACGCATCACTGTTTGTGTTTGTTTCGTTTAACTAACCGAACAAAAAAAAATATTCACTTTCGCTCATTTACTTATCAAACGAATCGAACAAGAACTCATTAACAAACCGAACACGAACTGTTCGTGAACAACGGGCTTTTTTGACAGCCCTAATGGTAGCTTGCTGAAAACAAAGCACTTCCCAAGGCTACAATAGTTGTTTGTGCAAAATAGCTCAAGACTTATTTGTGAATTTTCTTTTAAACTTCTACGGGTATTATGACTTTTTTTTTTTTTTTTTTTGAAGTTAAGACCAAGTTTCTTTTATTTATCATTTTATTAATAAGAACATTTTTAAAGTAATAATAGAGAAGGCCTTTTGAAAAAGTAAATATGAGAAAAAATCACCCCAAATGACAGACACTACACCAAAACTATCTAAAATTGGAGGATATTTCAGTTGATTTTTTATATCGGTTATTAATCAATCAAATATGAGGCTGAGCGTTGTATATAGATTTCTAGTTGAACAACTGATTGAATTTTGAGTTGAGTTAATGGACTGGCTAAAAAAATGTTAGTTGTTTTAAGCCGACTTTTATTTCACTTGAAATGAGTCAATTTAACGGCTGGAACTAACTGCTGAATCAGCTGAAATTTCAGCCGTTAAATTTACCGCATGAAATTTTAGCCTATAATCAACAAGAAAGCCTGATTGAATCGAACCCTCGTGTCGAAAACTTCATTCTTTTTTGTCCCTTGATTTTCTCTCTCACCAACACAACTCTGCTCGGCTCTGAGAAGGATATAAAACTATTGAGGAATGTAAACCTCATATTTCTCCCCCTTCCTTCTTCACTTGACCACTAGTATTCTATGGCAGTAGGTTTACCTCCTCAAGGGATATATATATAT
>JXCR01117004.1:169896-189566 GCA_002079205.1 Phalaenopsis hybrid cultivar
ATATATATATATATATATATATATATAGGGTAGATCTTAGCAAGTGGAGGAGATGATTATAGGATTGGGTTTTCCCGGCTATTGCATTTAATGCAAGTGATGGAAGTGAGAGACCAGGGGAAGGGAAGAGGGGGGAGAGGGAGGGGAGAAGGAAATGATTAGGTTTTACTACTTATTTTGGATTCCTTTGCTCATGATAATGGAAAGGAATCCAAAATTTATCACTCATTTGTTGTGTATTTACATATGTTTCACTTCAATTTCTACGTATTAAGAGCTGGGTTATGGGCTTGGACCATGAGTTTTAGATTAGAGATTTAGGATTAAACATAGTTCTAATGGGTTTTAAATTCATCCTCTTTAATTAATTAATTCTGAGAATGAAAAATGGATCATAAGACCATGAGTTGACCATTTAGACCATAGGTTAACCAATTGGACCATGGGTTGACCAGAATGATCAATTTGACCCAATGAGGATTAGGTTGACCATAGGGTCAATGTGGTGTGAATCAGTCAGTCAGGTAAATTTTTGGATTTTAGGTATTTCGGGTGTTATCAGCGTGGTATTGTGGCTTTATTAGCACAAAATCGCGACAGTGGTGTTATTCGTAGTGTTATTAGCGTTGTATTGTGGTGTTATTAGTACAAAACCGCGACAGTGGTGTTATTCGGATGTTATTGGCGTGGTATTGTGACATTATTATCACAAACCGCAGTAATGTTGTTATTCGTGGTGTTATTGGCGCGGTATTGTGGCATTATTATCACAGAACCGTGAAAATGGTGTTATTCGTTGTGTTATTGGCACAGAATCGTAGGTTTATTGACAAGGATTTATGGAAGCAATGTTACTGTTATAACATCACACAAAACAGCGGGGTTATCAGGAGGAATTGTCGCGGCGGTGTTATGGTTGTATTGTGGTAGTACCGCATTGTTGTAGCGGGATTGCGACAGTGTTATTGCAGTAGTACCATGGTTCTGAAGTGGTATTATTGGGCATAATGGTGGTGTTATGGTGGTATTATTGGCTTGAGTCGAGTCCAATTCAAGTCCAAACCCAACCTATACCCCTTTCCCACTTTGATTTGATTTATACACATATGATATAAAACAATTGATGGTTTGGTGAGTTTTTAGGGATTATCATCAGAGAATTTAGGATTCGAATTTTACAAAATTTTGATTTTGAATTTTGGGTGGATTTGGTAACCCTTAAAATTTAAAGTCAAACTTCTATGGTTTCAAAGGTACAATCCTAGACTAGGATCATTGATAAGGTGGATATAATGTGCCCTCACAAAAGTGAGGTCAACACATGCAAATGAGGCTGACTAATTGACTCGTTAGGGCAACCAGGTACTATGGCTAAGAGGGGTCGGTCAGGCTGGAGAGGCCGACCGGACTGAAGTGATCGGTTGACTGGGCCGGAGCGGCCAGTCATACCTAAGTGGTAGATCGATCGAGCCGGGCGGCCAATCAGACCTAAGAAGTTGGTTGTCCTGGCTGGAGCTGCCGGTCGGGCCTAAGTGACACAGGCAATGTAGTATACATACAAGCTCATGCAAACATTCGTGTTCAATTGTGAGCTTTACTCGTCCTAGCAATCTCACGGGAAGACCCTAAAGGTGATTGATGAGATTAAGAGGGCATCACTGCAAAGCGACAGGCGACTGCTTCTATTTGCCCGGGTTAAAGGATTTTTGTTAAGAATAGCCTTCGCAGCGTAGTAAACATCAAAGTCTTGAAACTTTTCGTTCTTTATGCCCAAATGGTAGACCTCACTCTTCTTGTCATTAGGGCAAAGTTGTCGGAGCAAACATAGGATTGAACGATTCTGACGTTTTGAATTTGAGTCTAAAAAGAAAGAATAAGTTCACTCTTTAGATCCACAGGGGAAAGTCTGCGAAAGCTCCTAATCCTACATTAACTTCCTCAAAGCACAACAAAAACCCTATCCTAATGTCTTTAGGGGGCTCTAAAGAAAGAAATCACAAGGGATCAAGAAGTTTCACCTTTGTGGTAGTTGTTTGTAGGGTGCTCATTGGTTGTCCGAGTTCCGGTGAAGCTGTAAAGAAGTTTTTCCCGCCTCTTCTCCAAAGAATGACAAAGATTTTCTCTAGAAGGAGAGTCTGATAAGGTTTTGACAGATTATCGAGCTCTGGCTAAGCTCATCCTTTCCTAAAGTATGAAGAAGCCCTCCTATGGTGTAAGAGAGTAGAAGCCTTTCCCCAAGCTAGAATGAAGCTTTTCTAGCCTTGACTCAAGAATTTTTCCACTGAAGAGGAAGAAGATGGCCAGAGAAAAAGAAGAAGAAAGAGAAGAGCAAGAAGGTTGTAGAAAACCAAGCCTTCTCTCTACCTTTCTCCCAAGCACTTCTAGTCTCCAAGAAGATCTTCTAGCTCCAAGGAAGAAGAAGCTCAAGCTCTCTTTCTCTCTCGGAAGAAGATGGCTAGCTCCCTCAAAAATTAATAATGATAAGAATCTTTACTTTCTAGGAGACAATGGATCAAAAGCCAACCACCCTCAAATTTCCCTCCTATTTTGCCAAATTGCCATCACACCTTAAAAACTTTAAAAAAGGGTTTAATCACCTCTTTATATCCCCTAAGCAAATCGTCGCATTGGCCAGGAAATCCCACAATTTTTTCTGCTTAGGGAGGTGTGTCGAGTCAAAACAACTCACAAATTTGAAAATTTTGCATTCAGAACTTGGACTAGCACCTAGGCGCTCAGTTTGACTCATTGACGCTCGGGCCTTGGAGCCTAGGCACTAGCAGGGTGGCGCCTACTTTCATGAGGCTAGGGAAATGGCCATTTTTTGTCACTTTGGGTGCCTAGATATTGAGACCAGCACGTATGCACTAGTAGGTTGGTGCCTACTTTTCTAGGCCTCACGAAATAATTTTGGAAGGCAGTTTTGAGCGCCTAGATGCTCGAGACTACGCCTATCTAACTGGAAAACCCTAATTTTCTCGTAGATCATCTGACAAAAGGTTTCTTCAATCCACGAACTATAGGAGACAAAGAATGGCTTACATATGATCCCAAAACTTCAAAAATAGCTATTATTATCGGTCATTCAATGGGGGAAATTATCGCCAACGATCGCTTTGGAGCACAACGAGTAGGGTGTTCCAAACCTTGATTTTTGCTCGGTTGATAGTATGAAGGTCCTCATCGATCCAGAAGCCATGGATAGTTGTGTATTGCTATAATTTGACCATGTAAATCAGAAATGAACATTGTAAGGGTTTCAGAGCGTCACAAACCTCCGCGGGGTAGTGAGGGGGTGAAATCGGTCCGAGCCTGAAATTTCCCAAACTGTACGTGGGATATCTTGGCAACTAACATTGGCCTCAGAAGACTTTGGATTGATGGATTTGGGTCTCTAAACTTCATAATGGATGTAAAGCACGTCTTGATTCAGGGCTACCATCACCTTACGATTAATTTTCCGGGGTAGGGTCAAGTCGATACCAATCCCAATCTCGTGCTCTGAGCACGTATTAGGAGGTCCAATTGAATATCTTGGATGGCTCGAAGCTAGGCACAGTCCCGTGATGTTCAAATACACACCCCTTATATGTGACATTAAAAATTGATGCCATCACTATTAATAATTTTATAACTATTGTTATAAATAAATGCAATATCACTGAGTAAATCATATAGGCCTCAATTATTGTTTTCTGTAATGCGGTATGAAAATCATAATTTTTTTTAAAATTAAAAATTTTTATCACAATTTCTTCAAAATACAAAGTTATGTTATCCTTTTTTTTTTAAATCTTTCTTTATTTTTCTTAAAAAATTCAACATGTTGTCCAACATTATTAAAGTTAAAAAATTGGGTTAAGAAATGATTAATATTATATTGTAATTTTTAATTATAACTTATCATATTTTTATGAATACAAAATATATATACTTAGTGGTATCATATTTTTATGTACTTTTAATGTCAATTCCTTAATATCTTCTATATTTGTATATGCCTCTATAGATGATGTCTCTTACATTTACACATTGGCTTCCTTACCATAACACAAACTTAATTAAAAAAAAAAACAAACATAAGTTATTTCATCACCTTAAATTTAATTCAACTCATGCCATTCAAATGAATTGGTTAAAATGGATGTAATCTAGACTATCCAAAGTTAATATATAAGAATCCAAGAACATAAATAGTCACTTAAGCGATATATCTATGCACAACTTAGAGATCTGATCTAAGATGATCTGCTCATGTCTAAAACATTACTCTAAGATAAACTTGATACATCTTATCGATGGACCCAAGCTCGCCAAGGATCACTTAGACTAACAAATACAACTAGCCTATGTTATTAATGGGAGAAATGATTGGATATTTGATTCATCATGCTAGATAGCAATTCTAGCATTTCTGATTCATCTTTCATGGCATGACATGATGAATTTGCATGTTGTCTAACTTTTACCTTAATAAATATTATTAAGACATGTACTTCAAATGCGTGCATGTTCGTCATCAAACTAATTTAAGAACAAGTTTTCCTCTCCTTCATATGAGTTTGAACAATCTTTTATGTTGTAATTCTGAACCTATGAGTTTCTTTTAATATCTAAAAAATTCTCAATCGTGATTTTAACGCATCCTTATACATTCTTTCAATTTATGAATATGAGGTACAAGTCTCATTTAATAACTTAAACAATCCTCCCTTACACTCATAAGTTTATGAGACATTCTTGAGCAACACAGCTTATATTTATAAGCAAAAATTCTCCAGACTAAAAAAAAAATATAAATTTTTTTCTAACCAAGGAGTCTCAGAGCTACAATGACTTAGAATGATGAATAACTAAGGAATATTCATTGGGGCCTTCCTCATACCTCATAGACTATGATAGTTCTTCTTCTCTTTAATTATGTAGACTACTTTTTAGTTTAGATCACTTTCTAATGATAATGCTCATCTTTCTTAGGGCTAGATATGCTCTTGAAGATTTGTCTATCTTTCATTAAGTTCGAAACATTCTCCTCAATAATTTGTCAGCTCACCTCTTTTGTCTGAATTCATATTTCTAGAATTTTTCCCCTTTCTTAGAATGTTATCTCTTAGTGGTCATCTATCGCCATTCTACTTATTGTATTTTCATAGGCTGTAAAGCTTTCATTCCCTATATGCTTACATGAACTATAATTTTAAGGTTTTATTTAGTGATCCATATATTGTTTGATATTCTAGAATATAAGTCCCATCATGTCTCAAAAGCTCAGTTATTGGTTTTTTATTTCTCATGTGTGTCCTTATTCCAATATTATATTTCTTCAAATTAAATCAAATATTTTCTTATGAGAAGTACCTCTTCATATTTAGGATTTGGGATATCTTATTCACAATTCTATAACTATGACTCCCACATCACGAGATCTCTTTCATATCCTTCATCACCACTTAAAATTATTTTCACCATATCATGAGCCTTATCATGCTTATTCCATCATCATGTACATGAATGTTTTCCTATATGACTATTTTAGTACTCATTGATTTTGACTCATAGTTTCATTTTGATTATTTACATCTCTCTTTAGAATAGGCAAGTTTCATCAAATAAAAAAAAAGAAATAAAACAAGCAATATGCCTTAATCAAGAGACTTATTGATTATTACCTATGATATAATTAAGCTTAGAATAATATTTTTTGGGGAAAATTTAACCTTAAAAATTCAATTCAAAATATGAAAAAAAATATATGGGAAACCAAATATTTGACTTGTATCTCATTTATATAATGTGTTCATAAAATAAATTAGTATGGGATCAACCTTTTATATCAAATCATTAACATCATCTCGAACCAACAATTCCCCTAATTTCAAATTCTATTTCTCAAATTAAATAAAAGTCATAAAACACTTAAAATATTAGTCCTACCATAACTTATATTTTAATTGATTATATTCCCTAAATCCTTACTTATGATAATAAGCAAATAAATTAAAGTAACACAATTCTTTTGCCTTATAATTAATTTTATGTTTTCTTATAAATATTAGGGTCTTCTCACAATTCATTTTGTTTATATGAATTTTAGTTCATTATAATTTAAAATAAATAAATAAACTTATATCAACTTGGATAAATTATATGAAATTATTATGTTGTGAATTTATTAGTACTTCAATAAATATGAGCTAAAAAAATATTTAGATTTATTAGGAGAAAAGGAATATATAAAAAAAAATATTCTCATATTACACAAATCTTAAAAAAAATTATAAATTTTAAAATATATCACAATTAAATCTTTGATTATAATATTATGTGTAAATTATTCTCCCTACAAATACGACCAACAATCAGAAGCCACGTCGCCATACACGTTGGCGTCGGGCGACGTGACACCCGGTAGTTGGTCATCCGAATGTGTGGGCGTCTCTTTGAGCCATTTAATAGCAAATATTAGATGTTAGATATGTACTTTATTATTTTTATTTATTTTGTCTGTTTAAATTTTGAAAATTTAAAGTATTTATAGAACTAAATACAAAACTAACTATTATTTTAAGTAATATATGTGTAATTTCTACAAAAATAATAGTAATGATATTTTAATGTGATATTACAAATTTATATGATATGTGCACAAATATGAAAGTATTAAGGTTAGATATGTGAATACATAAGATTTGTGTGCCAATATATGTAAATCCCCCTTTAATTTTATATATTTTAATAATATTTAATAAAATTTTAATATTCTGAATTTTCAGGGAGTAGCCACGTTGAAATATATATGGCACGCGTGCTTTCGGGGAACCCCGCCACCATTCCCTCTCTCGCCTTACATATACCGGAGGATTAGGGTTTCGGTCAGTAGGAAGTCATCCAGGCGATCGAGCTACGATTTGCATTTCATGGCGCTTGAATGGGTAGTCCTAGGCTGCGCAGCCGGCGCAGAAGCAGTCATGCTTCTCCTCCTCACGCTGCCTGGCCTCAATCGGCTTCGGCCGGTTCTTGTCACCGTAATCCGGAACGCGCTGAAGCCGATGCTCTCAGTGATTCCGTTCTGTATCTTCTTGTTATTGGACATATATTGGAAGTATGAGGTGCGTCCGATCTGCGATAACGAGCATGAGTGCACCCCAACGGAGTTCCTCCGGCATCAGAAGTCGATAATGAAGAGCCAACGCAATGCGATTCTCATTGCCTGCGCTTTGCTACTTAACTGGCTCCTCTTGGCTGTTACCAGACTCGTTGTTCAAATCGACCATTTCAGCCAGCAGATTGAGAAGCTCAAGAGGCAGGATTGAGCCGTAGATCAGAGTAAGAATAAGGGATCAAGGAATGAGGACTTCCGATTGTTAACTTTTCCCAACCATTTCCTGTATGTGTTTTCTTTTCTTGATTATGCTGATTGATGGATTTGTGTATCAAGGTTCTGATTTGCCTTTAACATAACCTTGCATCATATTGATTTTGTTTTCCTGACTTGCTTTGAACTTTAGCTGTATATACACTTGTTGCTGTTATGAATTTTGAACTTGTTGTTTATATTACTGCTGCTGTCTGATATATGTCTTTTGACTTGCTGTTTGGATATCTGTAGAATTTAACTAATAATGCAAATCTGGATTTTGTATACCCTGACAGGATTAGAACGTTGAAGTTTTTTGACATCACAAATATCAAATCTTTATTGATCCTGATAAACTTTTTTTTGTTTCAAAACTCAAGAATTGTAAAAGAAGAAATGATTAATTCATAGAATCATATAAATGGTGTGATTAATAGTATTATTAAGCCATTAAAGGAATGAATTAGCAGATTATATTGTTCAATCTTGATTGAATGGTACCATCATCCGATGAATGATTTTGTAAGGCAAAACATATACTATAAGTTATCTATTTTGTCGCATATAATACATTAGCTTAATGTAAAATATCATATAATTAGTTTTGCAAATAAAATTAAGAACTATTTGATTTTAAACCAAGCATTCAAATAATTTGTGTTCAGTTTTATAATGTGTAATATTAATCAAAATGAAATGGTTTAGTGAATATATCTCCTAACTTTCTGCATACAAATTTGTTAATCACAATTCCTTCAAAACATGATTTCTGATTAATTGATTGAGAATGCCAATTTGTTTTTTTGCATGATTGTAGAATTGAGTTCTTAGTATGAAATATTGTGCCTGGAGTACGGTGTACCTCTTAGTTGTCTAATTATTTGATTAACTGATCAAATGTATTTTCTTAATGTTTATTTGGTAATGAGCTCAGGGGCAGTGAATGATTTTGAGTCTGCTTGTAGAAAGGTATCCCAAAAAACTTAGGGGCATTTACATAAATACCATACAATTCTTCTATATTTACATATCATACGCCTAAACATTAATATTTGTGTTCATAGCACATAAATCTTCAACATCACATTTCACTAAATTTTTAGAAATCAAATTTACCTTTTTATTGTTTATGCATAGTAGCACTAAGGTGTTGTAACTGTAAATATCTAATTTTAGGTGTTATATATGTAAATCTATAAGAATTGTGTGGTACTTATGTAAGTTTTCTAAAACTTAGCATGTCTCCAAGCAGCTTTACATACATCTATATATTTGTCATGAGTAATCTTGCCGCTGACAAACTCATAATCAAATAAACCAACGGTATCAAGAGTACATGTAGTTATAAGATATCTAAATATGTGTTTAATTGATATTTTTATCATGTAACAAACAAAAAAGTGTTAGATTTTCCCTCAAAAAATAGCAATTGGAATAATTTTTTCTTTGTTGCTAAGAATTTGGATTATCTGAAGCTTCAATAGAAGCCTCTTTTTGAGTTCCTTGAACCTGATCTTATTAAAAAACCTTGGGGCATTTACATAATACCATAAAATTTTTGTGTATTTACACATCTAACACATAAGCATTCATATTAACATGCATATCACTTAAATCTTTAATATCCGCATCAAAAATACCATCAGCACTTTCTTTTTAAAAGTGAAATGCATATTTTCATGCAGTAAGTGTAAATATCAAACTTTGATTGTTAAATATGTAAATACATAAGATTTGTGTGGTGTTTATTTAAATTTTTCAAAAAATATTTCACCAAGTACTGGATATTCCGTTCAAAATCATAGTTAAATGTGCTTTGATTTAAACTGTTGAGGATGTTCTAAAATTTATTCTATTATAAGATTATGGGAGGAGGAACCACATTGTCATTAGTCTACCATTAGTGTTTTAGCCACTCAGGAGGACGTTCTAAATGCTGCTATCTCCTCTTCTGACATTTTCCATTACAGAACCCCATTTTCTGGATATTTACAAGACTCTGTTCTAGTTGATGGATTGTGGTCTTTATCTAATCAATAACTATTCATTTCCACTCTTTCTAACAATAATATTAAGGCTCATTTATTTCCTAGGCCTAACGGTTTCACATCTAATATTTTAAGGGGCATTTACATACATAGCGCACAGCCACATTATGTATTTACATATCTCACCCCTAAACTGATATTTACACTCATAGCACTAAAATCTTTAATATCACATGAAAAATATCATTATTACCATTTTTTTAATAGTGAAATACATCAAACATATTATATTGCAAATTAAAATACAAATAAAATAAAATAAAAATAAAACTAAAGAACAAAAATCATCCCAAAGTAAAAGGATGTTTTACCTCTCCTTTACTCTTTACTCTTATTATGGATATGCTATCATATTCGATTGATCTTCAATGCAAGGAGTTTTCTTATTTGCGACTATGCCTTGGCCTTTCATCTCATATGTGCTGCTTATATTTGGTAGAAATGTTACGAAGATTTACATACATACCACTTAATTCTTATGTATTTATATCAAGACCTAAACTTTAATTTCTACATGCATGTCACTTTATGCAAAATGATTATACCCGTAATAGGGTTGGTCTAGCTCCAGTGATAGAAAAAATTAGAGAGTCATCGCAGATGGTTTGGTCACATTAAATGCCGACCATCTGATGATCCGATTAGGAGAGTAGATGTTTTACATTCAACTTATGTTAAGAAAGGTATAGGTAAACCTAGAAAGACTTGGACATATTGTATAAAAATGATCTTAATTTATTAGAATTAAATGAAAATATGACACTCAATGAGGCAATGGAGGAAAAGGATTTATGTAATCGACCCCACGTAAGTGGGATAAAGGCTTGTTGCTGTTGTTGTTGTGGTTGTATGTCACTTTATGCATGAAAAAGTGTTTTTCACTTTTAAAAAGTTAGAATGGTGGTATTTTTGATGTGGCATGGAAGATTTGGCCAGTATAAATATATGAAACAAAGTTTAGTTGTTAGATGTATAATACATAAGAATTGGGGTAAATGCCTCCAAAATGTTTTTCACATCCTGCAACTACTGACTTTGCTTGCCATTATTGATTCCTTCATTGAAAATTCCTGGGTCAATATTTATTCTTCTAAATTATCTGCAATGGGTTTTGCTCGTATTCTGTTTAGATTCAGGGTTTTGCTCAACTGTTTGAAGAAAAAGTTCATGCTGCCTTCACTTTGGACTGTAAAAGAATCGAGATAACCTCATATCACCTTCGACTTAAGTTTAAGCTTGATTAATTAATTGCGTTCAAACTCGAGCGTAAGTCCACAAATTTGATTTACCTTTTGTATTACGAAACAAAGAATATAGTATTAATTTAAGCTAGTATTTTAGTAAAATGACAAGTAGGATGAGAAATTCAGAAATAAATAAAGAAAAATTAATATAAAAATATAAACTATTATTTTTAATATGTTAAATAATATATTTTATATATGTATTCTTTAAATGAGCTAGCAAGTTGCAGTTAGAATTGGCTTGAGCTTTACTTGAAAATTTTTCTTCAGATTATGAAGTAGGAAGCGTGCTTTGTGGCGTCTAGGAAAAATTTTTGGTCCGAAGAGAATGTTTTGTCAAGAGTGGTTAACCCCTACAAAAGGAACACAATATAAATTATACTCATCATCAAGTCTACATGACCCATCACTCCACAAAAAAGCTTGTCAGCCTACCGTCCTCATCAGTTTGGAAGTCCTATGCAAACATGTTATCCTTAGTTTGTCTGTCCATGAACATTTGTAACAGAGAATTGACATCATCCTGTTTAATTCTACTTATTTCTCTTTGAATAAAGTCGTAGACATCTTACTTCATCCATTGTAGGTTATATACTCCCCCAACCTCTTTAGCAAGGAAGTTAAATGTGTCTGACGCTCTAATCCCTGATTCTGTCATTGATCTCAGTAAATCTGCATTTAACTCGCTAATCTTCCTATTGGAACACAAAAGATGCTTATCATCGGCTTCCGCTAATGGGTGTTTATGACTTTCTACAAATTTCTTAATTGTCTGGTTCCGTTAACATCGATAGCATATCGAGCCATTACCTGACAGTCAGTTATTGTCTCCGCTTTTTTGTACTTCATCGTATTCGTGAATTGTGACTCTTTCTTACAACCAACTTTTCAATAAATATAATCCTTCGTCTTAATTTGCTTCGAATTACGCCAATAACTGTTGTGGTTCTTATGGACAGTGAATCCAATGTGATGTGCATAAAGACAATAGTTTTTATAAGCTAATTGCTCATTTTGAACGACAATATTAATAAAATTGTCAACAATTGAATCATTGCAAATATTTCTGGGCTCGGAGAACTAGAAGTTTGCATTATATCTAGGGCTGTCAAAAAAGCTCGTTCTTCGCGAACAGTTCGTGTTCGGTTCGTCAATGAGTTCGTGTTCGATTCGTTCGATAAATAAACGAGATGAACATGAACAATTTTTTTCCGTTCGGTTAGTTAAACGAACCAAACACGAACAGTGATGCGTTCGTTCGTGTTCGAATCGTTATTGTTTGAAATATAAAATAATATAAAATAATTATATATAAAAAATTTATTATATTTTAAAACATTAAATTTTATAAATTATAATATATAATAAAATAATAATAATAATATATTAATATACTATAGTAGTAATATACTAATATAGATATTGTATATTTATATAATATAAGTTATATAATTAATATATAATATTATTTTTATATATTAATATTAGGGATGTCAAACTGGCTCGTCGTTCGCGAACAGCTCGTGTTCGGTTCGTGTTCGGCTCGTTCGTTAAGAAACGAACACGAGCTTATTTCAAACAAACTAAATTTTAAACGAACCGAACACGAACACAAGCTTTGTTCGTTCGTGTTCGGTTCGTTTACACCCCTAATTATATCATAAAGATGGTCATATATGCAGATAACACTACACCATAAACACCAAAATATCAAAAGATTGATAACAAATTGACATCACAGTAACACCCAATTAACACCACAATAACACCGGGATAACACCAACATTGAACAACAATAATATTTGGTAGTTATTTTGGGTTTAAATTTGAGATAACAACACCAAGAATATAACCCAACATAACCTCTATATAACCTTAGAATAACTCGAAAAGTAATTCAAAGTAATCGGAAAATTGTTCTTGCATCATTATTGGAGATATTTTCGTGTTATTCTGGAATTAATTTGGAACTAATTACATGGCTATTTTAGGATTTTTTAGAGTTATTATGCGATTATTGTTGGGTTATTCTAAGGATAATTAGGAGTTAATTTTGGATTAATATCATACTTTTTATGTAATTATTTAGGGATTATTTTTGCGCTATTATGTAGTTATTTAAGAGTTCTTTTATGTTTAGCTTCAAGTTTATTATTGTGTTATATTGCGGTTATACTTGGGTTTTTCTGGGATATTGAGGAGTTAGTTTAAAGCTATTTTAGTTTTTTTTTAATATTATTATTATGGGGTTATTGTTGGGTTATTCTCGGGTTATTTAGGATTTTTGAATAAATAACCTGAAAATGACCCCAAAATAGCCATAAAATAACCATAAAATAATCTAAAAATAACCCGACAAAATAATGAAATTAACTCGAAATAACATGAAAATAACTAAGTATTACATCCACAATAAATCCAAAATAATTTCAAAAAAAATTATTATATTCTATTAAAAAAATTTTACTTTAATCATGTGGAGACGTTATAGCTGAACAACAACAAAGAGTAAAAAAAAATTGGCAAAGAGCCACCTATGTAAAACCTATTGCACATCACAAATACCTACTGCAGCACTACAAAAAAACGTCATGGAAGCACGTAAGTAAAACCTAATGCACAACACAACAAACGATAACATTTTGGGCATGACTCAACTTACCTCCGTCCTGAATGAATTGTCATTATTCTCGTAATCCATGATCGCTATTTCTTCGTTAAGGGAGAAATCCATCTCCATCGCAACAGCAAAGCGAACCGTAGCACAACGGCGTGCAACAACTGCGAAACCCTAGCATAGCAAAGAATGAGGATAGAAGCTCTTGACACCGGACTCGCGGAATCCTAAAAGGTTTTCAAAACTCTTTTTATCGATATTTTAAAAGGCGAGATAGTTGAAGCATCAGGTCGGTTCGAGCAAACTTTTTTTTTTATTAGACTCTGGACGTTGCTCTACGACTAGAGTTTAGACCAAAAATTTATACCCCAAGAGGACAACTCCCTAGCAGCCCCATTTCCTCACACGCGCACACCTCTCCCTTTCACTCAATGCCCTAACCCGTGACGACGCTCCTTGCCTACGACCTAGCCTACGACCTAGCCCAGCTGTCGAACTACTTCGCCATCGCTCATACCGTCGATCTCTGCTTCTATTGCCGGTTATATTGCTTGGCTTGCCTCGTAGACGGCCTTCCTCTCACGACCGAGATCTTCATTGGCCACCTCTCCCTCTCCCCCATCCGGAGACCCTAGCAACGCCGGCCCCCGCCAACAACCTCTCTTAAGCCAAGGACCCTCACGCCTCTTTTGGCCCCTAGCGACCGAGACCCTCGGGATACATTCATGACTCAAGTAATCTATGAAGGCCACGGTGGGATCGATGTATATAGAGATTCAAAATTCTCATTTTCATCTCCATACGAACTACTCCTAGCTGAGATCATGGAGGTAGATGAGGGAAGGTAACGATAAGATCGTAGCGCACAGGGGTCCAAAACTCCCCTTTTTCTCTGCCTTCTGCTTCATTAGTCGAAGCTCCAACCACTCACAGGGTGATGACCACATTGCAGCGTATAGAGCCCCAAACAACTCCTCACAAAGAAAAGTTTTCGGTCATGTTTTCATATGCAAAAATCAATTTATTATGGATACTTGTATAACTCACGTGCTCCCACTCTCTTTCACTGTATACCTTATGAGGCTCTTTGGGAGAGGGAAGGAAGATCATCCATTTCACATGTAATGAAGCAGCTTAAAAAAAAGTGAATGTGCCTCCAAATATCACAAATGTGGAAATTTCTAAAACCATTTGTTCTTCATTTTTAGCTAGCCCCCTATGTTCGGTGTTATAGAAGTAGGCTTAGGCTATTGTTGGAGGAAAAGCACTCATAGGTTAGGAGTTTTTTCTTTTCAAATTCCTACGATCCATGAATGATCTTCTCCTAAACCCCTAGATCATTGATCCCAATGGTTAAAATCTAAATTTCTCATGATTTTGGTGGCTCCATTCTTCCACGGAGATATTCGAGCACTTGGAGCTTTGAGAATAAAAAAAGACTATTGGCTACTTCATTCTCCAATTTGTAAAAGATTTTTCTTCAAAGAATTGAAGAAATCCCCTCACATCATTGCCAAATTCGAAAGTAGTTTCGCTATGCATCTATAAATCAAAGGCTAGGATCCTATGCGAAAATGCTAGAACGAGTTTAATTTGGTATCAAACATGTTGGTTTTCATTTGTTTGCATGTTATTTGCACTTTCATGTTATTGTGCATGTTTCATGCGCATGTTTTATCGCCGATCAATCAACGATTCCTACTCGATCAACCATCCTGGTCGTATGTCTGATTGACCTCCTCAGTTAAATCGGTCGCAGTTGTTCAATCAGTCACTCCGACCCGACCGATAATTTTGACCAAATTTGGTCCGATCGACCACCCTGACCTGACTGATCCCCATTGGCTATAGTACCTGGTTGACTGCCCCAGTCCACCCAATGGGTTAATCGACCAAACTAATATGCATGTTGTACTTCTCACACTTATATCACATCACTTGTGTGCATTTTAATTACTTGAATTCATGCTTGTGGTCACAAAAAAAAAACTTTCAAATATTATGTTATATGTTAAATAGTATTGCATGAATAAAAAATCAAACTTTACCTTTGGCATTTGCTAGAGCATGTTGTCTCCTTGAGCATCGACACTTGCGGTATTGCCGCACACATATGTTACCATATGTGCATGGCTTGATGCTTGCATATCCTTGGTATGTGGTGGCAAGCAAGGCTAGTTTGTTTGTGTGTAAAACTCCTAAACGAACAATACAATGTCTCACCTCTTATGACATCACACTTGAATGCCCTAAACGTTTCATGTTGTGTGCTCAATTCACGCTATAAAGCCACTAAACCTATTGAGTGCATAATATGTCACTTTGCATTTATCACAAAATTGTCATTTGCATTTTGAATGATGTTTAAATCACCTTTCAGCGTCCATCTTGATCGCTCGTGGCTCGATCAAGTGATCATTATGGGTTGAATCTTGTTGCGTGTTTGCATGTGCATTGCCTTCTTGTCTTGATAGCAAATTGGACTCTTTAGGTGAGTTACCCGTTGTTGGTCGTGATGCTCTAACAAGCATTACTTGCTAAGTAAATCTCAGCGCGCAATGCGAGTTATTGCATCTCTATCTACACGGGTATGATTGTGCAAAGGTTCAAAGGGTTCTAGTGTGTGTCATCATACATGTTACAGATCCAAATGAATAGTCCTATTTTAAAATAAATTTTTTTATTATATTTTCTCTACTTATGATATCCGCCCTATTTTAAAATTATGCAATTAGCAAAACTAAGTTGTATTTGAGGTTAACCCTTTCAAAATTCCTTTTAGGTGATATATATTGAACCCTTTAGATCTTTAGGATGGGGCTAATGTCGGTGACCCCATCTAAGTCATATGGTAACCTTCACCCTTCACCTTGCACAAATTTAAATATTGTGACTGTGGTAGATGATTTGCTAGGCTAGGACTAGGGTGTTTAGGTAGTCTTTTAAATGTCTCGTCTATTGCTCTTTTGTTTTTCCCTAGTCAGACATCCTCTGCCTGCTGTCTGGTGTGTCTATTGGGTGTGAGACATGTGCACCAGTATATTTAGAGACTGTTTTCTATACATGTAGTCATGCCTAAAAATAAATAAAAAGGGAGGAGCAAGTAATAATTTAAAAGCTAGAACTTTCTGCAGGTGCTGCTAAGTTCTCTTCCCGCCAAGCATGGCTCATTATGAGTTGCATGAATATAACTCATACTAACTATTCTGCAAGTCAGGTCTTTTTTTAGACTTTCCCATGTATTTTTTTAGAGTCTTTGGGGAGTTTGTAACAAACATATGGTATGAGCGTGGGCTTTGAGGCGTTTGATGCACCGAACCATGTGATGAGGACCAGGAACAACTTTCTCTTGTCTCGTACCTTAAGTTTGGATTCTTTACTTATATAGAATTAGGGTCATACATGTATATGAAGAGCCTGACCTCATTTTTCTACTTTTTATGATACCTAACGACACCTAACCGCTTATTTCTTGTATTTGGTTTATTTTACTTTTTCCAGTATGCTTGTCATTTACTCTTTCTTTGCTTGTAGTTTGTCTGAGAATTTGACGATATAATCTAAGCTCATTAAGGACCTAAAAATATCTTTTTGAAAACCATGATAAAAAAATAAGCTAAGTCAAAATTTAGGATTAAAATATCTCAATTATAAAATGAGCATTACTTTTGTTTTACTTCGGGCATGAACTTCAGGCTGGTTTTAAAATAAGCTGCATTGCATGACTATCTCCCAATCCTCCCTAATAGGGCATATACATTTAAATTTAATTACAAATAGCTGCATCATTTTTCATGTCCTGAGGAGAAGCCCCCGTGCTCCTTCAATGAACTATTTCAAGCATAAGTTTTTTATCGGGGTGATTAGCTAACATATAATAAGGTGTTAGAGGCTCCCCAGACCCAGACGGGGGCGTATGTCCTTTATGAGAGTGTTTTGGCTTTGTAGCCGGGCCTCTCTTTCCTTCTTAATTCTAGCAGCATTTTCGTCATTTATTTGACGATTATAAGTCTCATTTTCGGATATTCCACCTCTTAAAGAGTTATAGAAAATTAGAGGTTTCTTTTCTCTGACTTTAGGGCTACCTGGATTTTCTTAGATGACACAATTCATGAATTGCTGACAAGGGATCTCTGGCTGGATTTAATCGACTACATTCATGACTAGATAAACTTATGATCTTCAGACCCCCAACTACCTCTACATACTTAGAAATTTCTCCCCTTTCTATTGCCACCTCCGTTAAGCACTGTCATTCCTTTGAAAAAAAATCATTGATGACATCTCGTTAGCCCTGCATACCTAGAAGCCGCCACTCGTAGTGAATACCGTGATTCACCATCTATCATTTGGTTCGGTATAGACATCAAAAGCATCTGGATTCTCCCGCTTGAGATGATTAAAATCATTTGGTTTCTCAATTAATCGGATATCATAAATAATGTGAGCAAAACTCTTCTTATTGAGAGTATTCTAGGGCATCCCCAAAGATGTAATTAACCAAGATAATACATTTTTTTGGGAGTACTCTTGACCCTGAATAAGCACAAAAACTTGACTCTGTAGTTACATGGGTGGCTTATGTAGGGATTTGATACACCTAAAATATATAGTATTTTTAGACACATTTTTATACCTATTTTTGAGATATTCGCTTTAATGGAATGTATTTTTTTCTTGTAGATACAAGTAAAAATGGAAAAAATGCTTAGAAGAGTGAAAATGATCAAATTTGGAGCAAAAATGTGAAAAATTGTGCAAAAGAGTTTTGGCTCCTAAGCGTTAGATCCGACGCTTAAGCACCGGTTAAACAGAGAAGGAAGGCCGCGTCTAAGCGCAAGACCCCACACTTAAGCGCCAGTGGCAGTTACTAGACGAGTAAAATTGGTTTTCACGAATTTCGAAGAGGTTTTTGAGGCACTCATTGGCTTAACAGGTGGTTGTAACCACCATGAACGTAAATTATCATGAAAAGATGCATCTCTTGGGCAAATACATCGAATCAAGTCACATTTTGAAGAGATCCCAAGACACCTCTTGGAAAACTATAAAAGAAAGAAGAGATGACTTAGAAAAGAGTCCTGAAAATATTGACAAGTTTTGAAAGTTCTTCTCTGGGGAGTTAGTTTCTTGAAAATATTGGCAAGTTTTGAAAGTTCTTTTCTGGGGAGTTAGTTCAGAGAGATTTTCAGGAACCACTTTTTATTTATCTTTATCCTTTTTGTTATTTTGTTTTGATTGTAAAAGAGAAGAGATTCAAAGGAACTTTAAGAGTTTGGTGGAGGACTTGAGATAAGTTTTTATCTTTTTGTTTTAGACTACTTTTGGTTTTAATCGAGACTTGTTGTTGGTTTGACAATGATTTCTTCTTTTAAACTAAAGNCGAGACTTGTTGCTGGTTTGACAATAATTTCTTCTTTTAAACTAAAGTGTGGTTTCGTTTTCTCCATGGATTCTGAGTAGTTTTATTTATCTTTCTTCTTAAAATGATAAGTAATTAAGTTTGATGGAAGTTGTGGAGAGTATTGATCTTTAATGTTGGAAAAAGTTGTGAAAATTTAAATATGGATGGAAGTTGTGGAGAGTATTGATCTTTAATGTTGGAAGAAGTTTTGATGATTTAAATCCATGAACAATGGAGGTTGTGGAGAGTATTGATCTTTAATGTTAGAAGAAGTTGTGATGATTTAAATTTATGCACTTAAGAGTATTGAACTTTAATGATGGAAGAAGTTGTTATGATTTAAATCTATGCACTTTATCTACTTCTTGATTTGGCCATTCCAAATGTTAAAATTTGTTGCGAGAATATGTAAGAACCGGTCTGGTATTGTTTCAGTCAACAATTGGAAAAAAATCACATGAGGTTGTATGAATGAGAATGTAATTCGTATGATTGAGTGCAAATAAATAGGAAAATATTTATTGATGGGTGTAGAGTTAGAAGGCTTTAAAGTGACAGGTTAAAGCCCCCAACTTGGTTTATTTTTTTAGGTTCTGATACGAGAATGTTAGCCCTGGATGGAGGGAATCCGAGTGAACTCTAGAGTGAGAGCTAGTATCTTCTATGTTTAGCCGGTTTTCAGAACTATTCAAATTTTAAATCAGCCAATGTTCTTTATAGCATCTCTAGTGAGGGTAAAGAATATTATTGCTCCTATTTGACACAACACAATTTACATACTTTCACAATAGAATTCCTATACTTATTATTGATTCATGATAAGAAAAAAGATATTTTCATATTAAGTACTTTTTTTCTACAAAAAATTTAGTTATCTTTTTAAGTTGTTAGTATTTCGTTAAAATATCAAAAATACAAAAAATATTTAAATTCCTGCAAAAATCATTTTTAGTTTAAGTAATTATTTTTTAAAAAATAGAAAAACTTTCTAAAAAGTGCA
>JXCR01117004.1:190336-216663 GCA_002079205.1 Phalaenopsis hybrid cultivar
ATATATATATATATATATAAAGGGGTAATGAGAGTATCGACGTGGGTAACCTCGAGCCTCCCTCCATAAAAAAATGGAAATGTGAGTATTAATGTGTACATACCATGGATCTCCCTCCATCAAAATAGAAAAGGTGAGTATTAACGAGACATACCCCGGATGTCCCTCCCTCCATCAAGAACATGGAATTGTGAGCATCGACGAGGATATACCCTGGATCTCACTCCATCAAAAATATAAAAAGGTGAGTATCAATGGGACATACCATGGATCTCCCGCCACCAAGAATGGATCTCCCGCCACCAAGAATATAGAATTGTGAGTATTAACTGGGATATATCCCAGATCTCCATCCATGAAAATAGAAAATGTGAGCATCAATGGGATATACCATAGATCTTCCTCCATCAAGAACACGGAATGGAGCGTATCAACGAAGATATACCCCGGATCTCCCTCCATCAAAGATATGAAAATGTGAGTATAAATGGGACATACCCTGGATCTCCCTTCATCAAGAATATAAATATGCAAGTATCGACTGGGATATATCCCAGATCTCCCGCCATGAAAATAGGAAATGAGAGCATCAATGGGATATACCCAAGATCTTCATCCATCAAGAACACAGAATGGTGAGTATCAACGAAGAATACCCCATATCTCCCTCGAACAAAGATATGAAAATGTGAGTATCAATGGGACATACTTCGAATCTCCGTCCATCAAAGATATGGAAAAGTGAGCATCAACGGGACATATCCCAGATCTCCCTCCATAAAAAATATGGAAAGGTGAGTATCAACGGGACAAATCCCGGTTCTCCCTCCATCAAGAATATCAAAAGGTGAGTATCAACGGGGGTGTACTCCAAATCTCCCTTTATTAAAATAGAAAATATCCATTTCACTCTTACTTGAAGTAGAAGATGAATAACAAGGAAAAGGTGAGTACGATCGGAGGTATCTCCCGGGTTTCCCCCTATTTGAGTACGAGACATCCATTTTGTCTTTACATAAAGCAGAAGAGATGTAATCTCACAACATTTTTTTTCTTTCTTTTTATTATTAGAAAATGAGGTTAAATTGAATGCAGGCAAAGCTGTTACAATAATATCCGACTCAACAACATTTGGCTTACTGTATGCTACAATGGTTATAGATGCCACACCAAGTGTCCCATGCAACAACTCACTGGCCTCTACAACATGCCCGACAAACGGTAGATATCCCAGCTTGTAGTGGAATGACAGGTATAGTCTGATCTCCTACTATAAGGACCCTATGGTAATTTATAAAAAAATTCCTTACTCCGAGTTTTGAAACATCTGAGCAAATGATAGGAGAATTTCCTCTTAAAGGACAGAGCTACTTCTACAATCTTCTTGGCCAGAAGATCGACAATGGCAACATCGACATGGACTGCAGGCTCAAAACGGTCTGCTTCTTGAGGAGGGAAGAACCCCTAGCAATCCTGGCGGGGACATGATTCACACAGGCATATGAAAGATTCTCAACCAACGAGATTTACATATCTTTTAGGCTATAACCCAAACAAAGAAAGGATTCTCAGCTAGTGGGATTTGAACATCACCCCAAGCTGGAATCGAAAAAAGGACACTACAGGTACATGATCCACACAGCTAGACAAAGCAGGTCATATTGGGGACATTGTCCGCATAGCCAGATAAAAGAGAGAAACAATTCTTAGCCAATGGGACTTGAACGTCATTCCAGACTAAAATTGAAACAAGTAATGGCGAGGACACGGTTAACATATCTCGAGAAATGATTCTCAATCAACGAGGAAATTCCCCTAGACTGGAACAGAAACAAGACATGCAAGAGAAAAGATCCACACATCTAGATAAGAGAGAAAAATGAATCTCAGCCAACGGGACTCGAACGTCATTCCAGGCCAGAACTGAAACAAGTAATGGCAGAGAGATTGTCCACTCAGTCAGAGGAATGATTCTCAATCAACAAAATTATTCTCCCAAACTGGAACTAAAGCAATTCAAGACGGGGAAATGATCTACACAACCAGACAAAAGTGATAAATGATTCTTAGCCAACGAGACTTGAACATCATTCTGAATCGAAACCAAAACAAGTAATGGTGGGGACATTGTCCACTCAGCCAGAGAAACAATACTCAATCAACGAAACTATTCTCTCAGACTAGAACCAAAATAAGTCATGGTGAGGGCATGATCTGCACATCCAGACAAAATTGAGAAATGATTATCAACCAACGGGGCTTGAATGTCATTCCCAGTTGGAACCAAAACAAGTGCTAACAGGGACAGGTCCAAACTGCCAGAGAAAATACGTGACATCGTAGAAGTAAATACAACGTCTCTAAAGATATTGGATGATTCAACTATCGTAGGAGTAGAGATCCTTGAGAATGCAAAAGAACCGTCCGAAAGTCTAGAAAATACAGAAGGAAGCTGAAGTGTGCGTTCATCTGGTACTGCCCTCTTCCTCGAGGAAAGGTTAGTACCAATATGAGCATCTATAACAGAAGAGGTGCAATGTGCTTGTTTCCTCTTCTTCAAAAGAAGTCACACAGCAAATGCCTCAGAAAGCATAAGATTACTCAAGGTAATCATAAGAGGGTGCTTGACATAACTAAAAGTAATGGTCCCCTCAACCACACAAAAAATATTCGGTTAAAAAAAATTGAACTCTCCCCAGACAATTCGATCGTGATCAACTTCTGATTGTCCATTTCTATCAACCAAAGAGGGATCGATCAAACTCAAGAATAAGGCATGAAGACAATCAAATTTCACAACAACATAGATGCATATGAAAATACATCAACCGAGATGTTGAGGATGTGAGAGGGATGGAAAGGCATCAAGCCGCTAACCATAACAACCGACAAAAGTATTGAAATTTAAGGTTTCGAAAAGGTGTCAAGAGTTACACAACAAAGAAACTGAATCATTAATTTTGTAAGTAATAATCCTGATGAAGAGAGAGAGAGACCCATTCCCAAACGAGTCATCATTTTATTGTAAGTCATTTTTAAAAATACATGGAGTCGCCAGCTTGTCTTATCACCCGTGTGATTCTCTTTTCCAAATAAACTCCCTCTCAAATCATAGAAAGATCCGAAGATGAGAGGAATAAAAAATAGGACAAACGACAAAAATTAGATGAACAAATTTTATAAGGAAAAAAGGAGGGCTCACGTAAGCTAATCCCCATGTAATCGGGTAAGAATGGATGTCCAAAAAAATTTGATTGAAACATCTTGAAACACAACCTGCAAAGAGAATCCTGATCCCCGAGGCTTACTGCTTATGCACAGTATAACAATAGTTCTGTGGTATTTTTCACTTATATTTTCTTATTTTGCAACAAAACCAAAAACTTGATCCTGAAGAAAAATAAGAATTNTTCTTTGAATTCAATTGAGGAGGCCATTAAGGTAGTTCCAAAGGAACTATACTCCAGTTTACCTTGTCTGGGATTCACCTAGATAAACCCCAAGATAGAGTCTAGGATATGTCTTGAGGATTAATTTTATTATATCATATGCAAATCTTCTTAGAATTTGTAGATAACAAGGAAATGGAAGTTCTCGAAGTAAGTTTTGATGACTTAATCCTTTACTTTCATGAACTTTCACCTAATCCTTGAGTAAATCTCATAATAATTAACCCGATGTCATCAAACTGTGAGTAGTTCTTTAACGAGTATTTAAATCATCTACTTTTTGATCCAACCAAAATGATTGAATCTTAACAATCAATGTATCATAATATCCTAAAGGTTCATATCAAGAAGAGTTTGAAACTCATAAGTCAATTCAAAGAAATGAAATGACTTTTCAAAAAAAAAAAAAAGATAGAACTCAAAATAAAAAGTGTGAAAGGCATAAATGTCCAACACTTTTGAGAAGAAGCTTGAGGTTAGAGAAAAATTAAAAGGTAAAAAAAGAGATAAAAAAAATCTTATGGTTATCAAACTCTCTTAATAAGATCTTTAGGGTATTTTGTTCAAGAGAAATGTTAAGTGATATTGGGATGGTTGGTAACACAATAATTGATTTAAATACATCTCCAAAAATGAAAATATTTTCCCAACACCCGGATATGAGTGATGAGATTTTCTCAAAAAAGTGGAATTAAAGAAAGGGGTAGGTTGGATAACACTTAAGGAAAGTCCAACCCAAAGCTAAGATTTGCAAATATTGCATTATACATGATGAATTTGGTAGCCCACATGAGAGATGTTAAACATTTGATTGATTTGATGTGTCATGTCATATCATTTTGATAATAGGACATTGTTTGAAAATGCCAAAATTAATTTATCTTGCCTAATGCCATAAAAAATGAATGTTTGTAGTTTACATGAGAGAAAACAACATTGTTGATTCTTTTAATACAACTTTGATAAGTTTGATAAAAATTCTTCATGCAAATAAAAATAACAATATGATGTAATTTTGTGGGCTTCTATCCACCCATTTCACGGTAAATGTGTTGACATCCTTGTATGGGCAAAACTTCCTTCGGAAGTCGACTTGCCTTCTTTATGGGTTACTACCCAAACATTTCACGCAAAACACTTTAACCTTTCGGTCTGAGGTATTACTTCCTTCAAAAGTTGAATCGCCTTTTTAGTGGGTTACTACCCACTTGCTCCATGCTATGCAAGCCAATCTTCGGGTCAGAAGCATTCCTTCCTTCGGAAGTTGAATCGTCTTCTTAGTGTGTTACCATTCACTTGCTCTACGCTAAACACGTCAATCTTTGGGTCTGAGGAATTCCTTCAATCGGAAGTTGAATTGCCTTTGTCATGAGCATTATCGTAAGAAATATTGTACATCTATACATATAAATTTACCTCGGGGTCCTGCAGTCATTTCTTCGAAAGTTGACTCACATTCTTTATGCATTACTACCTAAATATTTCATGCTAAACGTGTTGATCGTCAGGTCCGATGCATTCCTTCTTTCGGAAGTTGAATTGCTTTCATCATAGGTACATTGTACGACATACCATACACCCACTGGTTGTAGTCCATATGCATTGACCTTTGGGTCCGAAGCAGTCATTCCCCTAAAAGTTGAACTACCTTCATTGTGAGTTGTCATAGACAATAATATTAACAACAAACAAAATGTACAACTCCGTTTGGAAGAGTTGGACAACCTTGATGGGCTAAGTTTGCAAGCCAAATAAAATCTCGAGATATATCAAGCTCAAATGGGCAGAGCCCACATTAAACTCATAAGGACCCATACCTTTATGGTTGGAGGCATGGTGTTGGTTTTAAGCTGACCCATTGTGGCTCATTATCATACGCATGGTAAGTTTGAACCCGCGTGGGAATGACCATTCATGATCGAAAAGGAATACGAAAATGGAGCCTACATACTAATTTACGTAGATGGAGTTCATCCATTCCTTCCAATCAATGGGAAGTATTTAAAGATGTATTTTTCTTGGGCATAATTTGTAATTTATTTATTTTGTACTTGATGTATTTTCAAACTTGATATACTCATATAACTCAATTAACAAGTAATAAAAATGTATCTTTTGATACTTAATTCGTAAGCAATAAAATTGCCTCACTTAATGCTTCATTTGTGTAAACCACTTGTGATGATCTTTCTTATAATTGTTAAACGAAAACTTAAAATGCATATGTAAAGGAAGTCATGTGCTTCTCTTAAAACTGATTTTTGGGTTTCATCCAGGCTAGGTGTAATTCCTCACGGTGTCTTATACCTGGCTAGTAATCAATGTAAGAGAAGTCATGAGTCTCTCTTATCATATCTTTTTTAGTTACACGCTTCTTATGGGTTTGAATCAATGACTAACCAATCATGATAAAGGAATGTGATCGATATCCTTAAGGGATATGTTTTGGTTTAATCTAAAGCTAAAAATTGTTATGGTTGGATCACCTAGAGTATTTAACTTTCTTGATTAACTTAATTAATTGTCTTTACCTTGTCAAAAACATGTTGATCGGTTGAACCACCTTAATGATATTACTAATCCATGTTTCATCGGGATACTTGGGAACCTGATTACCTTTCAACATTTCAAATTGACTATGCTTAATAATGGTTGATGCAAGAGAAGTTCTATACTTCTTTCAATATGATATTTAGTCGTTATCCAAGCAATGTGTAATTTTTTTGGGTGTCCTATACGTAGTATAAAAAATGCTCAATATAGAGAAAAACCTTAGGGTTCTCTTAAAACACAGGTTGTTTGCTCATGCTTCGTGCGATTCCAAATCATGTTTGACCCATTCATCATAAAGGAATATGGCGAGCACCCATTTAAGCAGTTATATGTAAATTTCACTTTAAGACTAAATGTATTATGGCTAACACACTCTGTTTAGCTAACCTTACTATCTTGATTGACTAAAGTTAATTTCAAGCGATACTTGTCATATACGAGAAAAGCCATGCATTTTTCCCGATACTCTCTTCAATTTCATGCTTCGTGCGAAATCAAACCAACTAGTTTCTCAGGCATCGTAAATAAGCATGTTAGATACTCATGCCCACACATGAATGTGATAAATATCCTTGTCCCACTCATTATAAATTAGTGTGATAAATGCCCTTTCAAGGGACACATTTGAGTTTAACTTTAATGATATAACTTTATGGTTAATGCACTTTACTGGACTATCCTTATGGTATCTTGATTGACCAAAGTCAATGTCAATTGATGTTTTTTAGGTGTGAAAAAATCCATGCGCTTTTCTCAACATACATTTTCAATCGTGCATTTCAATGTAGGGTCTGAAACAACACTGCTCTTGTCAAATCATGTTTTAGGATAGAAGTAAAACCACCGAAAATGAAATAAGATTTCTGATTCTTAGATTAAAGCTAGAGTTGGATATGAGTCTCCTGAAATTTCTCCTCGAACTAGTCACCCCGCTTGCCATTCAGGTAGGATATCGATCCCTTGGCATTCATTCCTAATGTAAAAGGTATCTCAGGCTTTGTGCCTCGATCAAATCTCAGGCTGGATATAAATATCATTGTCTTTCTTCTTTATATGATCAGTTTGACTAGCTCTTGAGTGGATGCAAGTCCCTTGCCGTTCTTTCTCGAACTAGTCTCCTTCTAGGTTGGATGCTAGTCTCTGAGCTTTTCTTCTTAGTCTACTCACGCTTCATGCCTAGATTAGATATTAGGTTAGATGTGAGTCTCAGTGCTCTCTCCTGTTCTGATCACCATGTCTACCTCTTAGGTTGGTTGTGAGCCTCCCTTAAATGGATTAGGGTTCTCCTTCCAAATGTAATTGACATATTAAATCAAATTTTTAGGGATATGAGTAAGAGCACCTTAAATTGAGTAAGGCTTTTCAACTCCTCCCTCAATTAGTATCAGGTTAATATTGAATGATTAATGAGAATATTTCATTTTAAAGTAATGAGACTATATTCACTCACATGGAGTCTTCCATAGCTTCTAGATCGAAGAAATATTTCATCGAGCGTTCCTAGTGAAAGTTTGGGTTTCGGGCTAGACCGATGTCCCGAGGCCGACCCTAGGGGCGCACACACCCAAAATACCTTTTTGGAGTGTCAAGCTTAAGCCTCCAGAGGTATAACACATGATTTGAAAAATTGGCACAGACTCGACACCTAAACGTTGAATAAATTGGGTGTCAAGTCCTCAAAATAGGCAAAAAATTGTCATTTTTCTGAGAGCGTGGCGCCATGGTGCTATCTGAGTGGCATCAAGGCCCTAATGTGCCTTGCTAGGGGCTTGCCGCCTAGGAGTCAGTCACCTTCCAGGTGTGATTTCGGCCAATTTGGGTGCTGATTTGACTCCTGAGGCCACCATTTTCGTCTGAGATGTGATCATGCGGCTGGGGAGTAGGAAAAGGTGATGCAAAAGGACTATTTTTACCTCACTTTAGAAGCTTCTTGGGCATATTTTGATGGCCTTTTGGTCATTTTGGAGGGTCGGCTGCTGCTTAACCGATCAATCCTCTCCATTCGAAGGATTGAACACCTTTTTGCCAGGGAGATTGAGAGAGCTTTTGGGGATTGATGAGGACTTCTTCCTCCTTGTGAGTTAGGGTTTTTCCTCCTCCATTTCTTCTTCATTTTTCTTCTCTTCCTTCTTAATTCCCTCTTCTCCTTGGAATTTCTTCTTCTTCCTTGGGGCTTGAAGTTTTGAGGGTTTCTTCAAGGAGAGAGCTAGAAGTTGGACATTCCTCCAGCTCTTCTTCTTGTGTGCTAACATTTTCTTCACTGGGGAAGCTTCTAGGGAGTACGATTAGGAAAGCATCATCCTAATTTGGGAAAAGCCAACTTTGTTGAACTCCGGTGATCTCTCCGCGAGGAGAGCTTCTAAGTATCTTTGGAAAGGATTCATGGGCTTCTCTCTTAGCTTCTAGGATAGCTACTTCCCAAACTACGACGAACTTCGAGCAAACTTCACGGTGGTGAGAATTCCTTCCTCTTTTGCATTTTCTTCGTTAATCGACCCTAAGGTAGGTGTTGATAGGCGTACGAGCTAAATCACCCGCATGGGAAGTGTGAGCCAGCACAACCACGTGCATATGTGATGGATCGTGGGCCTTCCTAGAGCAAACCTTTAGGTTACGGTTTTCCATGCGTGATCAAATTCCCCTAAGAAGCTGAGTGATCTCTTTATTGCGAACCCTAGCACATGTTTTTACGAGTTGGAGTCGCTTCCTCCGCTTGCTTTGGATTCCCCGATTTTCCTTGGAGAAATTGGGATGGTGGGTTGTGCAAAGTGAGAAAAGCTTTGTAGCTAGCTCATTTTGCAAAGCCTTAAGGCGTCTTGAAATTGGAAAAAGCTTTGTGACTTGCTCATATCACGACGGCGTGGAGAGTTTCTTCCAAAAAAATCTAGAGAGAAACTACCCACTTGCCTCGCCAAAGCATGAGGTGGCTATGTCACATATCCAAGCGCCAAACCCTAGGTTCCTAAGCAAGGACGTTAGTGCGAGCATTGTTTGCTATCGAGCATGTTTGCTTTCCTTGGATTATGTCACGTGTTCCTTGCATGGATCTTCCCACACTTGCACCACTTGTGCCTTGGTCGGTCGTTCTAGACTGATTGACATCACTTGCAGCTCAATATGTCATCCCAGATTAATCGACATCACTTATGTCTCGATCGGTCATCCTTGATTGATCGACATCACTTTTGTCTCAATCATTCATCCCAAATTGATCGACATCACTTGTGCCTTGATAAGTAATTTTAGACTGATCGACATCACTTGTGTCTCGATCGGTTGCTCCAGACTGGTTGGCTGCTCTAGACTGGTCGACATCACTTGAGCCTCGATCAGTTGCTCTGGACTAGTCGACACCACTTGTGTTTAGACCAACCTCCCGACCAAGTTGGCACAACTCTTTGGTTTAACTGGTTACCCCGACTAGGTCGAATGACCACTTGCATCATTGCAGGTTTGGCATGTGCATGTGCATGCTTGCCTATCCGCACATTGCATTGCATCGTGTTTATGTTTGCCTGCATTATCATTGTCATTTGCTTGAGTTGAACATCTCTTTGTGTCACTACCTCTTCGGCATACCATTTTCGGGCCACTGCCACCATATCATGCACATCCCTCTTCGGTTCACTGCTTCCTCGGCATAACCTTATCAGGTCACTGCTACATGACATGGCCATTCATTTTTGGGTCACTGCCTCATTGGCATACCCTTTTCGGGCAGCAGTCGCCATGACATGCCCATCTATTTTCGGGTCACTGCCCTCCACATAACCTTTTCGGGCTGCTGGCACCACAACATGCCCATTACTTTATAGGTCACTGCCTCCTCAGAATACCCCTTTTGGGACACTGCCCCCACTACATGCTCATCCCTTCTTGGGTCACCGCCTCCGGATACCCTTCCCGGTTCAGTTGCACTTACACGCTAGGATTTCACGAAAGTATACTTGTTGTATCAATAATATCAGATTATGAGTCCAGAATATCGATTCCACAAGAAAGAGAGATAGTTAAAGTCTTAAGAAAAGTTCTAGCTTACTAAAACGAGTCAGCTTGGAAGTAAAGTTAGTTTTAAGTATTGCTAACTAAATCTACAGAAGCACTGCCTACAATTTAAAAATTACTCCTATAGAAATCCTACAAAATTTATTTAAAGTAGTGAAAATTAAGATATAAAAACTACCCTCCCTTGCAATGATAAATGTAGTGTATAGGAAAACCAATACTTATAATTGTGATTATGGCTAGTGACAAATAAGAGTAATTTTCTACTTCACCCTCTTCCGAGTGCATAAAGAAGCTCTGTTAAACTGTTTTTAATTCCTTAAACCCTAATTTCAACCTATCAAAGACTACTTCCCTATCTATTTGCATCTTTCTATAGTTTAATTTTGTCTCATAACCTAAAGTTTAATGTGAATATTCTAATCATTCTTCCATAGCTCTCTCAAGTCATTATGGATTGCAACATGTGTTAACTAATCATTAAGCCGAAATGAACAGTAAATGAAGCATAGAATAATAGTCATCACATTAAATATGGAAAATAAATTTCATAATCATTCAACCATTCCTATATAAATAACATAATCATTGCAAAAGTAAATTTAAAAGAGTACTCACTAAGCTTGGAAAACACATCACAAACCATCATTAACATAAAGCAAATCCACTAGTATATGTGTTTTACAAAAATACAATACAAGATAAGTACAATACTTAGCTCTTCCTCTGTTCAATGCTCTGAGAATGCTCTCCTAGGCTTTTCCAAACCTTTGTTGCATTACTGATGTAATCTTCTTACAATAAATATCTCAATTCTCACTACTTTCTCTAAGTAAAACCCTAATTCTCTCTTATAGAAATCCTCTAATGTTCCTCTTCTTCCCCTCTCAAAATACATCTCTCCATGCTCTTTTAGAACTCCTCACATCATAGAGAGAACTGCTGAAAAAACTGCCTAGCAGTTGCTGGCGCCTATAGCCCAAGCTCTCTGTCTACCTGGGTAGAGACTGGCGCCTAGGTGCCCACGTGTGTGGTGTCAGGCCGCTTAAATGTAGCATCATGGCACCTAAAGGCTGGTGCCTAGGCGTCAATCACTTGGTGCTAGTTTAGCTTCATGTCACCTTTGTTCCACTTATATTACCTGTTGTACCTGTAAGAAAAACATAAAAATACATTCCTTTAAAGTGCAACTTCATCCATTAAAAGCTGCAAAATGTAAAGGAACGTAAGCATGCCTTTGTTCATATCAAAAATCTCCAAACTTAAACGTTATTTGTCCTCAAGTAACACTAATATTTTTAAAATCAATTTTATAAATTTGAGGAAGTGGGTTTCATTAAAGTTATCAACAATTTTGCTTCAGGAAATACATAAAGTATAATTTAGATTAACTCTAGTAAACAAGTTTATCCACAGGGTATGACTAAATGATACACCTAAAATATATAGTCTTTATGTACACATTTTTATACTTATTTTTGAGATATTGTGCTTTAATGAAAGGTACTTGTGTGTTTTTCTTTCAGATACAATCAAATGAATGAAAAATGGTGAAAAGAGTGAAAAATGATCAAATTTGGAGAAAAAATTAAGAAGAAGTGAAATTGAACTGAGGTGCCTTATGCGCTAGTGAAACAGATAGTCGCGCTTAAGTGCTCAGTACTAAATGCTTAAGTGCCAAAAGTAGTTACTTTATGATATAATAAATTTGAATGAATTTTTGAAGAAGTGTTTGAAGCAACCCTTGTTGAAAACGTGGGAAATAGTTAATGAACACGAAAATTCATTCAATTGGCTTTTAAAAGGAGGCAACTTCTAGAAGGTTCATTGAATGTGGACACATTTTAAAGAGACCAAAATACCTTTTGAAAAATTATAAAAGAAGACTTGGATTGAGGAGAAGAGGGAGTGAGCATCCATCCAGAGATCGCAAACCACCATTTCAGTCACCCATACGCCGCCCCCGCCCCCGCCTTTGCCGCCACTTTTCTTTTTATTTTAAGTTGTAGTTTGTATTTTAAGCGAAGGAAAAGATTTAAAGGAACTTCAAGACTTTGGTGGAGAGGATTTTAGATAAATTTTTATCTTTGTGACTATATTTGGTTTTAATTTAAACTTCTTGTTTGTTTGCATAATTTATACTTTCAAACTTAAGTGTGGTTGTGTTTTCTCCATGAAATCTGAGTAATTTTTTTTATCTTTTTCCTTAAAATGATAAGTGATTAAGTATTGGATGAAAGTTGTGTGAAGTATGTTGGAAGAAGTTATGATGATTTCAAACCTTGTACTTCATTTACTTCTTGATTTGATCAATTAAGATGTTAATACCTGTTGTGAGAATATGTAAGATCCGAGATGATTGTGAGAATATGTAAGATCCGAGATGATATCTTTTCAGTAAACAAATGGTAAGAATCATATGAAATTGTATGGATGAGAATGTAATTTATATGATTGAGTGCAAATAAATAGAGAAATAAACTTTAAAGGGTGTAGAATTAGAGGATTTTAGAGTGACATACTAAAATCCTCAATTTGATTTATAATTTTAGGTTTTGATACAAGATGTTAGCTCCTAGGTGGAGGGAGAAGAGATAACTGTAGAATGAGAGCTAATATCTTCCTTATCTAACTCATCTTCAAGACTATTCAAACATTAAATTAGTCAATGTTTTTTATAGCATCTCTAGTAAAAGTAAAGATTATTATTACTCTTATTTGACACAACAAAATTAGAATACTTTCACAACAGAATTCTTATACTTGTTACTGATTCATGATAAGGAAAAAAATATTTTGTTTATATTGCCTTCATCTTACAAGAATTTAGTTAAGTTTAGTTTGTTGTTTACTTTATTTTCAATTATAAAAAAATTACAAAATGAATCGAATTTTCATTCCCATTCTATCATCTAGAGTTTGAGTAAGAATATTTTGCTAAGTAGAATTTGTTATTTAATTTCTCCTGATTTGTAGTTGCATATTATAAGTTGTCCCCGTGAGTTCGATATTTGGGGCTTAATCAAAAAGTCATATATTACTTGATAATGATATGTATACTTGCATAGTATCATATATTTAAATATAATAATTATTTTCTTATTTGTTTTGAAGTCAAGTTTGTGCATAGCTGTTGTTGGTGATCAAGTTTTTGGTGTCGTTGCAAATTAAGAATTATAAGTAAGGAAAAATTAAGAATATAATCACATATATCACATTTGCATATAAAAAGAATCGGGATCAGTAAACCTTTCATCTAACTAGGAAAGCCTGATTTTCTATTCAATTTAAAAAGGAGTAAATGCTTGCTTACTAAATATTTTAGCATGAGTAAACCTTTTCTCCACCCCCACCCTAAAACTTGATTTTAGCATTTGTATCAATGTAAAATTGAAATATTTAGCATAGAAGTATATTCTACCACATGTGTGTATCTCAAACATTTACAAGTATATGCAGGAAAGAACTAACAGATGTAGAAAGTAAATTGCTGCTAGACAAGATTAATATAAAAATACACCAAAAAGAATTAAAATATTACAACAGATAAGTTTAACAAATCCAAAACAATAATAAAATAGTTCAGAAATACAACCATACCACATCAACACTAAATAATATGTTCAGTACATCAGAAAACAATAAAAAGAAAATACAACAATACAACAATAGGGAAAATAAAGAAATCAATACATCCACATCACCATAAAAATCTATTCCTCATCCCCATTATCATCTTCATCATCAATTTCCTGATGCGAGCGTAGATTTAGTGTATAATTTTGCAAATATTTTTCAATATTACAAAATTACACACGATAGAGATATAATAAATATGTAATATAATCCCAAAAAAAATATCTTTTATGAAAATATTTTATCTTTTAAACCTCTTTTTAAAATGTCAAATCCCTGTTAAAATCAATACAATTATATGTATCGCTCAAGTAATAAAGGTCTCTAATGGAGTCATAGATATCGATCCCACAACAAAGTTGGAAAATCCTTTGAATAAGTTTTTGAAATTATTTTAGAATTAAAAATATAAAATAAAAGTAAAGTGCAAACTTTGAATATTAACTACTAAGATAAATACTATGTAAAATGCAGTTGAAAAACAAATTTAACTAATTAAGAACTAACTTTCAAAAGTAAAATTACAAAAACTAAACATAGTTTTTGTTTTGACGGAAAGTTTAAATTTAAGAAAGTATCATTTCCCTTTACAATGAGTATATGGATTGTGAAGAAATTGAAATCATTTGAAAAAATACATAAAAAACTATTTTGTGTCAGATAGGAGCAATCTTATTCTTTACCCTCTTCTGAATGCTATAAAGAACATCGACTAATCCAGAGTTTGGTCCATAATTTCTTTGTTAGGTTGGGAGGATACCGGCTGCCACTCCAGAGCTCCTACTATTCCATCACCTGAGGGCTAACAATCTCACATTAGTTTCCATTCAACTGGACCAAATTGGGGACTTTAATCTGTCATCTTAAAATCTCTAAATCTGCATCCAACAAAGTATAGTTCACTATTTATTTGCATCCAATCCCATGGATGGCATACTCTTCCATGAAATGAAATGTGATTCTCCCTATGTTATAGAAATCATATCTCATTTAACAACATATGTCTCTCAACAAGTTTTAACATTTTAATTAGCCATATTGAAAAGTAAATGAAGATCGGAGTTGAAATCATCACAAATTATTATCATTTAAAACTGTGGAAAACTAAATCTATTTTTTATAAAACCATATCTCAAAGTAGGGAGAAGGATAAAGAAGACTACTCAGAATTCATGATAGGATACGACAAAATATGAATTTTGCGTATAAAAATAAGTTTACAAAATAAAAGAAAATAAAAACACAACTTAACTCACAAACCTTTCCAAGCAAATCTCTTGAAGTTCTCTCCAAGACTTTCTCTCTTTATAATCACTCACAATTCTCTCTTATAAGTGCAATGAAGAAAAAATCTCTCACCTTCCCTCTCTTTCTACATCCCTAAAAGAAAATCTCCTCTTCTCTCTCTATCTCTAACTCACGCCCCATTCTCTCTCTCTGACGCCACCCTCTTTTTCGAATGAGAAGTCTTCTTCTTTTATTTTAGGTTGCCTCCTTTGGAAAAGAATTCAAAATTCCCTTCAAAATTTCTTCAAAAAGTTAACTCTTTTGAATTTAAAAGATGTGTCATTTGATCCTAGAGTTTATCCCTTCATAAAAGAACCTTCTAAAGTGTCTAGATGCATTGAATTACTCAAGAGGTGAGTATGACTAGTATCCCTTTGAAAATTCTGGCAAAATTCTTCTCGAATCACCTTAATTTGAAAAAGTCATCCCTGACACATCATGCGCCAATCTGGTGCATCATGTGCGAGTTCTCTGGATTTTGGCCCATCATGCGTCGATTTGGCGCATCATGCGCCAGAATCCAAGAATTTGCTATTTTGGTTCCAAATTTTTTTCCTTTTTACTATTTCTGCTCCAAATGCCTAAAAATGATATATCTCCAACAAAAACACAAAAGTACCCTTCTTTAAAGTGCAATATCACCAAAAATAAGCATAAAATAAATAATTAAAATAATATATTATTTTGGCATATCAAAATCCCCCAAACTTAAGTGTTACATGTCCTCAGGTGACACTTTTATTACAAAAAAAATATGACTTAGGATAGAGGTTAACATATAACTACTATACTTTAGTTTAATAAATAGAATAGAAAAATTTAAGAAAAACCCATTAATAACATAGAATCAAAATCTAAGTCTAGGAATATTTAGTAATCAAATTTAAGATTTTTGACTCTCTATTCATTTCAAGAAGATTTATTTTTGTTACATGTCCTCAGCCCGACATTCCCGGTCTTATTCTATGTGACCCAACATTATAGTCTCTATAAAAGTTTGTCTTTGACCATCATAAAATGATTTCAATTTGTGCCCATTCACTTTAAATATTATTCCAGTCTAGGGGACTTCAATATTGACTGCCCTATAGAGATAGACTTTTATAACTCTGAATGGCCCTTTCCACCCAGATTTCAATTTTTCAGAAAATAGTTTCAATCTTTTATTGTAAAATAAAACTTCCTATCCAGGTTCAAATTCTCTTTTTTATTTTCTTTCGATCATGCCATTCTTTCATCTTTTCCCTTTAAATCTCGCATTATCGTAAGATTCATTCCCAATTTCCTCAAGCTCATTAAATTGCAATAATCTTTTCTCACCTGCTTCTTTTAAATTGAAATTGAATTATTTTATCATTTAATAAGCTTTATGCTCCAATTCAACTAGCAAGTGACAAGTCTTCCCAAAAATTAATCTATAAGGGGACATTCTTATAGGTGTCTTATAGGCTGTTCTGTATGCCCACAATGCAATATCCAATCTCGTAGACCAATCCATTTTACTAATATTAACACTCTTTTCAAAAATTATCTTAAATTCACAATTAGATACTTCTGCTAAACCACTAGTCTAGGGATGAAAAGAAGTTACAATTTTATGCATTATATTTAATTTTTCCACCAATCTTGCAACTGTTCCATTCCTAAAATGAGATCCTCCATAGGTAATGATTACTCTCGACCTTCCATATCTTATAAAAATATTTTTAATTAAAAATTTTGAAACACTCTGAGCATCACATCAAGGTAAAGTGATTACTTCAATCCATTTTGAAATGTGATCCACCGCAATCAATATGTAAAAATTTTTGAATGGTCACATAAAATCCAATTCTCATGCATAAAAAATTTCAATTTCAAAATTACAATTTAGAGGCATTTAATTTCTTCTTGAGATATTACCTAATCTTTGACATCGATCACATGTTTTGATATATATATATTAACATCTCTAAATAGAGTAGGCCAATAAAATCAAAATTATAAAATTTTATGAACAATTTTATCATTCCTAAAATGTTCTCCAAATTCAGACTCATGACATTTTTAAATAATTTCCTGAATTTCTTTATAAGGCACACATCATCTCATCATTAAATATTTACATTGCTTATATAAATAATGATCATCCCAAACATTTGATTTTGCATCATGATCGAATTTCTTTTCTGTTGTTTTGTTATTCAATATGGTAAAATGCCATTAAAAATATAATTTACAATATCAGCATATCAAGGTATTTCCCATCCTTTTACAACATAAGGTCATTCATCAGGAAAATTTTCTTTAATCTCTTTTTTAAATCAAGTATTTCTTCTTGTTCTAGCTTAGATAGGTGATCAACACATTGATTATCAATTCATTTCCTATCGACGACTACAAAATAAAACTCTTGCATCAGAAGTTCCTATCTAATTACTCTTGGTTTAGCCTCTTTATTTTGCATCAAATATTTAATAATCAATTGGTTAGTATGCACAACACATTTAACGCCTATCAGATATGACCTAAACTTATCAAAAGCATACACAATAGCTAATAACTCTCTTTCAGTGGCGGTGTACTTAATTTGAGCATAATTATGAGTTTTACTATAATGGTATATAACTTTAAAAATCTTATCATATCTCTGCCCTAAAATAGCTCCAATTTCATAATCATTAGCTTCACACATTAATTCAAAAGGTTTCTCCCAATCAGGTGAAACAATTATAGGAGCAGTGATCAATTTTTTCTTTAAAATTTTAAAGGCTTTAGGGCAGTCTTGATTGAAGTGAAATTTTGTATCTTTTTTTAGAATTTGGCAAAAAGGTTTAGTAATTTTTTAATAAACTTTAATGTTTCTTCTGTAAAATGTAGCATGTCTAAAAAGCACCTAGCTCTTCTTGATGTTGTAGGTGGAGGTAGGTTTGATATAACATGTATTTTTGTAGGATATACTTCCATGTCATTTTCTGAAATTGTATGTCCAAGCACAATTCCTACTATAACCATAAATTGACATTTTTCCCAGTTTAATATGAGATTAGGCTTTCTCAATGTTCAAGAACTATTTCTAAATTATTTAAACATATTTTGAATGAAGTTCCAAATACAAAAAAATCATCCATAAAGACTTCAATCCCCTTTTCAATCACATCACTGAAGATTGACATCATACATCTTTGAAATGTTGCAAGTGCATTACATAATCTAAAGGGCATTTGCTGAAAAGTAAAAGTTCCATAAGGACTAATACATGTTGTTTATCTTGATCCTGTAGAGTAATAGGTATTTGATGATAACCCGTATATCCATCTAGAAAATAAAAATATTTATGCCCGCTAATATATCCAACATCTGGTTCAAAAAGGGTAAAGGAAAACGATCCTTTCTGGTGGGAGAACTCAATTTTTAATAATCAATATAGATTTGTCAACTAGTGAATTATCTTATTGATATTAACTTATTATGCCCATTTGTCACTACAATCACACCTCCTTTCTTTGAAACATAGTGAATTGGACCAACCCAAGCACTGTCTGAAATAGGATATATTATTCCAGCATCTAACCATTTTAAAATTTCTTTCTTTACAACTTCTTAAATCATAGGATTTAATCTCCTTTGAGGATCAGTTGTTGATTTATGTTAATCTTCTAATAAAATTATATGCATATAAATTGACCGACTGATTCCTTTAATATTAGCTAATGTCCATCCAAAGGCTTTCTTATATCTTTTCAAAGTTTCTAACAACTGTTGTTCTAGCATATCAGTTCATTTTAAGGAAACTATAACGGGTAATGTAGATAAATCTCCTAAAATGCAAACTATATATGTGTAAAAAGCATTTTTAATTCCAGTTCAAGAGGCTTATTAATAGATGTAATCAAATTCTTGTTACCTTTTGTAGGATCTATTAATTCAAATCTTTCCTTACCATGACTCATTTCCTCTTTACTCACTTCCATAGATTCATCTTGAATTTTATCCTCATCTTGATATTTCATATATTACTTTTTAAATTATCTTTCAAAGTCTACTTGAAATATTTATTACTTAAATATTCATTAATATCCATCCTAAAACATTCAATCTCTTGCTCATTTGTAGGGTATCTCAATGATTTTGTAATATCAAATGTAACCTTTTGATCACTAACTCTTGTAGTTAGTTCTCCATTTGCACATCTATCAAAGCTCTTCTAGTGGCTAGGAATGGTCTTCCTAAAATGATAGGAATTTCTTTATTTTCCTTCATATCTAATACAATAAAGTCTACAGAAAAAGTAAATTTATCAAGTTTTACCAAAACATCTTCTATACTCCTTTAGGATAGGTAATCGAACGATCAGCTAACTGAAGAGTTATAGTTGTAGGTTAAATATCTCCTGAGCCCAACCTTCTGAAAATTGATAATGACATAAGATTAATATCGGCTCCTAAATCACATAAAGCTTATCTGTAATATCATTCGACAATAATAAAAGGAATTGTAAAACTTCCAGAGTCTTTAAGTTTTTCAAGAAGCTTTTTCTGAATTATAATGCTACACTCTTCACTGAGTGCAATAGTCTCATTATCTACAAACTTCATTTTCTTATTAAGTATATCCTTCATAAACTTCACATAGCTTGGCATTTGTTCCAAAGCCTCAACAAATGGAATGTTTATCATTAATTTCCTCAATACATCCCAATTGATTTTCTATGTTTCTGATAGCAACTCCTTCACTCTGTAATTGATTACCCATTTGCAATGTCAATTCTTCCATTGATAGTTTTTCTCCTTATTCTACAAATTATTAAAACCTGGGGGTTAATAAGGTTTTTAAGTTTGATTCACTTGATTGTTGTAGTTTCACAATGGGTTTGCAGCAGTGTTTCATATTACAAATTTGCAATATAAAATTATTATTACTCTAACAAAAGTTTGGATGATTCTTCCAAACAGGGTTATAATAATTGGCATAAGGGTTATTAGAACGATTTTTTATTTCATTTAAAGTCTCATAAGAAGATTGAGATTCTATCATTTGTCCCAATGAGTTTTCCTCAAGCACAGGTGTTGTCTAAGAATAATTCATTCCATGTTGATCTATCTTCTTTGATATAGCAGCTATTTGGTGAGCTAAAAAAGATATAGCATCAAAATCATGAATACTAGCTATTCTTTTTGGATTTACCCTTTGAGAAGCTCGTTAAAAATTATTTGTAGCCATCTATTAAATTAATGAATATGCTTCATCAAATGGTTTTGGCATTAATGATCCACCAACAGCAGCGTCAATTATCGATCTAAGAGATCCAACCAAACCATTATAAAAAGTTTGGATTATTAATAATTTTGACAATGCATGGTGTGGACACTTTCTAAGGAGATCTTTAAATCTTTCTCAGGCTTCATAAATTGATTCTCCTTCAAACTGACAAAAAGATGTGATATCATTTATAAGTTTAGAAGTTTTTGAAGGTATGAAAAATTTAGATAAAAAATTTTGTGATAAATCTCCCATGTTCTGAAAGATTCAGGTGCTAGTAATTTTAACTGCATCTTTGCTTTATCCCTTAGTGAAAATGGAAAAAGTTTAAGTCTGACAGCATTATTTGACACTCCATCATAATTAAATGTTGTACACAATTCTAGAAAACTAGCAAGATGTAAATTAGGATCTTTTGTAGGTGTTCCCCCAAACTGATTGTTTTGAACTACTTGGATAATAACAGTTTAGGCTCAAATTAATTGGCAACTACAACAAGGTTTTGAATACTCAAATGAATTTCATCTACTGTAGGATTAGCTTAAAATAGGTAATTAAAAATAAGCAAACATACTTAAATAAGAAAATGTTCAAACTAAACTACAAATGCTCTTTTGTTTATTATTTTTCTGAAATAAGATAAAATAAAATATTAATATTTTCCATTACTTCCTCGACAACCGCACCAAAAATTTGATGTGGGGCGAGTTAGTGTGACAATTTTGCAAATATTTTTCAATATTACAAAATTATAAATGGCAAATATATAATAAATATGTAATATAATCTCAACAAAAATACTCGACATGTAAATAAATTATCTTTAAGAACTCTTTTTAAACTATCAAATCCCTTTTAATATCAACACAAGTTTATGTATCACTCAAGTAATAAAGGGCTCTAATGGAGTACTAGATATCGATCCTACAGGGAAGTTGGAAAATCCTAAGGTAAATTATGAAAATTATATTATAACGAAAAAAAAAAACAAAAGTAAAAGTAAAGTGCGAAGTTTGGAAATTAACAACCCAAGCGAATGTTAATTAAAATGCAGATTTAAGACCACACAAGTTAAACTAAACTAAATACTAAACTTGATGAAATTATAAAAAATAAACAAAGTTTTTGTTATGATGGAAATTTCAAATTTAAGAAAGTATCCTTCTCTTTTACAATGAGTACATGGATTGTGAAGAAATTGAAATCATTTGAAAATATAAATAAAAACTATTTTTTGCCGAATAGGAGCAATTCTATTCTTTACCCTCTTCTGAGTGTTATAAAGAACATTGACTAATCCAAAGTTTGGTCCATAATTTTTTGGTTAGGTTGGGAAGATATTGGTTGCCACTCCAGAGCTCCCACTACTCCATCACCCAAGGGCTAACAATCTCACATTAGTTTCCAATCAGCTGAAGTAAATTTGGGATTTTAATTTGTACCCTTAAAATCTTCAATTCTGCATCTAACAAAGTATATTTCTCTATTTATTTGCATCCAATCCCATGGATGACATACTCTCCCATGAAATCAATTGTGATTCTTCCTATGTTGTAAAAAACATATCTCATTTAAGAACATATGTCTCTCAACAATTTTTAACATTTTAATTGGCCATGTTGAAAATTAAATGATGACCGGAGTTCAAATCATCACAAATTTCAATCATTCAAAACTGTTGAAAATAAAATCTAGTATTCACAAAAAAAATTTTCAAAGTAAGTAGAAGGATAAGAAAGACTAATCAGAATTCATGAGAAGGATATAATAAAACACGAATTTCATATATAAAAACAAGTTTACAAAATAAAAGAAAATAAAAAAACAACTTATCTCACAATCCTTCCCAAGCAAATCCCCAGAAGTTCTCTCCAAGTCTTTCTCTCTTTACAATCACTACCAATTCTTTCTTAGAAGTGTAATGAAGAAGAAATCTCTCACCTTCCCTCTACTCCTACAACCCTAGAAGAAATTCTCCTCTTCTCTCTCTATCTCTATCCACGCCCCCTTTCTCTCTCTCTCATGCCACCCTCTTTTTCAAATGAGAAGTTTTTTTCTTTTATTTTAGGCTGCCTCCTTTGGAAAAGAATTCAAAATTCCCTCCAAACTTCCCTTTAAAATTCAACTCTTTGGAATTCAAAAGATGTGTCATTTGGTCAAAGAGTCATATCCCTTCATAAAATTACCTTCCAAAGTGTTTAGATGCATTGAATTACTCCAAGTGGTGTGTGGAAAAGGTATCCCTTTGAAAATTTGCACAAAATTCATCTCAAACTGCCTTAATATTAAAAATGTGTCCCTGGGGCATCATGCACCAGTTCTCTAGATTTTGGCGCATCATGTGCCGATCTGGCACATCATGCGCCGATCTGGCACATCATGCACCAGAATCCTAAAATTCCTTATTTTGGTTCCAAATTTCATCCTTTTCACTTTTTTTTCTCCAAATGCCTAAAAATGATATACCTATAACAAAAATATAAAAATACATTTCTTGAAAATGCAATATCAACAAATATAAGAATAAAATAAGTACTTAAAAGAGTATATTATTTTGGTGTATCAGGATGAGTGGCTGAGGATGATTGGATTGAACTTAAGGAGGCTGGGAGAGGCTCTTGGAGAAATTGTGTAGAGTTTTCCCTATGTTTTTGATGATCTCCAATTTTGGCCATGGAGGGGGCTATTTATAATTGAGGCTAAGGGGGAGGTCTTAGGTTGCCATTGGTAGGTGCCAATAACCTTAGGTGGAGGGCTGAGTTGTGCATATGTCCAATTGGAGATTGTCACAAGGAATGAGCCAAATTTGGCATTTAATCAATGAAGACCTCTCTTTTTTTTAGGTTTTCCAACCATTATCATTAGCTCTGCAGAGGCGGTAGATAGCTAGCTTAGGGAGGTCAGGGAAGTACAATTGTGATTAGCTTAGGGCTTGGGATGGCTAAAATCATGGGTTAGAGTGTTAACCAAATTCAGGGGTGTAGTTTCCATGAATCAATGATTAAAGTGGCTTGTTCACATGGATAGGATGGGGCTAATGTGATCAAGATTTAATTAAATCAAAGGATTAGGGAAAAGTTTAGATTTAGGATTAAAATTGGGATTGGGCTTGGACATGGATTTTGGCTTAGCTTTGGATTAAATCTTGGCAAATTGATTGTTCATATTAGCCTATAATAATGTCTTGATGAATTTGGGAAACAATTTTTTTTTTTTTGGATTTGGATTGATTACATGGCTCAATCTGATAAAATTTGGAATTGGTATCACTTTTGAATAGTTGACTTTGACTTGGGGTTTGGGTTTGGAATTAGGTGTGAGAGGGTTTGAATTTTGTTTGAATTGGGCTTAAATATGATGAAATTGGGTTTGGATTTGAAACTGGGCTATTTTGGAACGAACTTGGTGAAAATTGGGGGTGATTTGGGAGCATTGGGGATTTAAGGGCATTTTGGGAATTTTGGTCAATTTTAGTGGATTTTGGGATATTATGTGCAGTTAGGAACATTATATGGTTAGAATTGGTTTTGGTGAGGTTTGGAATGAATTTGGGGATTTTGGCAATTTTTTGGATGTTAGGGGCATTTTGATAATTTTGGTTGGTGTAATGGTATTTTGGTACTTTTGAGGATTTTAGAGGTATTTGGGCAATTAGGTCAATTTTTAGTTGTTGAACATGTCTTTTGGTGAGGAATTAAAAGTTTGTGCAGTTTGGAAGTTTTAACGTTCTAAGGGCAATTTGTTAAATTTGGGGAAAAGTTGGGATAGAAGGCCAAATTGGGATGTCTTAATGGAATTGGGATTAATAGCCTAGAAATTGTGTAAACTCCTTTCCTAAAATAACAATTCATATAGGGAAGCTCATTTTAGATCCTTCACATGTTGGTCCTAGCCATCCTTGCCAATGATTAAGGGCTTGAGGCCACCCACATGAGTCTCCAAAATGAACTAGGAGATATGTAAGGCCCAAGTAATTTTTGGTTTTCAGTGTGTGTGTGAGATTGTGACCAAGACCAAACTACCTAGGGTTGCCTTAAGCTATCAATGATCCTTTTGAACTCCTTATGTTGGTCCTAACCATCCCAAGTGAGGAATGAGGGCTTATGACCACCCATGCGAGACTTCACAAGAAGAGTCAAGAAGTGTGTAAAATTTTTATGTCGGAGGGTTTGATCCCTAGTCCTCTAGGATAGTCAATAGAAAGGTCCTAGAATTAAATCCTAAGCTCCTAAGAAAGGGAGACTAGACCTAACCAAAATTAAGGTCATCAATCCTCTATTTGAATTATCCCATGTTTTAACCATTTCTCCCCTAATTTCCCCCTAAATCCCCCACCTAAAAGCTCTCTCAAAACCAAAATCTCTCATTCTCTTCCCTTTTGGTCGAATTTAATCCATCCTTCAAATCTTCTCTCCAACTTCTCTTTTTCTCCCTTTCCCTCCTCTACTCCTTCCATATTCAAGTAGTGATATCATTTCTCTCTCTTCTCTGCCTTTCCATCACCAAACAATGAGAGAAACAGAAGCAAAAAAGTAAGGGCACCAAGCCAAGAAAGAAGCAAGGTATATTCAAACAAAGGAAATAAAGAACATCATTTAATCCAAGAAGGGAACCCCCCCAAAGAGTAAAGGTGTAACTCTTTCTGTCTCCTTTTCACTTTATTCAATTTCACTTAATGTAGTTTGTAACTTATCATGACCTTTCCTTATTTTTTTTATCTTCTTTCATTTCTCATCTTGGATCTCCCTTGATATCTTACAATCTTTCATTTTCCATCATGGATCTCCCCTTAAATTCCTCTCTCGTTTCATTGACTCCTCAAACTGATCCTAGCATCCACTTTTTTCACAATTTCTCCTCATAACTGAGACTTAAATTCACTCTTCTTGATATTTCTCTCCAAGACCTTCTTCCTAAAACCAACCTTACAATCATTTCTCTCCACATATACCAAAAACCAACCTTACACTCACACTTTTCCCCTCCTCTCAACGAGAAAAAGCTTATTTACTAGCCTAAAGCCTCAATCCTACCTTCGCTTCTACCTAAACTAAAAATGAAACCAAAAGCCAAACCAAAACGCTACCTTCACTTCTACCCAAACTAATAACTATGCCCAAAGGTAAACATAGAACCAAACTTACTACCAAGACCAAAATCCTAAACAAAACTTAAATCACTACTCTAACTAAAAACACAAACACACGCAAACCAACCTATTAGAGACATGCATATATTAACCTAAACTAAACTATGTGTAACCAAGCCAAGCCTAAAACACGTTACTTAGAACATTAAAAAAACTTAAAAATATGTGTGTGTGTGTGTGTGTGAGAGAGAGAGAGAGAGAGATAGTGAGAGAGGGAAAGGGAGAGAGAGTGTGTGTGTGTGTGGGTGGGTTGGTGTGGGTGTATTAGTCCGTGTGCATTAGTGTTATTGTATGTGTGTGTTGGTGGGTGGGTGAGGGTGTATTTATGTGTGTGTGTGTGTGTACTATAATTAATGTGTGAAAGTGTGTGTGTTAAAATTTATATGAATATGTGAGTATTAACTTGTAGGTATGTAGAAGTGTTAATTTTGTAAGTGAATATTTGTGTAAGTGCAAATGTAAAGAGGAAAAAAAAAGGAAAGATGATAATGAGTGTGTGGGTATGTATGTGTTGACCTCACTTTTGGTTGAGGTCTAGAAACTTCTTTAGTAGCCTAGGTCTAGCCATAAGACTTTCCTACTGACTAGTCTTAGAAAACTAGAAAAGGTACCCTCACCATTAGAAACTCAAAACTCTTCTCTTTACTCAACTTGAATTTCCACATATTGATCCTAACCTCTTACAATTAGTAGGTAAGATCGTTATGAAGAAACTCAAGAAGAGTTCCTATAGGACTACTTGGCCTTAGGATTGACCCTAGGTGTTGGTTTGGAGTTAAGGTACACAATACCCTCACAATATCCTGGCTAAGACCAATACATGGGGGCCCAAAATAAAGATTTCATTGATCCATGGTTCATCTAGAATGGATATCTATCCAATTCTACTTGAAATGCTCATCTTAGGTCTTTTGCCCCAGACACCCCCAAATTACCTAACTGCCCTTGGGACCCTTCTTTAACCCAAAATCCCAAAAATTCTAAAATTCTCAGAAAATTCCAATAAA
>JXCR01117007.1:0-22703 GCA_002079205.1 Phalaenopsis hybrid cultivar
TTAAATACTACCCGTTGATTGGGGTAAAACTCTTTGAAAATCAATCAACTGAAAGGATCGTTCCGAATGTGTCTGGGCCCTCTCATTATTTTTTTCATGTTTGTTTAGATTATCTTTCAGAAATAATTTTGATGTTCATGCATTTCAATTTTCTAATAACTTTGTATATTACCTTAGTTCCCTCTTTCTGGATCTAGGTAGATTTCAAAATTTTGATTATATGATCAAAATATTTTTATTTTCTAAAGATATTTCTGAGCCAATTAATAGCCGACCAAAAGGCAAGATCACTTAATTTTTCTCTTGAATATAATATCGGGACAGTTTTCTTAAGTTAGTTTCTCAAGTTTTATTAATTAGAGGAGAGTTTGGACACCAATTTTTGATTTCATGCTCACCTAAAACTTTTTCTCCGAGAATTACTATATCTGGTAGAGCATATTATAAGNTGGGCCCTCTCATTATTTTTTTCATGTTTGTTTAGATTGTCTTTCAGAAATAATTTTGATGTTCATGAATTTCAATTTTCTAATAACTTTGTATATTACCTTAGTTCCCTCTTTCTGGATCTAGGTAGATTTCAAAATTTTGATTATATGATCAAAATATTTTTATTTTCTAAAGATATGTCTGAGCCAATTAAAAGCCGACCAAAAGGCAAGATCACTTAATTTTTCTCTTGAATATAATATCGGGATAGTTTTCTTAAGTTAGTTTCTCAAGTTTTATTAATTAGAGGAGAGTTTGGACATCAATTTTTGATTTCATGCTCACCTAAAACTTTTTCTCCGAGAATTACTATATCTGGTAGAGCATATTATAAGGATTTTGAATGTCTGAATTCAAACACCAATTTTTTATTTTGTGCTCACCTCAACTTTTAATCTTGTAAAGCATATTAAAGGTTTTCAATTTCCGAACACCAATTTTTGATTTTATGCCCATCATTAAATTTTATGCAGCATATTAAAGGTTTTGAATGTTTAAACACCAATTTTTGATTTTATGTCTACTTCAATTTTTTTAATTTATCTGATGAAGCATTTTAAAGATTTTGAATGTCTGAATTCAAACACCAATTTTCGATTTCATGCTATCCTCAAGCTNGTGTAGCATATTAAAGTTTTTGAATGTTTAAACACCAATTTTTGATTTTATGTCTACTTCAATTTTTTTAATTTATCCGATGAAGCATTTTAAAGATTTTGAATGTCTGAATTCAAACACCAATTTTCGATTTCATGCTATCCTCAAGCTTCTTCTCAAAGAATTACTATATCTGGTAGAGCATATTTTAAGGTATTTTAATGTATAACCTTCCCTAATTACTAATTCTCAAAAACTTCTTAAGATAAATTCAGAGATTTTATAACTCACTCGACCACTTGACATGAGATTAAATAGCTCGTAATATCCTTAGTCAATTACTTGTATTTTGATCACACAATTTTATTTTTGAAATTTTCTTAGGACCCAGTCTTAGATTTGTAAAGGACCCAGTTATTAGGGTATCATGTTTTCTTGTCAAAATGTTGCAAGTTTTATCTTGGATTATTCATTTCGGGATTGATTGTTTGGTATATCAGAACCTTGGGGATAAGAAAAGGTCAATTTCGGGGCGCCATCATAGAAGTTCTGGTAATGTACAATGTCAAATGGTTTGACTTATTTTTTAAACTGGGAGTTTATCATAGATATGATTGAATGTCTGTCATAGATAGACATCATAGAATGTTTATCAGAGATATCATGGAATGTCCATCTTAAATATCATGGAATGTCCATTGTCATCGATATTATGAAACATGGAGTATCTGTCATAAATATCATGGAATGTTTGTTATGAATATCATGAAATGTTTGTTTGTTATGAATATCATGGAATTTCTGTCTGTCATGAATATCCTGGAATGTCTGTTTGTTATGAATATCATGTGATGTATGTCTTTCATAGATATCATTGGAGGCATGTCTATCATAGATATCATGGAATGTCTACTGCATGAATATCATGGAATGTGGAGTATCTGTTATAAATATCATGGAATATCTGTCTGTCATAGATATTATGAAATGTCTATTATGAATATCAGGGAATGTCTTTTAACATATTTGTGGTTAAGTCTAATTAGGTTAAGGTTAGTTAAAACTAACTTAGATAAGGTTTAACTGATTAATCAGACTTAATATGGGTTAATTCTAATTAGGTTAAAGTTAGTTAAACCTAATTTAGGTAAGGTTTAATTGATCAATTATACTTATTTGGGGTTAAGTGTAATTAGCTTAAGGTTAATTAAACCTAATTTAGGTAAGCTTTAGTTAATTAATTAGACTTAATTTGGGTTAAATCTAATTAAGTTAAAGTTAAGTAATCCCAATTTAGGTAAGGGTTATATGATTAATTAGTCTTATTTGTGGTTCAGTCTAATTAGGTTAATGTTAATTAAACCAAATTTAGGTAAGGTTTAATTGATTAATTAGACTTAATATGGGTTAACTCTAATAAGGTTAATGTTAATTAAACCTAATTTTGGTAAGGTTTAATTGATTAATTAGACTTAATTGTGGTTAATTCTAATTAGTTTTAAGGTCGGTCAAGCCTAATGTGGTTAAGGCTTAATGGTTAATTAGGTCTAATGAGTTAGACCTAATTAAGGTTTGATTTTGTATTAAACCTAATTTAATTAAGGTTTAATGGGTTAATTAAGTCTAATCATGTGATTTAAACCTAATTAAAGTTTAATTTTGTATTAAACCTAATTTAATTAAGTCTTAATGGATTAATTAAGTCTAATAATGTTATTTAGACCTAGTTAAAGTTTGATTTGAGTCTATTTTGAGTTGGACTCAATATTGACTTAGTTCATAATGAAACGAGCTAAGTATGGTGAGGAGAGGATTTTAGGGTTTAAAATATTAATTTAAAATTAATAAATTTTAACCCTAATGTAAAAATGTCATTTTAAATTGTTGAATGGTTTGAGAATTGTCATTTTAAGGTTATTGTCTGTCACCTTAAATTTTATAACCATTTTTAATTTTCTTTTTCTTAATTTTCATTTTTATAATTATTTAAAAGAAATAATTACAAAGTGTCTTGAAAATTAAGAAATTGTGTTTTAAAGGATTTTTCTAGGCGAGGAAAAATCAGGGAGGATTCCTACGAGCCAAGAGATAAATCCTTAAAAATTTCATATTTTTCTGTCTTTTAAATAATTTTTAATAATTAAAACACTCTAGAGAGTATTTAATTATTTAAAAATTAAATATAAAGGATAAAATTAAAATTTTCTTATCATAATTTTGTCCTTTTCATGCTGAGTTCAAAGTTATTTTTGTTTTATTTTTATGATTTTTGGATGTGAAGATATTGAATTTTGAAGTTTTAAGGTTTATCTTGATTTAAATAAAATACAGATAAACCTAAAGGAGTCGTGTGTCCTCGGATGGGTAGATGATGCGGTTGATCCCCTGTGGCATCCAAACAGCGGAGATGGTGATAATAAATCAGAGTCGCCTGTTTCCAAAACACAAAAACGGACGACAAACATTCATCCCCTTCATTATATGATAACCTAAAAATTGTTGATGAACTAGGAGCAAAATCTCGCTCGATATTTTATGGATTCCAGTGAATTTTGTTTCTAGAGCTTCATCTGAAGATGAAAAAGGCATTTATATGGTGATGATGAGGTTTTAAATGAGTTTGTTTCACAAAGTGTCAAACCCAAACGCCATTAGGGCTAGCTCAACCATACCTTAGCCACAATTGATTTGAGTTTGATTTGATTAGCTTGGAAGCTTTGTTTGGACCTGAGAAGACTTTGCTCTAACTCAATTCAAGGTCAAATTGAGTCCTTATATGAATTTGATCACAAGGTGGCTCGACCTAGGAGGAGATGGCCAATATGTGGTTTAAAGGCTATGGGGAAGGCCAATTTGGATTGAGCTCCTCCTCATTAAATCCCTAGATGGACTTAGGTAAATCAATTTGAGGTTTTGAAGTGTTTGGTTTCACACTCCCAAAATGTCCTGTTTTGGGTTCTTTCGGGTTAGCCCAATTGAGGGGATTTAGTAGGTTTCCTGCCTTGAATCTATGTGAAATCAATTGCTCAGGGTGTAGAGAGTATTTTTGGTGTTTGGAGTTTTAGGAATTGGAAAGTGTTTAGGGTTTTCCAATTTTTCCTCTGCTATGTAGCTCAGGGGTTTGGTCCTATTTATAACCATTCATGGTGGCTATGGAACTTAGGTTCACTTGTGGAAGGAGATGGAGGTTGTATCTAGTCTGTGGATAAGTCTCCTGACCAAGAATATTTAGGGAGGTAACTTCCAACGCATCATCTTCATGGGTTTTCACTTAAATTGATATTTAAGCTCATAGTTTGGCTCCCCTTTATTGGCTAACTTGGATGGCAGATAAGGCAACTGAAATTGTCTGAATCAGCTTTCACCATATAAGTTTTATTGGCTATTCAATGTATTTGAAGATGGGGTGACACATATTCCCCTTTCTCTTAATTTTGTTGAACATTATGTTCATCATGTTCATGATGGATTTAATTATGAATGGGATAGAGCTTAGAGAAATCCTCTCTTCGTTGGAGGATGGCTGAGGTGAATGTTGTCTCAACCAAGCCATTCCTTAAGAAATTTATAAGGAGATGACATCTCTTTACCCCATGTCATCATAAGTTTAACCTAGGCTAACCATGGGGGCTCATAAATTTTCCTTATGGGTCGTTGGCTATTAAATGAGGTTATGTGGTCATGGGTGACCCATTAGTGATCCCTCATGAGTTGAATTTAGGATTTAATTTTAAAATATGGTTTTAAGGTTACCATGGATTTGTCATACCATGAGCTCAAACCATAATTTTTATTTAAACTCTAGGTTAAATGGTCTTTAATTTTTTTCTCATTTAATTAATTAAATACATAATTAATCAAGAGAATAAAATATTTTGATGAAAATATCAAATTTTGATCAAAATGGTGAGTTTGACCAAATTTGATCAAAGTTGACTTGATTGACCAAGGTTGACCAGTTTTAATCATAGTTGAAAAATGTAGATCTAGTGTTGACTATGACGAGTTACTTGACCATGTCATGGTTAGTTTAGTCATGCGGGTCTTGGGTTGGTGGTACGACCTGGGTTTGACCATGTTTAACCCCGGTTTGTCACCGCGGGTCTTTATGATCATTTTGGTGACCATTAAGTCAAAATTTGACCAGATTAGGGTTTGTCACCGCTGATCTGATCATTTAGGGTGTTGTCATTGTTAAGCTCCAAAAGGAGTGCTTTGAGAGTTATTTCAATTTTTAAGGAATTAATAATGCTATGTATGTCTAAAGAAGTCAATGTTGGTAGATCCTTTATCTTAATGATCACAATGATAATTTTAGGTCTTTTAAATGTGTCGGATAACCTTGAATCATAAGATTCCTCAAGTTGAGTTTGGTCCATGGATGTTATTTTAAGACCTTCACTAAAAGTGGCGTCAACAAGACACTCTATAATATCTATGACAAACAGACATTCCATGACATCAATGACAGACATTCCATTTTGTAACAAACATTCGATGACATTTATGACAGACATTCCATATGACTGATATTCCATGATATCTATGACAGACATTCCATAATTTCTATGACAAACAGACATTCCATGATGTCTATGATAGACACTCTATAATATCTATGATGAACATACATTTCATGATAACTATGCAACCATTTCGTTATATCTTTGACAAACATTCCACGATAGACATTCCACAATGACAAGATAAAAATGACATAAAATGACAAACTCACAGTTTATAAAATGAATCTAAAACCATTTGACTTTTTTTTACCAGAATTGTTGTGATAGATTCACTGAAATTTATCTTTTCCTCAACAAAAAAAATCCAGAAATGAGTAATCTGAGATAAATATTCTGACATTTTGACAAAAAAATATGACTTCAGGGGGAAATAAAATTAATGCCCTAATAACTGGGTCCTTTACTAAAACTTTTGACTGGGTCCTAAGTAAAATTCAAAAATAAAATTGTGTGATCAAATTATAAGTAATTATCTAAGGATATTACGAGTCTCTTAATCAAATGCCAAATGATTGGGTCCTTGCCTTCAACTGAGTTATAATATCTCTGAACTTATCTTAAGAGATTTTTAGAATTATCAATTAGAAAAGTTTAGACTTTCAAAATTTTTAAATATGCTCCCCTAGATATTGTAATTCTTTGAGAAGAAGCTTGACGTGAGCTTAAAATAAAAAATTGGTGTTTGAATTCAGACNTTTCAACTGAGTTATAATATCTCTGAACTTATCTTAAGAGGTTTTTAGAATTATCAATTAGAAAAGTTTAGACTTTCAAAATTTTTAAATATGCTCCACTAGATATTGTAATTCTTTGAGAAGAAGCTTGACGTGAGCTTAAAATAAAAAATTGGTGTTTGAATTCAGACATTCAAAATCACTAAAATGCTTCACTAGATATAGTAAAGAAAAAGCTTGACGTGAGCATAAAATCAAAAATTGGTGTTCGGACAGTCAAAATCATTAATATGCTCCACAGTATATAACAATTCCTTGAAAAAAAATTGAGGTGAGCATGAAATAAGAAATTGGCATTCGGACATTCAAAATATTTAATATGCTCCACTGGATATAGCAATTCCTTGAGAAAAAAATTAAGGTGAGCATGAAATCAAAAATTGGAGTTCGAATTCAGACATTCAAAAGCTTTAAAATATGTTTCACCAGATATAGTAATTCTCTGAGNAAAAAATTGGAGTTCGAATTCAGACATTCAAAAGCTTTAAAATATGTTTCACCAGATATAGTAATTCTCTGAGAAAAAGTTTGAGGTGAGCATGAAATCAAAAATTGGTGTCCAAACTCTCCACTAATTGAAAAAAACTTGAAAAATTATCTTAAGAAAATTCTTCTGATATTATATTTAGGAGAAATATTAAGTGATCTTGCCTATTGGTAGGCTATTAATTGGCTCATACATATCCTTAGAAAATGAAAATATTTTAATCATATAATCAAAATTTTGAGATCTACCTAGATGCAGAAAGAGGGAACTAAGGCAAAAGACTACGTTATTAACAAATTAATTGAAACTTTACTCTGGAGTCATATCTTTTAATATCCAAAAGATCTAATCCATGTCATGAACTTAAAATGATTTCTGAAAGACAATTTGAACAAACTTGACCAAAAATAGATTCTCGATCAACTCAACTTCATGAAACGACATAAAATTGATTCTCGATCTTCACACAAAATGAATGACAAACATGGACAACAAGTTTTTCAGAAGACTTGAGGCCGACAAGCATTAAGATTTCAAAAAAAGTCTCTCAACTCTATGTGTTTTTCTACACATACTCTCACGCTATTGGATGTAAGAGCTTCTTGACAAAGGATTATAACTTTCCTTTAGCTCTTCTTATGGGATAGGATATATGTCTCCTACCATTCCTTCCCAAGAAAAACATATTCACATCTTTGAGAAGTAGTATAGAACCTCCTTAAATGGATTATGCCATCTACTTTCTCTCTTACCATTGGATGTAAGATCTTCCTGACATTTGCTTTCCTCTAGCATTTTCTTTTGAGAGAAGATGTAGGTCGCATAACATTCCTTCTTAAAATCGACAGACATTGGCATTGACTTCTCTGGTTTGTAATATAAGTGCTCCTTCAATAGATTATGGCATCTACTTACTCCATAATTATTGGATATAAAACCTTCCTGATAAGGAGTTACGATTTTTCAATAGTTTTTACTTTGAGATAGGATGTAAGTCGCATAACATTCCTTCTCAAAACTCATAGACATTAACATTGACATCTCTGGTTAGTAGTATAAGACTTTCTTAAATGGATTATGACATCTGCTCTCTTTCCTAATGATTGGATATAAGTCCTTCCTGATAAGAGATATCGCTTTTCTATAATTATTTCTTTGAGATAGAATGTAATTCATATAGTATTCCTTCTTAAAATTGATAGATATTGACAATTGACATCTTTGAAAAATAGTGTAAGACCTTTTGAGCACTATTTTTGGTTGAGGAGTTGCCCGTTGGAAGTTGTCCGTCGCCGGAATCAAAATCTCATCGTCCGCTTCAGAAAGGCATTTAATTTACATATAAATATATAATTTTAGAAAAACATGAAATCAAATTGTTCCCATATCTTTCACAGTTTAAATGAAAGAGCACCATACCTCAAACCCTGTACCTATCCCAAAAGATAAACATAAAACTTGGCAGTGAGGCTCGATCAAATAAACCAGGAAATATATGACACTTGTTTGGTCTGTGAAAACCATTTTATTTGCCAACAAGTTCCCCTATTTAATATGAAAAATTAAATAAGGTTTATATTAAGCTGTGTTCGGAAAAGCTTCCTATAAGGGCAAGCCACTATAGTTAATTACATTTTAGATAACCGAAGTCACCTAAGAAAACTCTCAATAAAAATCAGGAAATATTATTTTCAAAGAGGTCAAAAGGATATGACTTTTTAATGAGAACAGACAAGGAGGTGTGAAAATTGTGATGGTTCAAATTTAGAACATTTTTTGTAGAATCCAAAAAAGGAAGAACTAGGGGATGTCATAGATCTGAAGAAGAACCTCTGTGACTTCCCAGTATATCCTACTGTTTGGCTTTGTTTTGAGGAGAAATATTTAAATATTTCATCTTGCCAATTTAATTAATTAGGGCTTATATTTATGTGAAACAATCACACTAATAGCATTGAAGATGTGAGGATTTAGATCGTGACGAACGACAACATCAAAATCCTAAGATGAGTTAGGGCTTATATTGTGTAGCATAGCTATACAAAGGCCTAAGGATAAGTGAAGGATTTTTGTTTCATAAAAAAACCACCTCAAATTCCTATGACTTGTTGTTTAATTCTAAGGAAAGATATGTTGTTGTAGATCCTCTTGCTATTGAAGATGGTCGTGTTGCCCACAATGTTAGCTGCAAGTTCCTCGTATTGACGAGTTTAAGCTTTCTAATGTGTCAGGTTATCATGTCAAATTAGTTTCCCTATGGTTATGGTTCTTTAAATATTATGGGGCATATTAAATTTTATTAGAGCGACACCGGTTAGAATCCAACGGTTCCCTCGTTCCAGCACCACTATTTTCTATCAGATTCACTTAGTCCAAATGAATTTACTAAACTCAATTTAATGAATTTCTTACATTCATTTAGACTGTGGGAAGTCTCGTTAACAACCGTAGGTTACCTCTTTCGAGAGTTTCTGATCATCCGATAAAGACATCTTAAGTTAGTTGCAATTTTGGTTTTATGTTGTTTGTGATTAAATTATGAGTTGTCTTATATTTTGAATGTTGTGGCGGTGAATTTTATCTTTGTTAATTTTAATTTTTAGTTTTGGTTTTTCTGGCTAACCTAGCAGTTTTGGTTTTCATGCAGGGTCACATCATTGTTTAACATGCAAGCTTAAGACAATAAATACAGAAAGGTAAATGCATTAATTTAAAAGAGTATTGATCTCGAAATTGTATAGTTGTGTAAAAAATTATATAGTTGACTCTGCTATGCAACGGTACCAAAAGCTTGATGCAATATTTTATGAATTAAGAATTTAAGCAATAATAATGGGATTCCATGAAAACATACTTATCGTTATCAAGTAATAAAGGAATTTCTATTTAAGCCCCAAATATCCATCCCACAAGGAAGGTTTAAATTTGAAATCATAAATTTACTAGGAAATTCATAGAAAATCAAAATGAAATTACTGTCACTAATTTTGAGTGTTGAGATATTATTCAAACTAAAATATTTAACTACTAAAAAAACTGAAATACAAAGTTTAAACAGTAACTATGAAACTATTAAACTATGTTTATGTGATGGCAATTTCTTATGTGAAAAAGCATCTTTCCCACTACTATGAGGTTTTGGTAAAATGAGATGAGATAAATGGTTTAAATATATATTGTGCCAAATAGGAGTAGTTTTAATTTTCTACCATATTACAGTGTTATAAAAAATCATTGGCTAATCCCAGGTTTAGTCATTTAATCTATGGCTAGGGTAGGAGGATGCTGGTTCCCACTCCAGAGCTCCCACTTCCCTTCACTTGAAGGCTAACCCTTGCTTTAGTTTTTAAACAGTAAGACTGAATTGGGGATTTTAGTTTGTCACCCTAAAGATTCTCCAATTCTACACCCAATAAAGTATATTTTTCTATGTATTTGCAGTTAATTCCATGAAGGAAGTTCTCCTTCATGGAATCAAATGTGATCCTCACTCTGTTGTATAACTCATACTCTATTTCTTAGATCACATGTTTCAAAATATATTTTAACAATTCAATTGGCGAGATTGAAAAGTATATTAAGTTTGGAGTTCAAAATCATCACAATTTATTTTATATTTTAATATTGACACATCCATTTTATCTCTTCATTTCACCATATCTCAGAGTAGGGAGAAAGATAAAGTAAACTAGTCAGACTTCATGAGAAATATACAACAAAACACAATTTTCATATATATTAGAATGTTCCTAAAACACTAATAAACAAACAACACTTATCTGAAACTCTTTCTCAAAGCAAATCTCTTGTAGCCTCTTCTAGGAAATAAAGGAAGATGAAATCTCTCACTTTTCTCCTTCTCCAACACTCTTAGAGAAGAATTCACATTTAATCTCACCACAAAACTCTAATTATAAAAACAATTGACTCTAAATGGTTGTGGAATGAAAATGGAAGAATGTGTGATGCGTAGTAGGGTTGAATTGGGGCGATGAAATATCAGGAAGAGTCACTTTTTTTATCAATTTTGGCCCCAAATAAAGCCTAGAGTCGGTTCTCCAATAGCTGCCTCCAAAAATTACTCAAAAAGTGTCCATATTCGTTGAATCTTCTAGAAACATAGGTTGAATCGAAGCCGTCGGCGCCAGTGTTCCGCTATTTAAATCAATGCTCNATCAATTTTGGCCCCAAATAAAGCCTAGAGTCGGTTCTCCAATAGGTGCCTCCAAAAACTACTCTAAAAGTGTCCATATTTGTTGAATCTTCTAGAAACATAGGTTGAATCGAAGCCGTCGGCGCCAGTGTTCCGCTATTTAAATCAATGCTCTCTTGCAAACGACATCGTCGATGCTGAACAAATTTTCAACTTCTTCATTTTTTTTCCAAATTTCTTTCTTCTTACTTCCTTTTTGCTTCAAGTTCTAAAATTCAACAACCTGTAAGAAAACATAAAAATACCTTCCATTAAAGTGCAATAAACCAAAATGAGTATAAAATATGAGTTTAAAAATGCATATATTTTTTGTGTACCATGTACCTGCTAATTCTTCTCGTTCGACCACCTGAAAGGTCATTACTTGCAAGACATGTATATAACTTTGCACGAGTAGATGAAGGTTTAGCTACCAAACCCCAAGTTATGATTTTATTGAATCTCAGAAGATCCTAGTAGATGATTTTAGAACAAAATATGGCAAGTCCAGTTTGGCCTTCAGAATGTCTAATAGATTTCAGAATGCTTGAGGCATGACCTTGAACCATTTTGAAGATCTCTTGAAATATTCCGAGTTCCTTCTGGACTTATCATATTATTCCATTAATAATCTGAGGTTGAAGTGTGACTATCCCATTGCTCAGTAAAACTTGATAATTTAATTATCCTGTGGATAGGATACTCAGTTAATCAATTGATGTACCGTTTAAGAGTTATGTGAGTGGATGCCTGTAAGGCAAGTTAAGGTTATTTAAGCTTGTGGTGCCCACAATTAAATTCAGGCTTGTAGAGTTTAAATATGTTAATCACCAATTATGTTATCTTTTAAATCCAATCAATTGAGTTTAGAAATTGAGCCTAGGTCACCACTAAGCCTTTAGTAATCATTATAGGTGAAATGGTGATTATCAAGATTTTTATTTAAAGTGATATGTATCCTTGTTGAATGATCACATCATCCTCAACGTTGGGCTTAAGAAAAGTAAACTATCGTCTTTCTGACTTAAGCCCATCACTTGAGAATCATCTGATCTTAATTGGATTCCAAGTCATAAAAATTAGGATAATTATAGTTTTGTTGATGTTGTGCAAGGGTGGTGAGTGAGTTTCTACCTTTTAGTCCCATTGTATTTCAATCATCCATACATTTTTATTAAGATCAAAATTACCCATTTTTCCTTCGGTTAATCCTACATTTTGATTAAGGCACCAAAGTCAGAAATGACTATTTCACCCTAGGGGAACTTCACCTAATAACTCACTAAACATAGCTCAAAAGACTTTGAGGGTTTAGATTGTCATATCCATGTGGTAATTAAAATATTTAGAGGAGAATATGTGGACCTCTCAAAAATTAATTTGATTTATATATTTATTTAAGCTTGGAAAATAGTATTCTTTAAAAAATGATTTATTTAACTTTCCAAAATGAAGTTTTTGTTGATGAGAAAATTATTACAGGTTTCCCTAATTCAGAGAAATACTTGGACAAAATATCATGATTTTTTGAGTAAAATTATTATAACTATTTTAATAGGAAAATAAGGAAAATCCACTTTTAAGCCTTTTAAAATTTATTTTTAACTTATGGAAATTAGGAAAAATATTTGAATGAGTCCCAAGTGATTAGAGGACAATTAGGCACATTTTGAAATATTTTGATATTTTTGAGATTTTTAATTATTTTAAAATTCAAAATAAGGCTAAACAATTAAGTATTTTCTAAAAAATAATTTTTATTTTTCCTAAATGCCTCTGATCACAAGGAACTAAGAAAACCACTTTTTTTAATTTTCCTAAGTGTATTTAATCTATTATAATTATTTTTGTACAAAAATACAAGGTTCCTTAGAAAATCCATTTTAATACTTGAACTTAATCAAAAAATTTTAAAATTTTTACACTGGATAAACATGATTTTTATGAACAATGTGGATTGATTTTGTTAATTTTTGATAAGTATATAATTTACCAAAATTAAGTCAAGATATTCACATTTAATTAAATATAGAAATTTACAGGATAATTCAAAGCATCATAATTTTTTTCCAAGATTTCCTTGAGAATAGTAAACCTGATAAAATTATTCCCATAATTTTCCAAATGATATTTTAATTTATGTAATTAAAATTGCCAAAATGGTCACCTTAGCTTGAAAATTAAGGCTAGAAGCATAGAGATGCCCCCTGATCCTGGAAAAATCCAAGAGCATCCCCTGTGTGATGAGAAATAAGCCTAAAAAAATTTAAACCATGGTGAACAATTTTTGTTTATAATGAGTTAAAGTACTCTAGAGGGTATTTAATTCATTAAAAATCAAGGAATATGAAATAAATTTTTATTTTTAGTCCACATTATTCTCTACTATTCACTAAGTAAGTGTGTATTTTTTATTTTATTTTTATGATTTTTCTAAAGAAAGATATGGATTTTTGAAGTTTAGGCATTTATAATATTTAAAAAATCCCTATTTTTCTACATATCAAACGCAGTGTTGATTGTATCTTAGGCGCCTCTGAAAAAACACACGGCGCTCCACCCTTTGACGCTCCCAACCATTTATTTTCCACACGGACCGTAATTTAAGGACCATATCCTTGTTCTTCCTCATCCAGACCTTCCAATGGATAAACGCGTGCTCGAACGACATCCATTCATCGTCCCCAAGTGACCTATCCCGTAAACCGTTCACAATAAAACCTTAAGATCTCTACATATACTCAACCAAACAGCATGAGATTTGTTTCTAAACCTTCATCTACTTAAGACGAACACATCTATTTTATTTATACGATATGAATTATAGTAAATACATTTGGAGAATCAAAAAACCACGAATTAGTGTTGGGAATCAATACCTTTGTGTGAGATGAGAGGCCTTCATCAGATGGTTGTGGTAGCTTCAATTGGACCCAACGAACCTCTCGATGAAGTCGCAACCCTTGGTGAATTATCTAGGTATTATTTTGATCAAGCTCGATTTTAGGTGTAGATCTAGAGCTATGCTAGAGGCTATTTCAGAGAGGGCTTTTATGGGGAATCAACCTCTTTCACTGTGGGGATGTTGTGCGCACAATTAATTCAGGTTTGGTACACTGTAGTGGAGTGGAGAGATCTATCTTGGTTTTAGGGAAAATTTCAGTGGAGAAATTGGCTCTAAGGGGTGGTTATCACAGGTTGAGTGCAAGAGGATTACACTTCGGATGGTTTGGAGAAGCTCTGGTGAGTTTTTGGTAGAGTTTCCTTCAGGTTGAAAGCATTCATCCTTAGCTGTAGAGAGCTCCATTAAATGGCATGGCTGTCTGGTGGAGCTCAAGGCTGGGAGTTGGGTCCTAAAGCTTGCTGAGGTGGAGGGAAGAAAGGCTCTAATGGCCAATGGGAGTGAGCCAAGTTAGGGAGGTTTAATTTTGCGTTTTGGCCACTTGGGGCTCCTTTGGGCTCGTTGTTTCTAGTGGCCACTAAAGGTATGGCCACTTCTTGGCTCAGGGAGGCCAGAGGCTACTTAATGATGGTTAACTCCTAAGGGTAAGGGATGATGCCAAGATATTTGAGTTTAGGCCAAATATGGTGTGAAATTCCTTAAATCAAGGGAACATTGGTCCATGGCTCATCTTGTCTGGCTTAGGTGGGTTTAGCCTGATCCATAAGGTGTATTTGGTGGCTGTAGTGTCATTAATTTGGTGGCTTAGGCATGGCTACATCAATTTTGGTGCATGGGTTCAATTTGGGTCAAAATGGCTAGAAGTTGGGTTTGGGTTAGACTAGCTATGAATATCAGCTCAATTGATTGATCAAATTTGTGTGGATGATGGTCATGAAGGTTTTTGTGAAGGATTGAAGTAATTTTGAGTTCAATTGGAAGCTCAATTTGAAAGATTTTGGGATTTTGGTCAATTTAGGGGTGTTCGATTAGACTTAAGTCTAGGCTGGGCTAGGGTTGGGTTAAGTCCAAACTGATGATTGAAAATGGTCTATAGGAAATTTATGAAGAGTTTTCAACATCAATTGGGTGTCAATTTTTGGGTTAGGTCATTCAATTTAGTAGATTTTGGTGATATCCAATTTGGGGATTTTGATTGTGGGTTGAAATTGGGGCTTGCGTAAGGCCAATTGAGGGACCAATTTGATGTGTACGATTGTTAAGAAGAATTTAGGATCATAATTGAGGCAAATTGAGAAGGCTGTGGGGCTCAGTTAGGTGAGATTAAGTCATAGGGCCAAAATTGGGGGTCTTGATTTGGATCAAAATTAAGCTCAAAAAATGGGTCAATTTGGCCTGAATTTGGTTTATATTGATCATATGAAATATGAATTTGAGTTAAGGAATGAAATTTAGGGGAAATGGGGCTAAATTGATGGACATTTGGGATGAATTTGGGTAAATTGGACCTTTAAAGGCAATTTGGGGATTTTGGTAAAAATGGAATTGGCCAAATTTGGTTGAATTGAAGGGTCAAAATTGGTTTTGGAGATATTTTAAGTGATTTTGGATGTTTTGAAAAAGTTTGGGGTGTCAAGTGTAATTTTGTAATTTTGGCAAATTTGAGGGTATTTTGGTAATTTCGGCACTTTTTGGTAGTTTTGGGCAATTTGGATATTTTGAAATGGCTTGAAATGAATTTTGAATAATTTTGGGTATTTTGAGTGAATTTGAGAATTTTGGCCAAATTTAAGGTTTCAAGAGCATTTAGCAAATTTGGGGGCAAAAGACTAGGTTGGATATTTTGGTAGAATTGGGGTGCCAACCACCTTATATGATATGGACTAATGAAATCCCCATTTGGGTCCTCTATGCACTAGTCTTAGCTAAACCCTAGCCTAGGGCTAGTGGGTCTAGGGGACCCATCTAGGGATCAAAGTCACAATTTTGAATTTAGAGTTGTGAGTGGATCTAGGTGATAATGAGTGCAAGTGAGTGAACTAGCTCCAAAACAACTCTCAAGGGCAACCCTAAGGTCAAACGGTCATATTGGGACTCTCCTTGAGGTCCTCCACACTGACCCCACCTACTAAGTGCTAGAGGTTAGGGCCAATATGGGGAACTTCAAGTTGAGCAAAGAAGAGTTTGGAGTTTGTAGTGGTGAGGGATCCTTTTTCTTGTTTTCTAGGAATAGTCAATAGGAAATTCCTATGGCTAGACCCGAGGCTACTAAAGAGGGAAAACTAAACCTCAACAAAAAATGAGGTCAACAAATGGACCCCCAATAGATGTGTTGTGTTGGGCAAGCACACCGCGTGCATTGGCATTGACCAACAAGATCAACAAAACCAATGCAGATTTCTAAGTGAACAGACATAGAAAGGATTGTAGAATTGAGTGCTAGTTATTTCTACTAGGGAATTAGCAAGTGNAAAAAAATGAGGTCAACAAATGGACCCCCAATAGATGTGTTGTGTTGGGCAAGCACACCGCGTGTATTGGCATCGACCAACAAGATCAACAAAACCAATGCAGAATTCTAAGTGAACAGACATAGAAAGGATTGTAGAATTGAGTGCTAGTTATTTCTACTAGGGAATTAGCAAGTGAATATCTGATTGAAATCAAGGAGTAGGAACTCTTACTGGGGATTGGAGAGTAGGTTTGAAATTATCAAGTTTCAGGTGTTTTTAGAGGTGGGGAGTTAATATTTAGGCACTGACTCTAAAGTTGGAATTGAAACTTAGGCATCAATTCCAAAAAGGGAGAATCAGAATTTAGGTACCAATCTCGACAAGGAGGGAATCAAAATTTAGGTACTGATCCCAGAATGAGAATTGAAATTCAGGTATCAATTCCAAAAGAGGGAGTTGGAATTTAAGTACTGACCTCGAAATATAGGAATCAGAATTTAAGTATTGTCCCGAAATGGAAATTGAAATTTATGTATCAATTTTAGAAAGAGAGTCAAAGTTTAGGTACCGACCTCGAAAGGTAGAAATGAGAATTTAGGTATTGATCCCCAAATGGGAATTGAAATTCAGGCATCAATCCCAAAAAGGATTGTAGGAATTTAGGTATTGACCTCGAAAGATAGGAATCAAAATTTAGCTACTAATCCTGAAATAGGAATTGAAATTTAGGTATCAATCCCAAAAAAGAAAGAGTTGGAATTTATGTACTGACCCCGAAAGATAGGGTACATATCCCGTACTGGGAATTGAAATTTAGTCATCAATCCCAAAAAGGAGAGTCAGAATTTAAGTACCGACCTTAAAAGATAGGAATTAGAATTTAGGTACTGATCCCGATATGAAAATTGAAATTTAGGTATCCATCTCAGAAAGAGAGTCTGAATTTCGGTACCGACCTCGAAAGATAGGAATCCTAATTTAGGTACTGATCCCGAGGATTGAGAATATGATGCCGTATTCCATTCATGGGGGTGTTATACCTTCTCAAAGATGCGTGTAGAGAATCAGATGTCGTGTTCCATTCAAGGGGGTCTTATACCAATCTCAAAGATATGTGTCATGTGAGGATAAGTTTTGGTGAGGAAAATTTATGAAATTTTGTGAGATTTAGTGCAGAATATGAAATTTCGTGGGGATGTGAAAAAGATTAGTCTAGACAAAGACAGTCGTGCTGCGCAAGCGAAGAGTAAGAGACTTTGAAATCGACAGAATCAACTCAAAAGATTTGTTTTCTTTTCTTGTTGTTTTTATTACATTTAATTATCACACAAATATATATATATATATATGTTAAAAATTAGATTTTTGTTGGTTGGTTTTCAAAAGAGAGTATTTTATTTTATTTTTTTATTATAGAGTTTTTTTTATTGTTTTATTCTTTTTTCATTGTAGTTCTGAACAAACGTATGGTTCTGTGGCTTTTTATCCATCGCACAAAAGGGTAATTGAATCAAAAGACTAAATTCTGAAAGAGATTTCATTAATTTGCTTCAAAAGAATTGTATATTGAACATAGGTTGTAACATTAAAAAGAGGTACAATATGCTGAATGCATCAAAGCTACATCTAAAAATATCTCATGTTGGGTACATATCATAAGCTAAGCATATCTGATACATATGTCATCATATCTGCTGTGTCAAAATGTAATACAAAAAGGTATCCTTTGACTGTCCATCCTCGGTGGAGTGAACTTCTGATTGAGCTGACCTATTAAGCCACACTCTAGGAAAATAGTTCCTTTTGCATGTGCTTAAAGGTGCAACCCTCTCATTGCTCGTAAGGTTGTAGCACTTCTAATTTTGGATCTGGTTGGAATCCATATGGCATATGACTGTTGTCCATCCTTCTGAAAGTTACCAACACCCTGCGGTGTCGCACCCCTGGAAAGCAGTGTTTGGTGAGGTCTGCCTCATTTCCTTTAAGAATCAGTACTGAACCAACCGATAGCGGAATCTCCAAGGATCGTCTGAACTCACCAGGGTCAACAAAGTCTATTTCTTTGCCAAAGAGAATGTTTCTCTTACTCATGAAAGAGACCCTGTAAAAAGGTCTCAAAAAATCATGATGGTCTATATATGGGGGTATGCAGTCTCCTTAATCGTAGATGTTGATGATGCAGCTGTTAGGAATGCAATAGGCTGGAAGTATGCTCCATCGAACCATCATCTTGATCATCCACTTTATCATAGCAGGTAACAGATCCACCTTATCATTTTTTAGAATCCTTGGGGGATTTCCTTGTCTGTCTTTGATGAAATTATAACCGCAACGACATTGTTAGGTGATTCTGCCTTTTTCAGGCATCCATTTCTGTGGTTCAGAGTAGGTTCTTTTCATTACAGAACCCACTCGACCACTGTCCCTTAAGTTGAATATACAGTTGAGAATGCTTCTTGTACAGCTCCAAGCCTTATAGTATGCTAACGAATCTTCCTTGAACTTATTCATAAAATTCAAATATCCTTTTCTTTACTTTACTCATTTTGTAGTATTCTTCTCTGGTTATGATCAGCAGCTGTCAAGGAAGGTCCCTCATTTCAGTTTGAACAGGAATCCATGTCGGCACTACCTCTGTATCCAGTAAAAAATGTGATTCCCCCATTAAGTGATCGGTGATCTGAAATCCATCGTCGGTGCATGTATACTCCTCCAAAGTACTGTAACACTCTAGGTGGAGGACAATGCAGTCCGAGCATTCCACAAATGCCACCATAGCTGGTATCAGTGTGAGAATTTTGGCGTTGTACGTCAGGCAACCAGCACAAAGATCATCTTAAACCTCTGGTTTTGTCGACTCTGGAGTGAACTTAGACTCATCTTCCATGCCAGGCAAGTTGGAGGAAGTCTCTCTCATGTATGGATCATACATTTTTCCACAGGAATCAGGGTAAGCAAGTTTTATGCCTCCTTCTGGCGTCTTCTTTCTTCAGGCAAGAAAGCTCTATGTTTTTGATGACTGGTACTTCTACATTGCATCCATTGTAGCGGTGCGTCTGGCAATCTCTCGTCGTCAACAATGACTAGGCCTCCAGTCGGTGCAGTTATCATAGATAGCAAATGACTAGTCCCCTTCATTGAATCTTGCTGCAATATCACTTTCTTCCCTTTTAGTGAGGAATTTTCCTTATGGTTGACCTTCAATAGTGATGGAAATTCTTAAGGTAGTTCAGGTTAAACTCAACAAACGGTTCTTGTACCTCTAGAGCGGTGTCCTTTATTATGACGAACGGAGCTTTCCCGGGAACGACCTCGAGATCTTCAAATTTGACTCCGAACTTGATGGTGGGAGAAAAATTGTGGGCATCACAGCTCATCGTCAGGTTGCAGGAGAGCATAGGGAGCGCCATTGCAGCAGCTTTAAAAAAAAGAAAGCTATGGTGTTAGCTATTTGGCCAAAACCTCATAATCTTAGTGCGAGCACTAAAATTTAATAGAGGTCGATCTGTAGACTAGGTAAGTCTTTCTTTAAATTGTGGAAATTTCAAAACCTAGTAAAAATAGTTTTAAAGTAAAAATATTTAATTAATATAAGGAAGATTAAAGCGCACGCATAGCAGGACACAATCCAATTTAACTTGCAAAATAGCAAATCAAACTCGAAAGTGGAAAATTGCAGTTCAGGACCAAGTGCGGGACCAAATTTACAACACACAATGCCCAGGTGGAACTAGTCCACCAACACACCTATTGGGGGTCCGACCCCACACAAGGATTAAAATGTCCTTAATGGCCTCCTGAACCTCTCTTTGCAAATGTGATTGAACAAACGGTCCTGAAGTACAAAAGAGTTGACCGTACTTTCCTAAGACAAAAATGAGTGAAGTTTGCCGATGAAAGAAGGGTAATTTGGTCCAAGAGGGACATGGACACATTAACTATGTATGAAGATAATTTTTCCTGATTAATAATGGAGAGAAGTTATTCCCCAGAGGAGTCGCCAAAAGCTGTCAGCACTATTTTTGGTTGAGGAGTTGCCCGTTGGAAGCTGTGGTTGCCGAAATAGAAATCCCATCACCCACTTTAGAAAGGCATTTAAATTACAAATAAATATATAAGTTTAGAAAAATATGAAATCAAACTGATCCAATATCTTTCACAGTTTAAATGAAAGAGCACTATACCTCATACCTTGCATATATCCCGAAAGATGAACACAAGACTTGGGGTGAGGCTCGATCAAATAAACCAAGAAATATATGACATTCATTTGGTCTGCAAAAACCATTATATTTACAGATAATTTCACCTATTTAATACAAAAAATTAAATAGGGTTTATATTAAGTTGGGTTCAGAAAGCTTCTTATAAGAGCAAGCCCCTGTAGTTAATTATATCTTAGATAACCGAAGTCACCTAAGAAAACTCTCGATGAAAATCAAGACATATTNGAAAACCATTATATTTACAGATAATTTCACCTATTTAATACAAAAAATTAAATAGGATTTATATTAAGTTGGGTTCAGAAAGCTTCTTATAAGAGCAAACCCCTGTAGTTAATTATATCTTAGATAACCGAAGTCACCTAAGAAAACTCTCGATGAAAATCAAGACATATTATCTTCAAAGAGGTCAAAAAGATAAGACTTTTCAATGAGATCAGACAAGGAGGTGTGAAAGAGGGATGGTTCAAATTTGGAACATTTATTGTAGAATAAGGAAGAAGAACTATGATATGCCATAGATCCGGAGAAGAACCTCGGTGACTTACCAGTTTATCCTATTATTTGGTTTCAGTTTTGAGGAGAAATATTTTAATGTTTCATCCTGCCAATTTTGTTAATTAGGGCTTATAATTATGTGAAATAATTACAAAAATAGCCTGGAAGATGTGAGGATTTAGGTCATGACGAATGACAACCTTGGAATCCTAAGACTATTTAGGGCTTAAATTGTGTAGCAGGGTTATACCCTAAATATAAGTTGAGGATTTATGTTACATAAGCAAACCACCTTAATATCTTATGGCTTGTTGTTTAATTCTATAGAATAATATGTTATTGTAGATCCTCTTGCCGTTGAAGAAGGTCATGCGGCCTACAATGTTAGCTCCAAGCTCCTCGTTGTGACGAGTTTAAGTTTTCTAATGTATCGGTTATGATGTCAAATCAGAGTCCCTATGACTATGGTTCTTTAAATAATATCGTGCAAATTAAATTTGATTAGAGCGACACTGATTAGGATCCTACGGTACCCTTATTCTAGTACAACTATTTTCTATCGGATTCACTTAGTCCAAATGAATTTTCTAAACTCAATTTAATGAATTATGTACATTCATTTAGACCATGGAAAAGTCTTATTAGCAACCGTAGGTTACCTCTTCCGAGGGATTCTCAATCATTTGATAGACATGTCTTATTTTAGTTGCAATTTTTGTTTTGTGATGTTTGTGATTAAATTTTCAGTTGTCTTTTATTTTAAATGTTGTGGCGGTGAATTTTATCTTAGTAGATTTTAGTTTTTGGTTTTGGTTTTACGGTTATCCTAACAATTTTGGTTTTCAGGCTGGGTGACATCGTTGGTTAACATGCAAGCTTATGATAATAAGTACAGAAAGGTAAATGCATTAATTTAAAAGCGTACTTACCGATTCTTCTCGTTCCACCACCTGAAAGGTTAGTACTTGCAAGACATGTATATAATTTTGCAGAGAATTTAAATTGCAGGAGTANTGCATGGGGTTTGTTTTTAAACCTTCATCTACTTAAGACAAACACATCTATATGCTTTATACGGTATGAATATAGTAAATACGTATGGAGAATAAAAAAAGGCTCAGCAATACCTTTGTCTTAGAGGGGAGGCCTCAATCAGATGGTTGTGGTAGCTTAAATTAGACCCAACAAACCTCTAGATGAAGTCTCAAGCCTTGGCAAATTTTCTAGGCATGATTTTGATCAAGCTTGATTTCAGGTTTTGGTCAAGAGCTATGTTAGAGGCTATTTCAAAGGGGGCTTTTGTGTGGAATCAACCTCTTTCACTGTGGGAATGGTATGTGCAAATTAATTGAAGTTTGGTGCACTATGGTGGAGTAGATAGATTTGTCCTAGTTTTAGGGCAAATTTCAGGGGAGAAATTGGCTCTAAAGGGTGGCTATCAGTGGCTGAGAGCAAGAGGATTGCACTTGAGATGGTTTAGAGAAGTTATGGTGAGATTTTGGATGAGTTTCCTTAAGGTTCCAAGTACTCACTTCCTTGGCCATGGAGAACTCCATTTAAAGCCATAGCTGATTGGTGGAGCTCAGGGCTGGGAATTGG
>JXCR01117011.1:0-53207 GCA_002079205.1 Phalaenopsis hybrid cultivar
AAAACCTAAAAACATAAAATTCATGATTTGAGGGCCAAGGTGCTTGGAATTTTGGCACCGGGCATTGTCTCACCGATGATGCATAGTCCATCTTTTTGGTTCAACAAAAATGAATATTGTCTGCCATTTGAGGCATTTTTCGGTCTACACAATTGGTGAGATGGCCTTAATGAGGTATAACGTAAGAGGACTTGCAATATTAGGTGGTACAAAAATATCGGGCACCAGAAAATAGGGTAGTACAATATGTTGAAAAATGTTGTGACACGTCATATCGCTTTCTGTTATTTCAGGATGTTATCTCATGCTCTTTTGGGTTGTTTTTACCACATCAATATGCACAAAAATAAAAAAAATATATAGAAGTCATGATTTATGAACAGAGATGAAGGAATTTGAGCGAATTCCAAGCACGTGTCAGGTCATTGCTCTAGCAATGATGCATAGTCCACCATTTCGATTCAAACATCGGGGTTGCACGTCAAAAACGAACATTGTTGGCCCACTGGGCATTTGTTCAACCCTCACAACTCGTGAAATGGCTCATTATGAGGCATAACGTTAGAGAACATGTTATATTAAACGATACAAGAATAAGAGGCGCCAAAAAGTGGTGCAGTACCATAAGTAGAATGATGATGTGATACATCATGTCATTTGTTTGCAATTTTGGGATGCTACCATGTGAACGTATGGACTATTTTTGCGCTACCAAAAAACACAAAAACTACAGAAACATAAAATTCATAATTTGAAGGTGGAGATGATGTTATTTAGCCAAATTGCAAGACATCATCGACATGTTGTCCTAGCATTGTTGTATTTGCACATAAAAAATGAAAATTGTCATCGTACGAGGGCATTTTTATGGTCGTTGTACATGTACTCTTTTGCTGATGATTCAAATTTATGATATTGTAGTTGAAATTCATGTCCTCTATTTCAAGGACAAATAAATTCAACATTTTTTTGGCACTACCAAAGTCACATATCTTTCTAAATTTTAATAGTTTTTTGATGGTCACCTACATACTTTTTCCTCGATTGATTTTTTACCTTGTTTTCAATATCCACTATATTTTAATGCGATGAATAATTTTTCATTTTGATCTGATGTTAAATCAATCTTGTAATTATATCACACCATCCCTGCTTAAGAAATTGGTTCCACACCATTTTTTTCATTAAACCAATTTAGATAAGAATGAAATAATTTAACTTTAAAAAATACAATTTTTTCAATCATCACTGAAAAACTCTAAAGAGTAACAAAAATCTATACAAAATTCTAATACTATGATTAGTCCAAAGACATCGTTGCGATAGTAACCAACGACACAAGAAAGAAATTGGTGTGGATTCTAACTAGTGATAATAACATTTAATTGATTATAATACTATGAGTAAATGATCATCATAACTACTGACACAAGGAAGAAAGAAAAAGTTGACACACAAGTAATATACCTACAGATGTTTGATTTTAGTTAGAAACTCAAATTATTCTTGCGATCCATTTGCTTGTTGGAGTTGGAGAAAATATTTTTAATGTAATGAAATTCATTAAATTAAACAATTGTCCATACTTAAATGTAATGAAATTCACTAAACTCAAGCACTCGTATGGCCTATTTGATTCTTTTATTATTGTTAGGGGAGGCTGGTGTTGTTGTCACTTCTTATTAAAAGATGATATGCACTTTTTATAAATATGATCAGTTTCATCCTTATTTTTCATGAAAATTTTGACATTCATCAACATTTATCAAGCATTAGCACTAAAGATAAATGCTTATGACAATCAAAATCATGTGAAATATGCTTATTAACATTTTTCTTTTCGATTTTATGTATGTAGTAATTTATTATGTACATAAAAAATTAAATATGAGGATTAATGAAAATGCATAGTACATTTGAAATTCAAGGGAATGAAAAATCAATAAATTGCAACAAATGTAAGTTTGAGGATGGAATTATAGAATGTAAGGATAAACAATTAAATGAGCCTTAAGAACGTTTTTAAGAGACCCGTTTTCTGCAGGGAAGCTGAAGCATGCAAAGGGGTTGAGAAAAAGGGAGTAAGACATTTTTACCTTCCTCAATGGTCTCTGGTAGAAGTTGACTGGAAAGATTGATCAGAAGCAAACCAGAAGAAGAAGAAAGACGATAGTTTCAGAGGACTTTTATGTCACAAATTCAACATTGCCTTCCCAATCTTTGAAATGGTTTCCTTCCCAAACCTAAGCAGGTATGAAAGAGTAAGGGAGATAAAGACATGGTTTACCTTTCTCAGTAGTCTCTGATATGAGCAGAATAGGAGGAGAAACATGAGAATTTCAAAGGTCTTTCTATGTCGCAATCCCAACGTTGCCTTCCCAACTAGCTCTAAAGGAGAGAGTGGGGAATGCCGGTGAGGGTTTCAGAGGCCTTTGTGTGCTACAAACTTGGCATGTCCTTCCTAGATGAGAAAGACGAAAGCATTATGGTCTTCTTTCATTGCTTTCACAATTAGGTCTAACCAGAAAAATAGGGAGGGGCAACACTAAGGGTTTCAATAGGAGAGGGAGATGGGAGAAATTGAATAAGAAAGTTTTTTCGTGCTTTGCTAAAGGGAGTTGGTTTGTGAGACGGAATCACAAACGGAGGATGGAAGGGGTGTGATTTTTGTATTATCCGAATATTTACTGTTCAATACCCGTCATATTAAAATTTAGACAATGTTTGGTAGCATATAGTTAATAGGATTTATGAGTGATTTTAACGCAGATCCACCAAAACATTAAAAAAAAGTGAAATAAATCCAACAGCTTGCTAAATCCAAATTTACAAAATTCGATATTTAGGTGGATTTAATGAATTTACTACACACGAAAATTAAATCCCAGTAAAATGCCAAATATAAGAGATGAACTTAAGCGGATTTATGTTAAATCATATCAAACATCTTGAATTAAAAAGCACTAGATTTTATAGATATAAATTTACTAGATTTAAATCGTACCTAATCTAAATCCTACGTGCATCCAAACACCCTTTTAGTGGTTGTTTGGTTACCAGTGGGATTTAATTTAAATAAGACTTAGGATTTAAGGTTTATCAAATCCTAAGATGATTAAATCCTGAAAACTATTAGGTATGTTAGTAAATCAAGAGAAACTATTTGACAACTTTAAAAGAAGCTAGCATAATTTATCGAAATTTATTGAACATCAAAAAGATAAATATTAAATAAAAAATATATACGACTATCCAAAGCCTCAAAATATATATATATATAAAATAGGTATTTAAATTAATTAATAAATATTTCTAAAAATTAATTAATTAGTAATTAATAATTTAACATTATTCATTCATGAATTATATAAATTAAAAGTTATATAGGACTTTATCAGATGATTTAAAATTTAAAATATAATTTTATTTAGTAATTACCTATTAAATAAATATATATAAATTTATCTAATTATAATTAATTTGATAATATATAAATTATTTATAACTTAAAATAATAAAATTAAGTTAAATAAAAATAAGTTAAAAACAGAAACCTACCTCCCAAAATCCCTATTCCCAAACTTCCCATTTCCGCAGGAAGCCGTCGCTAATTTCACTCCCCCTTTTCGCCGGAACCCATCGCCTTTCGTGAACCAACCTTCGCGATACAGTCGCCGGACATTAGAGCTACCTGGGAAGGAAACGACACAAAAATTTCCCTGTAACAGATGGGCAGGCTTTCTGCACTGAGAAGGTACTCCGTACCATGGCCGAGCAGTATCTGGAGATTGCCCGAGGCACCCGACGGACTCCTCTCGGACAAGAGTGGACAACTTATTACACAAGCTAGGCCATGTTTTCCCCCGCACCGGCTACCGGCGGCAGCGGAGACCATAGGACACCGCGCTTTTGAATCCTCACGCCCATTTGCTTCTTGCTTCCGCTCACCCACCATGCCATACTCATCTGCTTCCTTCTTCCCGAGCTTGGTATCTTCCTCATCCCTCCCTTCCTTTAATAGCTAGATCCACAGGTATTCAAATGTTTTGTTTGTAGGTATTTGGTAGAAGAACAGATTATAAAGTTCTCACCTTGCGCCGATACTCTACAATCAATGAGAGAGGTAATTGGCTGTCTCTGATATTGTATCTGACTATGTGTTTACTAGTGCCAAGTTGGTTGTTTTGTGATTTTTTAGGAAGATTCTGCCATAATAGTCCCTAATCAGGTTTTGACAGAACTGAAGATGTTCAGATGACTAATTTGTTGCTGTACTTAACAAGACTTCCCCTAGCATCAAATTTTCTTCTTGCGAAAGATCTGCATATAACTGCAATTATGAATTGTTTAGATGACTTGCCGCGTTGCCCTAAAACCTTTAATTTCTTAATTGAAATTGTCGCAGGGCAGTAAAAATGGGAACTAACTGAAATTGGAATCTAGTTTCTCTGAAGGCCATTACTCTTTTATGAAGTTCNTTTTCTTCTTGCGAAAGATCTGCATATAACTGCAATTATGAATTGTTTGGATGACTTGCCGCGTTGCCCTAAAACCTTTAATTTCTTAATTGAAATTGTCGCATGGCAGTAAAAATGGGAACTAACTGAAATTGGAATCTAGTTTCTCTGAAGGCCATTACTCTTTTATGAAGTTCCTTCACTTTTAGGTTTGAAGTTTTCAGTTCTAGGAGAATTATGTTTCGAGCCTTTCACATTCTCTCTCTCATGCATGAATCAAGCTTTTCTTCTTAGAAGCATTTAGCCATTTTGAGGTAGATCTAAAAAGATTTGGACATATTGTATAAAAAATGATCTTAATCTATTAGAATTAAATGAAAATATGACACTTGTTGAGAAATTAGGGCGAAGAAAACCAAGAACGACACAAATCTAGAAGAACACAAAGAGATTTAACGAGGTTCGACAAAGATGTCTACGTCTTCGGGAGCAAAGCGGCGGCTTTTCACTAATTCAGAAAAAGTACAGAATATAAAATTCAGAGATTAAAAGATAATCCCTAGGGTTATATACAAGCCTAATTTATAACCCTAGAAAGCACATAAAAAGGAAATCTTGAGGTACAATATATAATTACTAAATTACCCATGTACCGCACTCCCAACCCACATAAGGAAGCTCCCCTGATTTGGATAGAATCTTCCGCTCTGCTCCGCTCCAGATTTAGCACTGTCTATTTATGATATATGAGTCATATCTAACAAATCTCCACCTTGACGAATATTCAGTCCCTTATGAGAAATACGTCATGGAGTTTCTTTCATACCAGAGGTGGGTTGGGTCACCATGCTTCTATAGCAACTACAGACATTCAACAAGTCCAAGCAATGCAAGAACTTGTTGATGGTAACTGATTTGGTCAACATATCAGCTGCATTCTCATCAGTATGAATCTTCTGCAACAATATCTCACCAGAAGCAATCAACTCTCTGATCTTGTGATACCTGACATCAATATGCTTGGTTCTCGCATGGTGCACATGGTTTTTAACCAGATAAATAGCACTCTGACTGTCACAATGCAACTGAATTCCACATTGCTCAACGCCTAGTTCCTTTACTAGCCCAGTAAACCATAAAGCTTCTTTAGCAGCTTCATCTATTGTCATGTACTCAGCTTCAGTTGTAGATAATGTCACAATAGACTGAATTGTTGATTTCCAACATATAGGCCCTCCACCAAGAGTAAACACATACCCAATTGTAGACTTTTTGTCATCCAAATCACCTGCATAGTCTGAATCAACATGCCCCACAACTGAAGGATCATTCTACTGACTGCCAAAAATGATTCTATGTCATACAGTACCCTATTAGATACCTGAAAATCCACTTGACTGCTTCCCAATGTCGCCTTCCAGGTTTAGCCATGTATTTACAGACTTGACTAACAACATGAGTCAAATCTGGACGAGTACATACCATTGCATATATCAAGCAGCCAACTGCACTGGCATATGGAACATTTGTCATGTCTTCCATTTTTGTATCTGTCTCAGGACACTGTTCTGAAGAAAGCTTAAAATAATTTGCCAAAGGAGTGCTCACAGGCTTTGCTTTGCTTATCTCAAACCTTTCCAACACTTTCTCAACATAGTCTCGTTGAGATAAACATAATCGTCTTGAGTCTCTGTCTCAATGAATCTCCATTCCAAGAATCTTCATAGAACCCAAGTCTTTCATGTCAAATTTCTGGCTCAATAAATCTTTCAAACTACAGACATCATTCATATTCTTTGCAGCAATCAGTATATCAACAATATACAATAACAGAAAAATAATAGAACCATCATCAAGGCTCTTCACATAAACACAACAATCATACCCACATCTCTTGTAGTAAATCTGAATCATGTAGGAGTCAAACCGCTTGTACCATTGTCTTGAAGACAGTTTCAACCCATATAATAATTTCTTTAACCTGCAGACCAGATACTCTTGTCCAGGTTGAGTGAACCCATCTGGTTGCTCCATGTAAATCTGCTCCTCCAAATCACCATACAAAAAAGCAGTTTTAACATCCATCTGCTCCAAATGCAAATCTCAAATGGCTACTAATGCAAGCACTGCCTTGATTGAAATATGTCTGACAACAGGAGAAAAGATTTCATCATAATTTATCCTTTTCTGCTGTGAAAATTCATTTGCAATCAGTCGAGCCTTGAACTTTTCCCCTTCTTTTTCTGATACTGTTGGTTTCCTTTTGTAGACCCATTTTGCACCCAATAGCCTTCTTTCCCTCTCGAAGTTGAACTAGCTCCCAAGTGTGATTTTTCTGCAAAGACTTCATCTCCTCAACCATTGCAGGAAGCTGAACTAGCTCCCAAGTGTGGTTTTTTTGTAAAGACTCATCTCTTCAACCATTGCACTCATTCATTTCTCTTTTTCCTGGCTGGTGATAGCTCCTTGAAAAGTGGTTGGATCATCGCTGTTGATGAGAAGTACACATGAGACTAAGTCTTCATAACCCAATTTGCTATGAGGTCTTACATCGGTGCGTCTCTGTCTATTTCTGGCTAGATTATAATTCTGCAGATCATCTGGAATAGAATCACCTGGTGTTGGATTTAAACTTTCACCTCTTTCAAAAGCTACTGACTGTTGTTCTAAATCCATCTGCACTGCATCTGAACTGGAACTCTTCTTTGACACATTGTCTTGATTCTGCTGTAACATAAACTGCTCATCAAAAATTGCATCTCTGTTGATCACCATCTTCTGTTCAATCGGATCTCAAAACTTGTATCCTTTCACACCTTTCTTGTAGCCCAGAAAGATGCACTTCCTATTCTGAATCTTTCATCTCCAAGTACATGCACATAAGCAGGACAATAAAAAATCCGTAAATGATCGAATTTAACTGGATTACTCGTCCATATCTCTTCTGCGACCTTGCCACCCAATGATGCTCGAGGTGATCTATTGATGAGATAGCATGTCATATTCACAGCCTCTGCCCAGAAACTCTTAGGAATCCCTGCATTCAGTCTCAAACATTTTGTCCTTTCAGTTAAGAACATATTCATCATTTCTGCCACACCATTCTGCTGTGATGTCATCCGCACTGAAAAATACCTCTGAATCATATGCTCCTCACAGAACTTCTGAAACTGCGAATTTGTCTACTCTGTGTCATTATCAGATCTCAAATACTTGATCTTTCTGTTAGTTTGGTTCTCCACCTCAGCTTTCCACAGCTTGAATTTAAAGAAGACTTCAGGTTTTTGTTTTAAGAAATACACCCAAATTTTTTGGGAGAAATCATCAATAAAGGTAACGAAATATTGAGATCCTCACAATCACAACTCCCTAGTAGGGCCTCATACATCAGAATGCATATAATCAAAAATCTCTTCAATTTTGTGCTCTCTAGTCATAAAACTGATTCTAGTCTGTTTTCCAAGAATACAGAACTTACAAAGATCAAACTCGCAGCTTTTAACACCATGCAACAGGTTTCTTCTATGCAATTCCGTCATCCCGCGTTCACTGAGATGACCCAGACACATATGCCATAACTTTGTACTCTCATCATCTGACTCCACAGAATGAACTCCACCTACAACTGTACTCCCTAACAGTCTGTAGATATTACCTGCAATCAACTTTCCTTTCATCGCAGTCAGTGCACCCTTAACAATTTTGATGATTTCTCTATTCTCATCTGCTTTAGGAATAAAACTATTTTTTACGTAGAGTGTTCAAGGAAATCAAATTCTTCTTCAGATCTGGAATATGTCTAACATTATATAACTTTCTAATTGTATCATCATACATCTAAATTTTAACTTCTCCAATACCAATAATATTGCAGCATATATCATCACTCAAATAGACTAAGCCAAAATTAGTTGACCTGTATGACGTAAATCACTCCCTGTTAAGTGTTATGTGATAAGAGCACCCTGAATCCTGAATCCTGAATCCATGCATCTTGAACTGAGTTGATGAAACTGAAAGCATATCACCATCGTTGCAATCTAAATTGTCACTCTGCATGACATTTATAGACTTCGATGATGCATCACCTTTCTCCCCAGTCTGCTTCTTCAGCTTTGGACAATCTCACTTTATATGACCTGGCTCCTTGCAACTGTAGCAATGAATTGTCTTTTTGCCTGTGGATTTCGATCTCGAATTTCACATTCTAGAATCCTCCTTATCTTTCTTCCTTCCACGATCTTGCTTACCCTTAACATATATATTGTCGTCGTAAAAGCTTTCCTCTGCATTATGTTTCCGCTGGTTGTGAGCCAACAACGCTGCAGTAATCTCATCAACTTTGATAGTCTATTTCTCATATGTCTGAGTAGTCACCAGGTGTTCATAGGAAGAGAGCAACGAACACAACAAAATTATTGCTCGATCTTCATTCTCAATACTCACATCAAGATTGAAGTCATTCACGTGTTGCGCCAGATCAGAACCTTCTTGCATCTTCAGCCCATACAGCTTTTGCTTTAGATATAATTTGTTCGTAAGAGATTTTGCCATAAACTGGGTTTCCAATTTCTTCCAAATTTCTCATGGAGATTTCAGATTCATCACGTGATACATAACTTCATCTGTCAGACATAGGCGTATAGTTTTTGTCGCTCGCTGTTGCAATTCTTCTCAATCTTCATCCTCCATGGCATCTGGTTTCGTTGCCCACAAAGCTTTCAAGGTTCCTTGTTGCGCCAACAAATCTTTTACCCTCGTTTGCCACAATCTGAAGTTACCAGTTCCATGGAACTTCACCACATTGAATTTCACACCAGAAATTGTCATCTGAAAAATAAACCTGCAACGAAACTTATCTGCAAAAAATTCCTCTGCAAATCCTTGCTTAGAACCTTTTTTTTTTTTTGAAAAGAAAAAATTGAAATATGTTCTTAATTAAGCTTCCTTAATGAAGACTCCCTTAATTAAAATATTTACTTTAATTAACGAATTTCAAAAAAACTTTCCTTTCTTCCCGCAACCCCTGCAAATAAAATTTTAATTAAGTTTCCTTAATTAAATATTTTCTTTAAATCAATCTTAATTAAAAATAAATTTTCTTTTAATTAAGTCGAATTCAAAAATTTTCCTTCTCTGTTGGAGCAAATATTTCCCGCACTTTGTTTGATGGAATTTCTGGAAAGAATAATTCCCTTCCTTCACAGATCTTCTCCGCATGCAGCGCTAAAACCTCCGTAGTTGTTCGCTTTCGCTGAAACCTCCTCTGCAAGCCTCTGTTCGAAACCCTCGAACAAATCCTTCTTTTCCAATCGCACGGGAGGAAGCCTCGAACCTCCGCCGAACCTCCGTCCGCCCAACAACCTCTTCTGTCGCGCGCGAACCTGGTCGCAGGACGTCGCGACCCTCTGTCGCAAATCTCTTCAGATAATCGCGCCTCTGTCGCGCCCCTGTCACGCGAAGTGAAACCTCAAAACCCTCAGATCTTCTGTATTGCTCGATCGCGAACAACCCGCGAACTGTTCTGCCAACACCGTGAAGCCCTCTGTGAACCTGTTCGCGCAAAGATTACTCTTCTGCCCTAGCCGAAAAATCCTCGGCCAAAATCTTCGCCGCCAAAACAATTTCTTTTATGCCCTCAAACCTATCTCTGATACCACTTGTTGAGAAATTATGAGGAAGAAAACCAAGAACAACACAAATCTAGAAGAACACAAAGAGATTTAACGAGGTTCGGCAAAGATGTCTGTTAGAATTAAATGAAAATATGACACTTAATAGGATGCAATGGAGAAAAAGGTTGAAACTCAAGGAGACGTATAAAACTAAAAGTAGACTAGTTGGATACTACAAGCATGAAATGCATGTCTTGTGTTGATTCCATTTACTAATTTTTAAAGTTTATTCTGTTACAAATTTTCTACTGCTTTAAAGGTTAACTTTGATTGTACTACACAGATGATAGTGCTCTTGAAGAAGAGGTGGAGAGGAAAGCCGGATGGTTGTTGAAAGCTATTTTCGTAGTAACTGCAGTTGGTGTTGCTTCCCAGTTCTTTCCCTACATGGGTATGGAATTATGTAATCCGTGAATTTTATTCCACCTTGATGAATCTCTTGATTTGAGTATTTAAAAACTTTGTCTTGTCCCAATTTTATATCCGTTGTCTGATCCTCTTAGAGGTATTCAGGTGATAATCTGCTGCAACAATCAATTTCTCTGCTGCATGTTAAGGATCCATTATTCAAGAGAATGGGGGCATCAAGGCTACGTCGTTTTGCAATTGATGGTAATTTTCCATTCTCTTTATAGCCTATGCATTTATTTGATGTTTGGTTACAGTTTTCATGTCAACAGTTCCATAGTGCTTTGCAGCATTTAGCATATGCTTTTTAACATCTTTAGTTCTAATTAGTGTGATTATGATTGCACACCTTAGAATATGTTTTCAACCTATTGTATTAAGATAAATAATCAACTCAACATATGTTGTTGCATTCTTTTTACACGGTTTCCAAGGCGGTCAACACTTGTTGACCACAATAAATAACCACATTTATAAAAGATTAACACTTGTCCAAAAAAAGTGGTCTGATGACTAACCCGAGCACTAACTCAATACCAACTTGCCTAAGTGCTTGCTTCTCTTTTTAAATAAATTCCACTTAACCTAATTAGGAGCTTAATCTAAAGATATTTAAATAAATTTCATCAAACTATGTCTCTTAAATTCTAAGTCATTAAGTATCATTGATGGAGTACCATGTGGTCCTTTATGTGCGTGAAAGAATTGAATCATCACCTGGGACGAAGAGACTATATATTGAGCTTGAAAGCCCTAAGTTAATTAATTAATTAGCATTCGATTCAAGCGCATACATTGGATTTGCCCAAAAGGAGTTGGTAGATCTCAATTAAAGTCATGTTATAAAACCACATTCATGATCTTTTTCTTCATAATTGAAATCTTGTTTTGTGTCTCTAAGAAGCCATTATCTTAAAACGATATATTGCACTAGAAAATTTCATTCTCTGCTTAACTAATACATCGTTTGATGCATAAATATGCTAAAACCATCATCATATCTGCTAGAAGGTTGAATCCCAATATCAAACTGTTGAATCCAAAAGTGTTTGGGTAACACACCCGAGGTATAGAATGTCACACTGGAAAAGAGAGTATAGTAAAGACCAGTAGAGAATGTTTAACCTTTATTCATGATATTGACCCCCTATTTATAGGAAAGAATTCTGATCTTACAAAATTACAGATTTGTTTCCTCATCATTGGTCTTTAAAGGGGGTCTTTCAGTAATTACAAGAATATTTGAATGTAATACGACGGTGAGAAAATCATTGATCGCTTGCCATGCTTTTACTTCGCCGATACTCGATTCGAGGATGATTCCTTCGCCGATACTCAATTCCAGGTTGAATCATCTGACGTTTGGTTTAAAGAAAGTCGATTGTTGTTCTAAGGGACAAAATCATTTGGTAGACCCTTACGGTCGTTCACCCGTATTTCTTTCATCAGCATCTCATTTTTCAGTCGTTAATGGCTACATCGATCGGTTACGTGATCGGTTGCCCCTTTTTTTCGAGCTGCCCATTTGATTTGAGATTCGCGACGNCATATATTGCACTAGAAAATTTCATTCTCTGCTTAACTAATACATTGTTTGATGCATAAATATGCTAAAACCATCATCATATCTGCTAGAAGGTTGAATCCCAATATCAAACTGTTGAATCCAAAAGTGTTTGGGTAACACACCCGAGGTATAGAATGTCACACTGGAAAAGAGAGTATAGTAAAGACCAGTAGAGAATGTTTAACCTTTATTCATGATATTGACCCCCTATTTATAGGAAAGAATTCTGATCTTACAAAATTACAGATTTGTTCCCTCATCATTGGTCTTTAAAGGGGGTCTTTCAGTAATTACAAGAATGATTGAATGTAATACGACGGTGAGAAAATCATTGATCGCTTGCCATGCTTTTACTTCGTCGATACTCGATTCGAGGATGATTCCTTCGCCGATACTCAATTCGAGGTTGAATCATCTGACGATTGGTTCAAAGAAAGTCGATTGTTGTTCTAAGGGACGAAATCATTTGGTAGACCCTTACGGTCGTTCATCCATATTTCTTTCATCAGCATCTCATTTGTCAGTCGTTAATAGCTACATCGATCGGTTACGTGATCGGTTGCCCCTTTTTTTCGAGCTGCCCATTTGATTTGAGATTCGTGACGACGTATTTTTTGTATACATATTTAGTTCCCCGATTTTCTTGCTTTTTGAAAGCTGTGCAGCAAATAAGAAGAAGAGAATATTTTTTTTGCAGTGCAAAAAATACATAAAAATATGAATTAAATGTCATTATTACTTAATTATGGACTTTCATGGATTTTTGTGCCCAGACCGCTATAAATAACCCACGGTATAGGAAAGGTTTGTGTCATCTCTCTTCTTACCGTCCTTTGACTCTTCTCCTTTCTTCCACCTATCCAGTAAGGGAACACTGTCTGCTAATAAAGANTATGGATTTTTGTACCCAGACCGCTATAAATAACCCACGGTATAGGAAAGGTTTGTGTCATCTCCCTTCTTACCGTCCTTTGACTCTTCTCCTTTCTTCCACCTATCCAGTAAGGGAACACTGTCTGCNTCATCTCCAGGTACATGCACATAAGCAGGACAATAAAAAATCCGTAAATGATCGAATTTAACTGGATTACCTGTCCATATCTCTTCTGCGACCTTGCCACCCAATGATGCTCGAGGTGATCTATTGATGAGATAGCATGTCATATTCACAGCCTCTGCCCAGAAACTCTTAAGAATCCATACATTCAATCTCAAAGATCTTGCCCTTTCAGTTAAGGACATATTCATCATTTCTGCCACACCATTCTGCTGTGATGTCATCCGTACTGAAAAATACCTCTGAATCGTATGCTCCTCACAGAACTTCTGAAACTGTGAATTTGTCTACTCTGTGTCATTATTAGATCTCAAATACTTGATCTTTCTGTCAGTTTGGTTCTCCATCTCAGCTTTCCACAGCTTGAATTTAGAGAAGACTTCAGGTTTCTGTTTTAAGAAATACACCCAAACTTTCCGGGAGAAATCATCAATAAAGGTAACGAAATATTGAGATCCTCACAATCACAACTCCCTAGTAGGGCCTCATACATCAGAATGCATATAATCAAAAATCCCTTCAATTTTGTGCTCTCTAGTCATAAAACTGATTCTAGTTTGTTTTCCAAGAATACAGAACTTACAAAGATCAAACTTGCAGTTTTTAACACCATGCAACAGGTTTCTTCTATGCAATTCCGTCATCCCGCGTTCACTGAGATGACCCAGACACATATGTCATAACTTTGTACTCTCATCATCTGACTCCACAGAATGAACTCCACCTACAACTGTACTCCCTAACAGTCTGTAGATATTACCTGCAGTCAACTTTCCTTTCATCGCAGTCAGTGCACCCTTAACAATTTTGATGATTTCTCTATCCTCATCTGCTTTAGGAATAAAACTATTTTTATGTAGAGTGTTCAAGGAAATCAAATTCTTCTTCAGATCTGGAATATGTCTAACATTATATAACTTTCTAATTGNCCTACGTCTTCGGGAGCAAAGCGGCGGCTTTTCACTAATTCAGAAAAAGTACAGAATACAAAATTCAGAGATTAAAAGATAATCTTTAGGGTTACATACAAGCCTAATTTATAACCCTAGAAAGCACATAAAATGGAAACCTTGAGGTACAATATATAATTACTAAATTACCCCTGTACCACACTCCCAACCCACATAAGGAAGCTCCCCTGATTTGGATAGAATCTTCCGCTCTGCTCCGCTCCAGATTTAGCACTGTCTATTTATGATATATGAGTCATATCTAACAAATCTCCACCTTGACGAATATTCAGTCCCTTAGGAGAAATACGTCATGGAGTTTCTTTCATACCAGAGGTGGGTTGGGTCACCATGCTTCTATAACAACTACAGACATTCAACAAATCCAAGCAATGCAAGAACTTGTTGATGGTAACTGATTTGGTCAACATATCAGCTGCATTCTCATCAGTATGAATCTTCTGCAACAATATCTCACCAGAAGCAATCAACTCTCTGATCTTGTGATACCTGACATCAATATGCTTGGTTCTCGCATGGTGCACATGGTTCTTAGCCAGATAAATAGCACTCTGACTGTCACAATGCAACTGAACTCCACCTTGCTCAACGCTCAGTTCCTTTACTAGCCCAGTAAACCATAAAGCTTCTTTAGCAGCTTCATCTACTGTCATGTACTCAGCTTCAGTTGTAGATAATGTCACAATAGACTGAATTGTTGATTTCCAACATATAGGCCCTCCACCAAGAGTAAACACATACCCAATTGTAGACCTTTAGCCATCCAAATCACTTGCATAGTCTGAATCAACATACCCCACAACTGAAGGATCATTCTGCTGACTGCCAAAAATAATTTATGTCATACAGTACCCTTTAAATACCTGAAAATCCACTTGACTGCTTCCCAATGTCGCCTTCCAGGTTTAGCCATGTATTTACAGACTTGACTAACAACATGAGTCAAATCAGGACGAGTACATACCATTGCATATATCAAGCAACCAACTGCACTGGCATATGGAACCTTTGTCATGTCTTCCATTTCTGTATCTGTCTCAGGACACTGTTCTGAAGAAAACTTAAAATAATTTGCCAAAGGAGTGCTCACAGGCTTTGCTTTGCTCATCTCAAACCTTTCCAACACTTTCTCAACATAGTCTCGTTGAGATAAACATAATCGTCTTGAGCCTCTGTCTCAATTAATCTCCATTCCAAGAATCTTTTTCGTAGGACCCAAGTCTTTCATGTCAAATTTCTGGCTCAATAAATCTTTCAAACCACAGACATCATTCATATTCTTTGCAGCAATCAGTATATCAACAATATACAGTAACAGAAAAATAATAGAACCATCATCAAAGCTCTTCACATAAACACAACAATCATACTCACATCTCTTGTAGTAAATTTGAATCATGTAGGAGTCAAACCGCTTGTACCATTGTCTTGGAGACAGTTTCAACCCATATAATAATTTCTTTAACCTGCAGACCAGATACTCCTGTCCAGGTTGAGTGAACCCTTCTGGTTGCTCCATGTAAATCTGCTCCTCCAAATCACCATACAAAATAACAATTTTAACATCCATCTGCTCCAAATGCAAATCTCAAATGGCTACTAATGCAAGCACTGCCCTGATTGAAATATGTCTGACAACAGGAGAAAATATTTCATCATAATTTATCCCCTTCTGCTGTGAAAATTCATTTGCAATCAGTCGAGCCTTGAACTTTTCCCCTTCTTTTTCTGATACTGTTGGCTTCCTTTTGTAGACCCATTTGCACCCAATAATCTTCTTTCCCTCTGGAAGCTGAACTAGCTCCAAGTGTGATTTTTTTTTGCAAAGACTTCATCTCCTCAACCATTGCACCCATTCATTTCTCTTTTTCCTAGCTGGTGATAGCTCCTTGAAAAGTGGCTGAATCATCGCTGCTGATGAGAAGTGCACATGAGACTAAGTCTTCATAACCCAATCTGCTATGAGGCCTTAACATTGGTGTGTCTCTGTCTATCTCTAGCTAGATTATAATTCTGCAGATCATCTGGAATAGAATCACCAGGTGTTGGATTTAAACTTTCACCTCTCTCAAAAGCTACTGACTGTTGTTCTAAATCCATCTGCACTGCATCTGAACTGGAACTCTTCTTTGACACATTGTCTTGATTCTGCTGTAACATAAACTGCTCATCAAAAATTGCATCTCTGTTGATCACCATCTTCTGTTCAATCGGATCTCAAAACTTGTATCCTTTTACACCTTTCTTGTAGCCCAGAAAGATGCACTTCTTGGATTTTGTATCAATTCTGAATCTTTCATCTCCAGGTACATGCACATAAGCAGGACAATAAAAAATCCGTAAATGATCGAATTTAACTGGATTACCTGTCCATATCTCTTCTGCGACCTTGCCACCCAATGATGCTCGAGGTGATCTATTGATGAGATAGCATGTCATATTCACAGCCTCTGCCCAGAAACTCTTAAGAATCCATACATTCAATCTCAAAGATCTTGCCCTTTCAGTTAAGGACATATTCATCATTTCTGCCACACCATTCTGCTGTGATGTCATCCGTACTGAAAAATACCTCTGAATCGTATGCTCCTCACAGAACTTCTGAAACTGTGAATTTGTCTACTCTGTGTCATTATTAGATCTCAAATACTTGATCTTTCTGTCAGTTTGGTTCTCCATCTCAGCTTTCCACAGCTTGAATTTAGAGAAGACTTCAGGTTTCTGTTTTAAGAAATACACCCAAACTTTCCGGGAGAAATCATCAATAAAGGTAACGAAATATTGAGATCCTCACAATCACAACTCCCTAGTAGGGCCTCATACATCAGAATGCATATAATCAAAAATCCCTTCAATTTTGTGCTCTCTAGTCATAAAACTGATTCTAGTCTGTTTTCCAAGAATACAGAACTTACAAAGATCAAACTTGCAGTTTTTAACACCATGCAACAGGTTTCTTCTATGCAATTCCGTCATCCCGCGTTCACTGAGATGACCCAGACACATATGTCATAACTTTGTACTCTCATCATCTGACTCCACAGAATGAACTCCACCTACAACTGTACTCCCTAACAGTCTGTAGATATTACCTGCAGTCAACTTTTCTTTCATCGCAGTCAGTGCACCCTTAACAATTTTGATGATTTCTCTATCCTCATCTGCTTTAGGAATAAAACTATTTTTATGTAGAGTGTTCAAGGAAATCAAATTCTTCTTCAGATCTGGAATATGTCTAACATTATATAACTTTCTAATTGTATCATCATACTTCTAAATTCTAACTTCTCCAATACCAATAATATTGCAGCATATATCATCACTCAAATAGACTGAGCCAAAATTAGTTGACTTGTATGACGTAAATCACTCCCTATTAAGTGTTATGTGATAAGAGCAACCTGAATCCTGAATCCATGCATCTGTGAACTGAGTTGATGAAACTGAAAGCATATCACCATCGTTGCAATCTAAATTGTCACTCTGCATGACATTTATAGACTTCGATGATGCATCACCTTTCTCCCCAGTCTGCTTCTTCAGCTTTGGACAATCTCACTTTATATGACCTGGCTCCTTGCAACTGTAGCAATGAATTGTCTTTTTGCCTGTGGACTTCGATCTAGAATTTCGCCTTATAGAATCCTCCTTCTCTTTCTTCCTTCCACGATCCTGCTTACCCTTAACATATATATTGTCGTCGTAAAAGCTTTCCTTTGCATTCTGTTTCCGCTGGTTGTGAGCCAACAACGCTACAGTAATCTCATCAACTTTGATAGTCTCTTTCCCATATGTCAGAGTAGTCACCAGGTGTTCATAGAAAGAGGGCAACGAACACAACAAAATCATTGCTCGATCTTCATTCTCAATACTCACATCAAGATTGAAGTCATTCACGTGTTGCGCCAGATCAGAACCTTCTTGCATCTTCAGCCCATACAGCTTTTGCTTCAGATATAATTTGTTCGTCAGAGATTTTGCCATAAACCGAGTTTCCAATTTCTTCCACACTTCTCATGGAGATTTCAGATTCATCACGTGATACATAACTTCATCTGTCATACATAGGCGTATAGTTGTTGTCGCTCGCTGTTGCAATTCTTCCCAATCTTCATCCTCCATGGCATCTGGTTTCGTTGCCCACAAAGCTTTCAAGGTTCCTTGTTGCGCCAACAAATCTTTTACCCTCGTTTGCCACAATCTGAAGTTACCAGTTCCATGGAACTTCACCACATTGAATTTCACACCAGAAATTGTCATCTGAAAAATAAACCTGCAACGAAACTTATCTGCAAAAAATTCCTCTGCAAATCTTTGCTTAGAACCTTTTTTTTTTTTGAAAGAAAAAATTGAAATATGTTCTTAATTAATCTTCCTTAATGAAGACCCCCTTAATTAAAATATTTACTTTAATTAACGAATTTCAAAAAAACTTTCCTTTCTTCCCGCAACCCCTGCAAATAAAATTTTAATGAAGTTTCCTTAATTAAATATTTTCGTTAAATCAATCTAAATTAAAAAATAAATTTTCTTTTAATTAAGTCGAATTCAAAAATTTTCCTTCTCTGTTAGAGCAAATATTTCCCGCACTTTGTTTGATAGAATTTCTGGAAAGAATAATTCCCTTCCTTCCCAGATCTTCTCCGCATGCAGCGCCAAAACCTCCGTAGTTGTTCGCTTGCGCTGAAACCTCCTCTGCAAGCCTCTGTTCGAAACCCTCGAACAAATCCTTCTCTTCCAATCGCACGGGAGGAAGCCTCGAACCTCCGCCTAACCTCCGTCCGCCCAACAACCTCTTCTGTCGCGCGCGAACCTAGTCGCAGGACGTCGCGACCCTCTGTCGCAAATCCCTTCAGATAATCGCGCCTCTGTCGCGCCCCTGTCACGCGAAGCGAAACCTCAAAACCCTCAGATCTTTTGTATTGCTCGATCGCGAACAACCCGCGAACTGTTCTGCCAACACCGTGAAGCCCTCTGTGAACCTGTTCGCGCCAAGATTACTCTTCTGCCCTAGCCGAAAAATCCTCAGCCAAAATCTTCGCCGCCAAAACAATTTCTTTTATGCCCTCAAACCTATCTCTGATACCACTTGTTGAGAAATTAGGGGGAAGAAAACCAAGAACAACACAAATCTAGAAGAACACAAAGAGATTTAACGAGGTTCGGCAAAAATGTCTGTTAGAATTAAATGAAAATATGACACTTAATAGGATGCAATGGAGAAAAAGGTTGAAACTCAAGGAGACGTATAAAACTAAAAGTAGACTAGTTGGATACTACAAGCATGAAATGCATGTCTTGTGTTGATTCCATTTACTAATTTTTAAAGTTTATTCTGTTACAAATTTTCTACTGCTTTAAAGGTTAACTTTGATTGTACTACACAGATGATAGTGCTCTTGAAGAAGAGGTGGAGAGGAAAGCCGGATGGTTGTTGAAAGCTATTTTCGTAGTAACTGCAGTTGGTGTTGCTTCCCAGTTCTTTCCCTACATGGGTATGGAATTATGTAATCCGTGAATTTTATTCCACCTTGATGAATCTCTTGATTTGAGTATTTAAAAACTTTGTCTTGTCCCAATTTTATATCCGTTGTCTGATCCTCTTAGAGGTATTCAGGTGATAATCTGCTGCAACAATCAATTTCTCTGCTGCATGTTAAGGATCCATTATTCAAGAGAATGGGGGCATCAAGGCTACGTCGTTTTGCAATTGATGGTAATTTTCCATTCTCTTTATAGCCTATGCATTTATTTGATGTTTGGTTACAGTTTTCATGTCAACAGTTCCATAGTGCTTTGCAGCATTTAGCATATGCTTTTTAACATCTTTAGTTCTAATTAGTGTGATTATGATTGCACACCTTAGAATATGTTTTCAACCTATTGTATTAAGATAAATAATCAACTCAACATATGTTGTTGCATTCTTTTTACACGGTTTCCAAGGCGGTCAACACTTGTTGACCACAATAAATAACCACATTTATAAAAGATTAACACTTGTCCAAAAAAAGTGGTCTGATGACTAACCCGAGCACTAACTCAATACCAACTTGCCTAAGTGCTTGCTTCTCTTTTTAAATAAATTCCACTTAACCTAATTAGGAGCTTAATCTAAAGATATTTAAATAAATTTCATCAAACTATGTCTCTTAAATTCTAAGTCATTAAGTATCATTGATGGAGTACCATGTGGTCCTTTATGTGCGTGAAAGAATTGAATCATCACCTGGGACGAAGAGACTATATATTGAGCTTGAAAGCCCTAAGTTAATTAATTAATTAGCATTCGATTCAAGCGCATACATTGGATTTGCCCAAAAGGAGTTGGTAGATCTCAATTAAAGTCATGTTATAAAACCACATTCATGATCTTTTTCTTCATAATTGAAATCTTGTTTTGTGTCTCTAAGAAGCCATTATCTTAAAACGATATATTGCACTAGAAAATTTCATTCTCTGCTTAACTAATACATCGTTTGATGCATAAATATGCTAAAACCATCATCATATCTGCTAGAAGGTTGAATCCCAATATCAAACTGTTGAATCCAAAAGTGTTTGAGTAACACACCCGAGGTATAGAATGTCACACTGGAAAAGAGAGTATAGTAAAGACCAGTAGAGAATGCTTAACCTTTATTCATGATATTGACCCCCTATTTATAGGAAAGAATTCTGATCTTACAAAATTACAGATTTGTTTCCTCATCATTGGTCTTTAAAGGGGGTCTTTCAGTAATTACAAGAATATTTGAATGTAATACGACGGTGAGAAAATCATTGATNCTGGCTATATAGTTGTTGTAGCATGACTTCCATTATGCGAGACAACATGAAGGGAGTTTGTGTTGTGGGTGAAAATGTCGTTGTTCGAATTGCCCAAAGTACTAAAGGGATTAGGTCTATCTATTTGCTCTTCGGTCCTACCTTTTTCCTTAAAAAAATTTTGAATAACCTTGTTCGAGGTCCCTGCCTGCCCATTAGTTTGAGGGTGATGTACGGACGCAAACTTGAGATTGATCCCTTGACTCTTGTAAAAATATTGGAATTTTTTGTCAGCAAATTGATTTCATTGTCGGCAATTATTACTAGAGGCAATCCATATCGGCAAATCAGGTTGGTAAAGATGAAATTTCAGACTACTTCCGCTGTTATGTGGGCGAGGGGCAGGGCTTCGTTCTATCTATTTGGAGAAGTAATCGACGACCACCAGCAGGAACTTTCGTTGTCCTCTCAACGGAGGAAAATGTCAAAGGATGTCGAGACCCCACATGGTGAAAGGCCAAGGGCTGATGATCGGATGAAGCATTTGAGTCGGTTGATGACACAATATGGTATGTATTTTTGACACTGTGCGCACTTTCAATAGTATTATTCTACGTCTTTGAGCAGGTTTGGTCAAAATTATACCTGCCACTGGATTTGGTGGGCTAACGACTTTCCCCCAGAATGATTTCAGCATTCCCCGTCATGAACTTCTCGGAGGATATTTTCAAACTCGTCTTCTCCGACACACTTCAAATATAAGGACGTGGCCAATTTTCTAAAAAGTTTTCTCTCGAACAATAAGTACTGGACAGCTTTAAATTTGAATCTCATGTAGTTGGTGATCTCCTCGTCAATCTCCCCTATGTGTAGGTAGCATACGTACTGGTTAATCCAGATTTCCATTGCTAGTGGTTCTTCGATCGAAGGTCGACTGAGTTTTCGAGATTGCCCCTCTCCCAGATGAAGGCTTCAGGACAGGTCAACGATTTGATTTTCTTCTCTTCAAACGTGCTCAATTTTTAAACTAGTGAATCAGCCAATCTCCGTCTTTATCTTTCCAATTTATTTTGCCATTGTCTCGTCCCTTGTTTTGAATTCTCCATTGATCTGGTTAAATGCTAAAATGGTATGAGCAACAACAAAGAGAGAGGTAACTAATTAGTACATTATTTTCTGATCTTTTTACTATTTCATTATTCTAAGCAANGTAGGGGCCAAGACTCCCTAAGGAGGTCTTGAGGAGGCGACAATTGAAGCTGAGACATGTCTTTAGCCGCCAACTGTTGGTGGGGGCCTGGGGAAGACCTTTGAGTGTTGTTTCTTACACCATATCTGATTGGAACCAGCTTTTGGGTATGTAGCTTGATTTTTTTCCTTTTGTATTCCTTTCTTTGGTGCAGTTACTGAAGTTTTGATGGTTGATTCTATCTCGTCTGATATTGATGCTGACCCTGAGGATAATTCGACCATAGTTGTTCGGGGGNTGTAGGGGCCAAGACTCCCTAAGGAGGTCTCGAGGAGGCGACAATTGAAGCTGAGACATGGCTTTAGCCGCCAACTGTTGGTGGGGGCCTGGGGAAGACCGTTGAGTGTTGTTTCTTAAACCATATCTGATTGGAACCAGCTTTTGGGTATGTAGCTTGATTGTTTTCCTTTTGTATTCCTTTCTTTGGTGCAATTACTGAAGTCTTGATGGTTGATTCTATCTCGTCTGATATTGATGCTGACCCTGAGGATAATTCGACCATAGTTGTTCGGGGGGAGATGACACGCTTATGTTGGGCCTGTCGTGCCGTTAGGGAGGGCCTCGCTGCTCAATCGAGGGATGGTCAGAGTGACCTTTTCAAGTTGGATGGTGAATTTACGTACGAACAGTTGCATCATCGAGGGTTTGTCTCGGGTGAAGCGTTATTCGACTGCTTAGTTAATTTTTTTCTTTCTTAGGTTAATTTCGAGAGTTTGGTGGGATGTGCCCTCCTATTTTTTTGTAAATAAATAAATAATGAAATGCAATTTTCTATTTCTGGTCATGATTGTGTTACNTGTACGAACAGTTGTATCACCGAGGGTTTGTCTCGGGTGAGCGTTATTCGACTGTTTAGTTAATTTTTTTCTTTCTTAGGTTAATTTCGAAAGTTTGGTGGGATTTGCCCTCCTATTTTTTTGTAAATAAATAAATAATGAAATGCAATTTTCTATTTCTGGTCATGATTGTGTTACCTCGAGCGTCGTGCGGTTCCCATCACGCCCGTCTTGTCCGTGATATATATATATATAGGGTTTAGGGTTTAGGGCTTAGGGTTCCTCCTCGTGATTCATCATCTTCTTTCTCTTTCTTCTTCTCCTGGTGATTCATCATCTTCTTTCTCTTTCTTCTTCTCCTGTGTGTTTTCATGAGTTTTATCATGGGTTTTATGGTGCAAAAGTTTTCTTAGGAATCGTTTAGATCGATTCCAGACTGGGAGATTTCAATCCTTTCCACGGCAGACTTGAGAGAGATCCAGAGCATATATGTTCTCGACCCTTCCATCCAGCTTTGGCCGACAGCCAATCACAAGCAAGCCACAAGTCATTTTTCTCCAGACTTAGTTTTCTACAAGGATCAATTCAAAATGGGTCTTTGATCGTCATTTTGTACGGAGCGACGATCGATCTTTGGCCAATGCGAAATCATACCTGCTTAGGTTCTTCTGAATTCCGTGGCGGCTATAATGNCTTTCGTTCCTCCTCGTGATTCATCATATTCTTTCTCTTTCTTCTTCTCCTGTGTGTTTTCATGAGTTTTATCATGGGTTTTACGGTGCAAAAGTTTTCTTAGGAATCGTTTAGATCGATTCCAGACTGGGAGATTTCAATCCTTTCCGCGGCAGAATTGAGAGAGATCCAGAGCATATATGTTCTCGACCCTTCCATCCAGCTTTGGCCGACAGCCAGTCACAAGCAAGCCACAAGTCATTTTTCCCCAGACTTAGTTTTCTACAAGGATCAATTCAAAATGGGTCTTTGATTGTCATTTTGTAGGGAACGACGATCGATCTTTGGCCAATGCGAAATCATACCTGCTTAGGTTCTTCTGAATTCCGTGGCGGCTATAATGACCTTCGTCCTTTTCTGTCCAAGGATGAAGATTCCTAGTCGATCGAACTGTTCAACTATTTTCTCTCCTTCAGTATCAGTGAAGATGGTTACGTTTAGTTCGCCGCTGGCCTTAAGATCCACCTAATAGGACTTGAGAACAAGATTAAAGACTGGAAAACGAAGTTCTTGGTTGGTTGTGGCAGGGAATTGGTGGGGAAATTGACACTAGCCCGGTGGAGTGTGAGATAAAGAAGGTGAGGACTTTGCCTGGCAACCTCAGGGACCATAANGATAGGTCTTGAGAACAAGATTAAAGACTGGAAAACGAAGTTCTTGGTTGGTTGTGGCGGGGAATTGGTGGGGAATTGACACTAGCCCGGTGGAGTGTGAGATAAAGAAGGTGAGGACTTTGCCTGGCAACCTCAGGGACCATAAGGCGCTGATCGAGGGTCAGCACCTCTTGATATTTCAATACCTCAATTCGGAGATGATAGAGCGCATGATCCACTGGGACGGTTCTGAGGCAATGACCGAAGGGCTGTGAGCATCGTCTGACAATTGGGAGGTGGTCAGAGAGAAGGCTGCTGAGAAGCGGGTAGCTTCGTAACAGGGAAAGGCGACTTTCCTTCGTTCGTACGGGACAAGGGCCGGTTTGGCCTATTTGGATCAGCTGAAAGTGTCGAAGGTAAGCTGATCTTTCTCGTACTAGTCGCTTTTATGTGCGGAAGTGTGGTACTTGTGTTATTTTTGTTGTCTTGTTTTGAAGGGAGCGATGAGGACGCCTTCCGGCCTCCGAGTGCGCCGGATTTTGGAGCTTCATCGGCCCGCCCCTTGATCGGCGAGGTCCCCGGTGAGACTTTGTTGCTGTGTTTTCACGATCGAGCGGATGAGAGTCGCTCCTCCCATCATATCTCTATAGGGAGTGAGTCGGAGGGAGAATCGGGGGCTGCTGAGAGGGTGGAGGGAGACTCCCCTTGGAAAAAAAAGGGAAAGCCCCAATTTTAGTGACAGAGTTGCCTCATCCGAAAAGAGGAGGAATTCCGCCTGAGTGGACCTCTTCTCATGACCGAGGGGCAGGAGTTTGCACGAGCGACCATTACGCTCTTCTTAATAGGGAGACTGAGTGGCACCCTTGCACCCCTTTAAATGGGGATTACCCGTCGATCTTGATAGAGACCTTTTGGTCCCCCTCCTTTAAAAAGACTTTGGACTCGATGGATCGGAGAAATGTGTGCCAGGCGGCTAATCATTATCACGCGCTTGCATCAGAAGCCTTGCATTTCCAGGGGATTTTCTTGGATAGGGCCGAAGAACAAATTGAGAGGTTTGCCTTGCGAATACAAAATTTAAAACGAAAAACCGTCATGGCGAGGAAAAATTTAAGCTGTCTGTGGAGGAACGAGACTTGGAAGCTCGGAACACGAGGCTCAAGTGATGCCACTTCTCAAGTAGAACAAAGAATTAAAAGAGATGTCCTCGATGATTACTCGGGAAGAGCATGTCGAGGGTCTCACCCGCCAGATTACCGTCAACACTTCCCTGGCTATTGAGATATTCGTGAAGCATAAGTTAGTCGATCCTAAGTGGCAGGATATGGAGGAGTTTGGCATGCTTCTTTCGAATACAGGGGACAAAGACAAAGAATCTTCGAATGGGAAGTCAGGTAACGTCAGGGGCACGGAAGAAATTAGAGAGGAGGATGTTGGGGAATCTTCGAATGTTTAGAGCCCGGAAATGCTCTTCCATTTTCTCTCTCATTTTATTTTTTTCTGTTTTTTGTTATGTAAGAAAAGGAAGATCATTCGAGTTTTTGTAAAAGATTTTTTGTGTAAAAGATTTTGAAGCCAAAAGNGAAAGAATCTTCGAATGGGAAGTCAGGTGACGTCAGGGGCACGGAAGAAATTAGAGAGGAGGATGTTGGGGAATCTTCGAATGTTTAGAGTGCTCTTCCATTTTCTCTCTCATTTTATTTTTTTCTGTTTTTTGTTTTATGTAAGAAAAGGAAGATCATTCGAGTTTTTGTAAAAGATTTTTTGTGTAAAAGATTTTGAAGCCAAAAGTCTTGTTTCTTAGAAGTTGAAGTACTTAGCAGTCCTCCGTTTAATTTCTTCTTGTTGAAGGGTTGCGTTGGCTCGATTTTCTTTGATGAGGTCCAGGGCTAGCTTGAACCCTTCGTCGTTCGCCTCGCACCATTCTTTTAGGTCCCTTTCGTCGAGGGTCAAGGCGGCGAGCACTCTCTGGCTATATAGTTGTTGTAGCATGACTTCCATTATGCGAGACAACATGAAGGGAGTTTGTGTTGTGGGTGAAAATGTCGTTGTTCGAATTGCCCAAAGTACTAAAGGGATTAGGTCTATCTATTTGCTCTTCGGTCCTACCTTTTTCCTTAAAAAAATTTTGAATAACCTTGTTCGAGGTCCCTGCCTGCCCATTAGTTTGAGGGTGATGTACGGACGCAAACTTGAGATTGATCCCTTGACTCTTGTAAAAATATTGGAATTTTTTGTCAGCAAATTGGTTTCATTGTCGGCAATTATTACTGGAGGCAATCCATATCGGCAAATCAGGTTGGTAAAGATGAAATTTCAGACTACTTCCGCTGTTATGTGGGCGAGGGGCAGGGCTTCGTTCTATCTATTTGGAGAAGTAATCGACGACCACCAGCAGGAACTTTCGTTGTCCTCTCAACGGAGGAAAATGTCAAAGGATGTCGAGACCCCACATGGTGAAAGGCCAAGGGCTGATGATTGGATGAAGCATTTGAGTCGGTTGATGACACAATATGGTATGTATTTTTGACACTGTGCGCACCTTCGATAGTATTATTCTGCGTCTTTGAGCAGGTTTGGTCAAAGTTATACCTGCCACTGGATTTGGTTGGCTAACGGCTTTCCCCCAGAATGATTTCAGCATTCCCCGTCATGAACTTCTCGGAGGATATTTTCAAACTCGTCTTCTCCGACACACTTCAAATATAAGGATGTGGCCAATTTTCTAAAAAGTTTTCTCTCGAACAATAAGTATTGGGCAGCTTTAAATTTGAATCTCATGTAGTTGGTGATCTCCTCGTCAATCTCCCCTATGTGTAGGTAGCATACGTACTGGTTAATCCAGCTTTTCTTTTCCTCGCTATGGATTTCCATTGCTAGTGGTTCTTCGATCGAAGGTCGACTGAGTTTTCGAGATTGCCCCTCTCCCAGATGAAGGCTTCAGGACAGGTCAACGATTTGATTTTCTTCTCTTCAAACGTGCTCAATTTTTAAACTAGTGAATCAGCCAATCTCCGTCTTTATCTTTCCAATTTATTTTGCCATTGTCTCGTCCCTTGTTTTGAACTCTCCATTGATCTGGTTAAATGCTAAAATGGTATGAGGAACAACAAAGAGAGAGGTAACTAATTAGTACATTATTTTCTGATCTTTTTACTATTTCATTATTCTAAGCAAGATCATGGCACATATGGTTGGTTTGAATTGTGGCTGGATAAATCAATAAGCTCAACTAATCTCATGTTGAACGTGAGTTGATTAAGCTTTAAAGTTGACAACCAATCGCATGCATCAATAAATGGACTTAATGATAAAAAAACTATTGTCATGTTACGTTTTTGATCCGAACTTACTTGTGTGTGCAATATTTGTATTGCATAACTTATTGATCATAAAAAGCAATACATCTGTATATTAAATGAGTCTAGATGTTAGCTCTCTCATTAGACTCCTCATTTTTCAAGTTTCTAACCACTATTAGTGATGCAGGACATCTTAGGCCTAATGTTTACCGATGCAGATCTATGATGAGATGCACAATTTCCACATTCATGGTCAAATTTATTGTCACAAACTTCTGATTGAGATAATTATTGACCACTTTAGATGATAACTAGAAATATTTATAATTCCCAGCAATGATAATTGAACTGTTTTCTAATAGATATTTTTAAAAATAGATTGTACCGGATTTGAACAGATTCAATTACTTTAGGGTATTAACAAGTCAAACATAAACAACTATATTTTTTACATTCATGCTAATTTATTCGTGCATGAAAGAAGATGTATCTTATTTAAAATAAAATTAAAATAGTGATATTGCTTTTGTTATATAAAAGATTTTAATGGTATTAATGAATAATACATCGTGCCTTATTAATGAAATGGTCTATCTATTCATATGGAAGAGAGTGCAATGTCATGGAGTTTCACTTTTGCCCCTATTTTAAAGAGGGTTGTACAAGATATTCTTGGTATTTTACGTGTATTTAACTTATTGTTTGGTTGCTCTTTTGCTCGATCGACTGAGCTTAATTGGCTTTGGGTCAATAATATTTGATCGACTGAGCTTAATTGGCTTTGGGTCAATAATGTTTGTTCGATTGGCTAAGCTTAGTCGACATGGGTCGGTTGGTTAATATGGTTGTTGATCCATGACTTATGATAGGGAACCTTTGGGCATCCGTGGAATGGTTGAAAATACTAGAGAACAAATTTTTTTCTTGGATCGGCTTTTATGTAACAGTTGGATCGGATATTCTTTTCTAGTTTCTGACAAAGTTGCTTATTTTGGTGCCTCAAATCGCCTTTTGTATGTCACATGGTTCAGTTGGCTTTGGCTTTATTGGATTTTGCTCGGACAACTTTAGATGATAACTAGAAATCTTTATAATTCCCAGCAATGATAATTGAACTGTTTTCTAATAGATAATTTTAAAAATAGATTGTACCGGATATGAACAGATTCAATTACTTGATCTGACTAATTACAAGAAATTGGTGAATAAGAATTAGTGGGTTAAGTGATCACCTAATAAAATAATTAGGCCTTAGGTTGGAGTGAGTAGATCATTTCCCCCAAATTTTTAGAAGGTTGATGAGAATTTCATGCAGATTACTTTTCCTAAATATAATTGTCGTCTCTATTAACAGTGTTTTAATCCAGATTATTCTCCTCTTCCATCTACCACTCTTCATTGTTCTAAGCAAAACATATAATGCAAATTTGTATAAATCTACCAACCTTACTAAGCATATTAATTCTTTAATAAATGATAAATATAATCTTATCATAATTTAACATAAGATAATCTGTATTGTCAGCATTTATGCTGCTTATAAATTACTATATTAATGCTCTGAAAGGAGGATTAATTTGTAGTTTGCAAATCAGGAAATTTTGAGTCTGTATTTGTGAAATTATGTAGATGAAAGGAGGATGAAAGTAGTAGAGATGGGTGGAGCTCAGGATCTTCTGATAATGTTGGAAGGTGCTAAAGATGACAAGACACGCAAAGAAGCTTTGAAAGCTCTTCTTGCTCTTTCTCACTCTGGTGTGCTTTTCTTGTCAATTCAACAATATTACTCTTTAAAAAAAAAAAACTGCTATTTCTTCATTTTGCTAATACTCAATATTACTCTTTAAAAAAAAAGAAACTGCTATTTCTTCATTTTGCTAATACTTAGAATGTGAATACCTCTATTCTGATTATTTTACATTTGGTCTTAAATTTCTAATAACAGATGCTGTTGCCGAGATATTGCAACAGGCTAATGCTGCTATTATTGTTGCTTCTGCTCCAGATTCTTCTGAGTTTGATGAGATTGGCAATTGCAAGTCTAGTTTGCTAAAGCGGCTTAGAGAGTTCCAGAAGTTTCATTGAGTTGAATGTTCCTGGTTTGTGTCTCAATTCTCTCCAACTGTGATTTATCAAATTGGTTTTGTTTACTGTTCCTTCACATAGACAATAGATTTATAATTGCACTATTCCTATTGTTTATGAGAANCAATTCAACAATATTACTCTTTAAAAAAAAAAAACTGCTATTTCTTCATTTTGCTAATACTCAATATTACTCTTTAAAAAAAAAGAAACTGCTATTTCTTCATTTTGCTAATACTTAGAATGTGAATACCTCTATTCTGATTATTTTACATTTGGTCTTAAATTTCTAATAACAGATGCTGTTGCCGAGATATTGCAACAGGCTAATGCTGCTATTATTGTTGCTTCTGCTCCAGATTCTTCTGAGTTTGATGAGATTGGCAATTGCAAGTCTAGTTTGTTAAAGCGGCTTAGAGAATTCCAGAAGTTGCATTGAGTTGAATGTTACTGGTTTGTGTCTCAATTCTCTCCAACTGTGATTTATCATATTGGTTTTGTTTACTGTTCCTTCACATAGACAATAGATTTATAATTGCACTATTCCTATTGTTTATGAGAAAAATTTGCATCAGGAGCTGTTCAAAGAAAGATGTATTTTGAGTAGAGGTTCATGAATCAAAACAGCACACCATGTAGCAAGACTTTTATATGAAAGTCAATAAATTTTTTTTATTATAATAAAAGTACTTTTTATAATATGTATAACTTGAGCAATTTTAATCAGAATTATTAAAAATTAATAGTTAATGTGCTTTTAACTCCGGCCTCCATAATTAATCAAGGCCCTCAACCACGAACCACACACAATTTGATCGAGTTCAATGTTGATGTGCATGCAGGTGTGTGTATGGAGTGGGACTACTAAGGTGAGGGCTTGCTCAAAGGATGAGAGAAATGACACACAAGCACATAGGTGAAACATCAACTGCGACACATACAAAAAGCTAACGCCATAAATACCATCTACAATATTGACAACGGACTATTGCCTTCATAGCAATCAACTACGGCTCTTGTAGTCTGCTATCACCAAAAACTTCATTAATTACGGTCAGACCTTATAACTCCATCTTCTCTAATTAAAGAGAAGAGTAGATCTGTACGCGCACCATCATAGTGGATTCTTTTAATTGAACTAGGCAGAATGATTTTTTTCCTTTTTCAGAAGTTTCCACGTAAAAAGTTAATGTCTCTTCTTGCTTATTTTACTTTTATATATGTTTTTGATGGATTATTGTGCAATGCTAAGATGATAATTCTTTTCTTTATCGCTACGGGCGTTCTATCACGTATCAGAGTGAATTATATCTTGATTTAAAAAAAATAATAAGACTATGTTACTCGTTTTGATATTGCACATAGTCAATCTGACTTGGTAGATGTTTGATTATGGTTTGAACTTGATAAAAAAAATTAATAAATAAATCAAACATAAGTTTAAAACTCAAATTATGTTCAAATTTCTTCAAATTACATATGAAAATAAAACACATGAACTTACACATAATACTCAATTCGATTCATTTCAGTTATAACTCATAGCTACTACAGCTATCTAATACAATGACATGAGTGAGGGCAAGGATTACCGCTCCCCTCTTATGTTGATTTAACATTCAAAGAGCTATATTCGATGATAAGTTTGTCGGCTAATTATGGATTTAATATTCAAATAGCTATATTCGATGATAAGTTTGTCAGCTAATTATGGGGGGGCATAATCTCAACAAATTTAAATCTCTATTATATAAAAAAAAAATCAATAAGACATTTACATATATACCAACCAATTTTCATGTATTCACATATCCAGCACAAATTTTACTTGTAAGTATAAATATCAAGCTTTTGGTGTTAGATATGTTAATACATAAGAATTGTGTGGTATGGTATGTGTGTAAATTTATCTATTTTAAATTATATTAAATGGACTAATAAACAATAAAAAATACGACTGAAAATGAATCTGATGTAAATTAGTTTAATTCAACTTAAAATTGGTTGTGCGTGCCTGCATATTACCTGAATTAAGAATTCAAAATATTACTTTTAAATAAATTGTTAGGGTTAAATGACAAGCTAAAAACAGACATGAAAATGACTGCTTTTTACCTCCATTCAAAATTGCCCTACTCTTCTAACGCTTTTATCATTTACAACGTGGAATTAGGGAAAATTGCTACAATAAAGACAAAGAAAAGTTGTATTTTCTCTTTATTTCAGTTTTTAAAATAATGTAATCATAAAAAAGTAAACATAGTGAATGAACAAAACATACACGCAATAAATGAATAAAAGTTTAGAAGGGGATTTGTGGTCATGAATCTGCATGAGTTGATTTCTGTAACCCCAACTCCTCTGCAACAAGTCTAAGGAGGACTTGAACTAGCTCTCTTATTCTTGATTCCCTGCAACAAATAGTTCTCATTAAAAGATCAACGAAAGAACTCTCGAAATGATTCAGCCTAAAGAAATTTATTTGGAATGTATTTTTATGAATGTATACAATTGCTGGAAGTAACTGGGTTTTCAAGTAAGCTTTACTTTGTAGAGTTTTACTTTTTCTTTGCATTTTCAAAAGGTGATTTTGTTTGTATGAAATGTGATTCAGAAAATAAGAAGACTTGCATACATACCACTCAATTCCTATGTATTTACACATCTAGCACCTAAACTTCAATTTTTACATATATGCCACCTTACTTATGTATGAAAACAAGTATTTCACCTTTTAAATGTTAAAATGATAGCATTTTTTATGTTATATGAATGATTTCAGTAGTATACCTGTAAAAACTAATGTTTAGGTATTAAATATGAAAACATATAGGAATTAGGTGGCATGCATGTAAATTGTAGAGACCTGATTTGGAGAGGAATAATTATCTCTTTATTGTATTATTCACATGTAGGGTACATATTTATAGGGAAAACAATCTCTCTTAATTTACAAACGGACCAAATATATCTAACCTAAATTAGGAAAGAAAATAATTCTAAAATGAAAAATAAAATAACATAAAATGAGAAGGTAATAAAAAAATTAAGAGTTTCATAAGTTGTCGCAATCAAATCCTTCACAAAATCTTCTCAGATTTCTACACTCCCTCTCAAGTTGAGTCGTAGAAGTTGTAGAGACCAAGTTTGATATTAAACTCTAAGAAAGCGCTTAAAGAAAGAGCTTTGTTAAAAACATCAACAACTTGTTGGTTTCTCGGGATATAGCTTAGCTGTATAATTTCCCCATTAATCATTTCAGAGATGAAATGTCTATCAACTACAATATGTATTGTACCATTAAGCTATGGTGAAGACCAACAAGTCTATCAACTTTAGTAAGAATCCTATAGCATTAAGCTTTAGTGCTCGAATCTCTTATTCAACTACTTTCCTCCATTCTAGACTTTCAAGGGCTTCATGAATGAAGTTAAGAATATACATATTATCAATGTTAGAAACAAAAGATTTGTAGGACGAGGATAGTTTTCCATAAGCTACACACTCTTGAATTGGATATCTAATGTTTTCCTTGTCACCCGCATCGGAAGGAGACAGAGATAACTCGTGATTACTAGACTCTTCTTCACTAAAAATTATAGACGAATGCTGACTCGGGAATGTCAACGACCAAGAGGGAAGCTCAGGTGAGCCGTTTGAGCCTTCCAAGTACTTAATTGAATTTCCCTTTCTTCTTCCTCCTTTCCTTTACAGCTCGAGCACTCGACAGAGCCGGTCGAGCTCTCTATCAGGCACAATGCAGAGAGATCAATCAGGCATGTAATTCTGTCGTCTTCTTCTCCTCCTCCTGCTTCTTTTTCCTCTACCTCACTCTCTCGATCTCTCACACTCCCTCTCTCGTACTCTCACTCGCTTCCTCTATCTCTCACTAGGTTCATATGAGAGGAGACGAGGAAAAATCATCGTCTTAATGCTCCCATGAGCAGTGAGCTTCTCATTCAAAACCTGTACAACAAGTGTCGTGAATAGGTAATTTGTTTTAATAAATTAATTAATTATTTTTTTCTTTAAATTATTTATTATTACAAAATCCTCCAAAAGATCTCAGATTTTCATTTAATGCCCTAAAATACTAAAAATATCACCATCTCAGTTGTGCAGACTTCATAGGTGGACCCAAGGTGGGGGCACCAGGGCACATTTTACCACAAGCATGGACCTACACCATTGAACATTAGATATATATGTGTGTGTGCGTGTACGTGCGCGCGCACGCACAAGCTTTGGCCTGTTGGTTAGCGGGGTTTCTGTAAGTCCTCTCAGGTCAAGGGTTCGAATCCCAGTGGTGCGGTGATCCTCGAATGAACACATGGCGTGGACTTCTCACCATAGAGCCTACCGCATAAGGAATCGGTATTTTGACCTCTGACAAGAACATTAACAACTAAGAAGAATATAGGGAAAGATCGCAAAGGCATAACATTAACAAAACCAAATTTAATTAAAACCAAATTCAGTTATCGAGAAGAAAAAAAGAGAAGACAATCAATATGCAAAAACACAGAATTTAATATAGACTCATGTGATGTATGAATATTTGTTAAAAACTTGTAGACGACAGATGAATTTGGGCTCTGCAACCCAAACCCCATCCTAAATAACAAAGAGGCATTTAGATACATAATATACAATTCTTATGCATTTACATTTCTCACGCCACACCTAAACCCTCATATTTACACACACATAACACTCAAATCTTTAAAATAAGATTAAGAGTTTGTTTGGGGCAGCTGCAGCTTATCCAGCTTCTGCTGATAAGCAGCTTATCCTGATAATCTGCTGATGGGCAGCTGATCAGGATAATTTGGCTGGTTGTTTGGTTAGTGCGTTTTGAGAACAACTGATTCTGGAGAAATGACCAATCTGTCCTTATTCTGGATAAGCTGTTGAACTGTTTGGTTCGTGCGTTTGGTAAACAGCTTATTAGCAAAAAAATTTTTGAATTAATAATGTGTAGCATAATAAGTTATTTTATCAACAAAATTAAAGATCAAATGTTAAGATACGACAATACAAATAAGTAGAGATACATTTATATAACTCAAATATATCTGATCACATCAAACGAGCAAAGTTATGCATACAAAAGTAAAATGCACATCCACATACTAATATGGACTATAATGAGATCCAAAAAAAAGAAAAAATAACACGTCAGAATGACAAGGAAAAAAATTATAACTTTGACTTTAAAATGTCCATGTAGCCCGGCTCTGACACTCCAGAACTCTGAGCAAACTTTTCTGACTGGGATGCAGTAGGAATGGAAGAGAAGCAAATTGAGTAGAATAAGAAGGGAAGCATTTTAGTAGAATAAGAAGGGACGCAAAAACATCCAGCAAGTTTAAACCACAAGGAAACCTCCAACTATATATATATATATATATATGAGACGCAGGCTAAGCATTAAAAAATATTGCACCTATTCAAAAAGTTATGAACTAATTTTTCTATTATTTTCTCTCTCTCTCTCTCTCTCTCTCACAAACTATAATTAAACACAGAGCTCCTCTCATACTTTCATTTTTAGTTGATGAATGAGTCAATAAAGAGAGAGAGAGATGAAGAAATTTAAAAGCACGAGAATCAGATTTCTCACAAGCCAGGAGACATATACTCTAACATAGAGAAAAGAGTTGCCTGCTCAAGCTAAATAAAGCAATTAGAACAGAGGATATCTAGGCTGAAAAACCAACAATTTTTGCACGTTCAAAATTTTATTGAAAATACANGCCTACACCATTGAACATTAGATATATATATGTGTGTGTGCGTGTACATGCGCGCGCACGCACAAACTTTGGCCTGTTGGTTAGCGGGGTTTCTGTAAGTCCTCTCAGGTCAAGGGTTCGAATCCCAGTGGTGCGGTGATCCTCGAATGAGCACATGGCGTGGACTTCTCACCGTAGGGCCTACCGCATAAGGAATCGGTATTTTGGCCTCTGACAAGAACATTGACAACTAAGAAGGATATAGGGAAAGATCGCAAAGGCATAACATTAACAAAACCAAATTTAATTAAAACCAAATTCAGTTATCGAGAAGAAAAAAAGAGAAGACAATCAATATGCAAAAACATAGAATTTAGTATAGACTCATGTGATGCATGAATATTTGTTAAAAACTTGTAGACAACAGATGAATTTGGGCTCTGCAACCCAGACCCCATCCTAAATAACAAAGAGGCATTTATATACATAGTATACAATTCTTATGCATTTACATTTCTCACGCCACACCTAAACCCTCATATTTACACACACATAACACTCAAATCTTTAAAATAAGATTAAGAGTTTGTTTGGGGCAGCTACAGCTTATCCAGTTTCTGCTGATAAACAGCTTATCCAGCTTCTGCTGATAAGCAGCTTATCCTGATAATCTGCTGATGGGCAGCTGATCCGGATAATCTGGCTGGCTGTTTGGTTAGTGCGTTTTGAGAACAACTGATTCTGGAGAAATGACCAATCTGCCCTTATTCTGGATAAGTTGTTGAACTGTTTGGTTCGTGCGTTTGGTAAACAACTTATTAGCAAGTTTTTTTTTGAATTAATAATGTGTAGCATAATAAGTTATTTTATCAACAAAATTAAAGATCAAATGTTAAGATACGACAATACAAATAAGTAGAGATACATTTATATAACTCAAATATATCTGATCACATCAAACGAGCAAAGTTATGCATACAAAAGTAAAATGCACCTCCATATACTAATATGGACTATAATGAGATCCAAAAAAAAGAAAAAATAACACGTCAGAATGACAAGAAAAAAATTATAACTTTGACTTTAAAATGTAGCAGCAAATCACGACCCATGTAGCCCGACTCTGACACTCCAGAACTCTGAGCAAACTTGTCTGACTGGGATGCAGTAGAAATGGAAGGGAAGCAAATTGAGTAGAATAAGAAGGGAAGCATTTGAGTAGAATAAGAAGGGGCGCAAAAACATCCAGCAAGTTTAAACCACAAGGAAACCTCCAACTATATATATATATATATATATGAGACGCAGGCTAAGCATTAAAAAATATTGCACCTATTCAAAAAGTTATGAACTAATTTTTCTATTATTTTCTCTCTCTCTCTCTCTCTCTCTCACAAACTATAATTAAACACAGAGCTCCTCTCATACTTTCATTTTTAGTTGATGAATGAGTCAATAAAGAGAGAGAGAGATGAAGAAATTTAAAAGCACGAGAATCAGATTTCTCACAAGCCAGGAGACATATACTCTAACATAGAGAAAAGAGTTGCTTGCTCAAGCTATATAAAGCAATTAGAACAGAGGATATCTAGGCTGAAAAGCCAACAATTTTTGCACGTTCAAAATTTTATTGAAAATACATTGAATAACTTAAATAAAAAGCAAATACTATGTCAAAAATTAGTTTCAAGTCATCTGTGCCTAAATAGGGCAAACCATCAAACACCTCATGCTCGTTTATATAAAATATATAACAATTGATGCATACCTTTATATATAGCTAATTAGATTATAGTTTGACTGTCTCTGTAGAAAATCTCAATGAAATCATTGAATAAGGTTGATATGAATAGGAAGACGATGAACTTCTTGCGCTAGAGCTGATTGGAGGGTGCGGCTGCGAATTTTATATGGAGGAGGAGACCGAGAGCAGCGCCACAAGCCAACCCCATGGTGATCTGCTTGCATCGGAGAAGGTTGGAGGGTGTGTCTAAGGACGGAGAGGAACTAGGGCATCACGAATTTGTTCACGTGCGAATCCTTTCACATCACAAATTGATTCCCGAGCGAATCCTTCGACAGAGCAGCGAACAAAAGACAGACGATACAGGAGAATAGAGAGGAGCTAGCGAGACAGAAGGATTGATGCGAAAATGAAACGAGAAGAGGATCGATGGTGTCTGGGAGCGAAGCGAAGAGGGCAACTCCGTCCAAAAGAAAAACAAAACGCAGATCGTGCCCAAGGAGCCGCGTCCGGCTTTTAGTTAAAAAGCCAAACGTCGTTCTGCAAAACGCTATTGAAACGCTTTTTTCAAACGATACGGCGGTGTTTTGAAAACGCCGCCGCAGTGAATAAGCTGCCCCAAATGGGCCCTAACTAGTATTATTATCACATTTTAACAATGAAATATATCTTTTCATGCATAGGATTAAACCATCAAAGTGTTATGTATGTAAAAATGAAAGAATACATAAAAACTGTGTGCTGCATATGTAAATACTTTCTTCTTGGCTATTCAATTCAAAATATATTTTTAGTCCAACAAATGTTCGAGGATTAATGGTTTATGGTGAGTTTTCTTGAGATTATTTCTCATTATGAATGGCATGTATCCACACTACATACAAGCCTAAGCGGAAAAAGCTAAATCATGATCTAGTCCAAAAGCAACGCTGATTCGGTACAATGAATAATTAATGAATAAATGAAGTTGTCATGTAAATATCTAGTACACATGCTGCCTGACTAATTATGTTGTTTATAACCTAATGAGTATGACATTTATATGCATATAAAAAATTTTCATGTACCGTATCTTGCTTTGTTTCTTATGTATTTATATATACAAAATTTGATATTTACACATAAAATCTTGGTGTCATAAATTTATTTATAAAAATATGTATTTTACTTTTAAAAGGATAGTGATGGTAGTATTTCTGATGTAATGTTAAAGATTTGAGTAGCATACTTGTAAATATGAAAGTTTAGGTGTTAAAAATGTAAATACAAAAAGAATTTTGTGTTTTGTATGTAAATGTCCCTATTTTTTGTGATCGTATACCCGTCATTGAAAGACACAGTAAAGGAGAAAATTTTATCGTGTAGCCTGAATACAATTTTTATTTTCCAATACCACGAATAATACATTTTGCAAATTGCAAGAGTCTCGACGAATATAAGATCATAAAAAATAAAAAATTAAAAAAAAAAACTTGGTGAAGGAAAATATTATATAATGCATACCTTGAAACCACTAGCTCACAAATTGAAGGAAACAAAACCAATAGATGAGCATGGCAGCTACGAATCTCACTATTTTCAATTTTTTCCTTGAGGTGTGCTGGTATATTCAGAACAGAAGCTGTATCAGAATGAATAACCATGCGAGCAAGCTCTTGCAGCACACAGAATGTTTCATTGGTTCTAACTGCCGGCAATGCATTTTCCCCTATAGTAATAAGAAAAATGAAATATTAAAAAAAAGTGAAAGATATATAGAGACATCTAAAAAATTAGGATTCTGACTTAGTACACCATTCAATAAATTTAAACAATAAGTTTCAATAGATTAACAGAAAGCTGAAGGTCTGTCTTAGCAAAGATTTAGGGAAGTACCTAGGTCGTTTTCATCACTTAAAAACTGCTGCAGTATGATCTCACAACGCTTCATAAGAATATCAATTGAAACGGAGCTAATGGTTGCCCGTTCTGGAGGCCAATCATCTTCAAAACGAAAACTAAATACCATCAAAACACAAAAAAAAAAAAAAGTTAGTAACCCTGAAGAGGAAACAAAATCAGGAAAATTATGAAATAAAAATTCCAATCCCTCACTTGTGCTAATGACATAAAATAAACTATAACAATTAACATTCGGCTAAACAGCATGAACATGTTAACGATCAATTCATAAGAGGAATAAAGAGAATAAGAAAAAAGAAGCATTTACATATGCTTATGTATTTACATATCTCACACCTAAACTTTCATATCTACACAAATAGCACTCAAATCTTTAAAATCACATAAAATATAGAACTATTATCACTTTTTAAAACTGAAATACACATTTTCATGCATATAGATTTAAAGCATCAAAGTGCTTTGCATGTCAATAAAAAACCTTTTTTTTTTATGTCAATATGAAAGCTTAAGTGTGAGATACGTAAATACAATAGAATTGTGTGCTACATATGTAAATTTCCCCAAAAGCTTTGAAAGCTTTCGTGGACATTTTTACAGATTTAATGTTATGCATTAACTTACATTTTTATAAGTTTTGATTACAATTGAAAAGGTAACTTAAAAAATGACTCCTATTTAATTAAACAAAAACTCTAGGTCAAGTCTGACCTGCTAACTTATTAATAAAAATATTGTAGGAAAAAACAACAGATGAATTTAGAAGGCAAAGAGGTTGGAAAATTGCAGAAACTATAAAATTACCTGCATAAGGAAAACATCATCTGCAAGCAGCTTAAAGAGAATCTGCTGCAGTGTGAAGGCATTTGTCCAAGGCTCTCTAATGGCAGAGAGCCTGTTCTAGATGCACAGCGATCAAGAGTTGAAACTAGCCGGTGTAAAATCTGGAACAAAAATTGAAACAGTTCTTTCACTGCGCTCATGTTCAGTAAAGACAGTTTAATGAAAAACCAATTATAGGTATTCCAATTACCTCAACAGGAGCATCTATTTGTCCTTTAAGAATCATATCAGCGAGAACATTTAGGACATTCATTTCAATCACCTCATCAGCCTCTAGAGATTCTGCAGCACCATTCGAAGAAAGAGCGCGCCCGCAGGAACCAACAAGAAATAAGTCATACACATCAGCGACTTCTTTCCATAAGCGAGCTCTGGAATGTCTGTAAATGTGTGAATCAAATTTGATGTTGTTATCAGCTTCCATCAAGTCACCATTAATGATTCGATTGAAGCTCTCAACGGCCAATCTCCAAAGCGAGCCCTTTGGACTGTCTCTTCTAGTGTTCATGCATCTGAAAGGAAATAGAAGACAAATGCTAAGCATGCATCGTTATATTAGATCCTGTTCATTACACAAATTTTTCTTGCACCAAGATTTTGTATTTCATATCCTACTTTTTCTCCCCAAACCATCTGGTTAAGGATGATAATGCCGGTGATTTGTAGTCTTCGCTGACATGGATATCAAATTTCACTATATTTTAATAGAATTTTTTTGTAATGAAGAAAAACTACTGCATTTCTATGGTGATTAAAAAAACAAATCAGCTCTAGTTCATGTTATATTTTTTCTCTTGTTTTAAAGCTCATTTATTACTGTCTAGTGTACAAGCCAATTGGTGGCCGGTATATAAAATATTGCTTAGGAATCAATAGTACTACCAATATGNGATAAAAAATATCATTATTTTAATTTTTAGAAGTGAAATATATATTTTTGTCCCACCACAAGGTCGCAAGTTTAAATCGCACATATGCCCTTTGGGCTCAATTTTGCCAAAAGAAAAAAAAANAGAGCCCTTTGGACTGTCTCTTCTAGTATTCATGCATCTGAAAGGAAATAGAAGACCAATGCTAAGCATGCATCGTTATATTAGATCCTGTTCATTACACAAATTTTTCTTGCACCAAGATTTTGTATTTCATATCCTACTTTTTCTCCCCAAACCATCTGGTTAAGGATGATAATGCCGGTGATTTGTAGTCTTCGCTGACATGGATATCAAATTTCACTATATTTTAATAGAATTTTGTTGTAATGAAGAAAAACTACTGCATTTCTATGGTGATTAAAAAACCAAATCAGCTCTAGTTCATGTTATATTTTTTCTCTTGTTTTAAAGCTCATTTATTAGTGTCTAGTGTACAAGCCAATTGGTGGCCGGTATATAAAATATTGCTTAGGAATCAATAGTACTACCAATATGAATACCAGACACCGGAAATAGTCAAGTAAGTTAACTTTAGCAGCGTGATCAACAGAATTTCTAAAGAAAACACTAATCCTATAAACCAAAACTTAAGGAACCGTCTGGGACCACTTCTGTAATTTTTATTTTATTTTGTTTAAAATATGACTGATCATTTGATTAAAGTATGACTATTTTTGAAAACACTCAAAATAGCTAAAATTGTTTAGTGTTTTCAAAAACATGTTTATTTGTTTTTAGAAGAAAAAAATAAAAATATATAAAAACACCGAAGCAGGGAGTATCCCACGCAAGAGCGATTTTTCGCCACGGGAATCAGATTGCACTTCTGTACCTGGACCAAACCTGATACTAGAGATAAGCCAAAACCTAGTAGGAAAACATGATTTGTTACACCAAAACAACAGAGTTTTACAATCAAGACTCAAAACAGAAAATGGCATAAAACACAACACGAATTGGCCGGTGAACAGTGGTGAGAAGGCGGGAATAACTGGCGACAAGATGAAAGGGTCCAGTTAGGATTGCAGTTGAGTAAGTAAAAGGGAGAGGGAGGGTTGTGGTTGTGGCTATAATAGGTGGAGGGTGGTGGTTGCTGTAGGGAGGTTGGTCGTGAGCAGGAGGGAAAGGAAAGTGCAGGTTGGCGGCAGCAGGAGTTGAGGGGGGGATGATTTGCAGTTGGAGCAAATGGAGGGGGAAGGGTGTGCAGTTGTGCTGGACATAGGTGGGTGTTGGCAACACAGCAAGTGTGGATGACGGCAGTAGGGTGTGAAGCTAAGAAGATTTATGGTACTAGCAGGTGGCGTGGAGCAAGGCAGGCCGCAAGGAAAACAATAGTGCTAGGACGTGAGGGAAGGTGGCAACGAACAAGTAAAAGGGAGTGAAATAACAAAGCATACACACCACTTCTGGACGAGTTACAGCCAAAGACATGAATGAAGAATGGCACACACTTTGCATTATAAGCGATTACTAAGATAAGAAGGCATCATGTANGACACAGCAAGTGTGGATGGCGGCAGTAGGGTGTGAAGCTAAGAAGATTTATGGTATTAGCAGGTGGGGTGGAGCAAGGCAGGCCGCAAGGAAAACAATGGTGCTAGGACGTGAGGGAAGGTGGCAAAGAACAAGTAAATGGGAGTGAAATAACGAAGCATACACACCACTTCTGGACGAGTTACAACCAAAGACATGAATGAAGAATGGCACACACTTTGCATTATAAGCGATTACTAAGATAAGAAGGCATCATGTATGAGTTACAAGGATAATGCATCTTAAAATCAGGNGAGGATAGCCATCGTATCGGAATGAGATACAACCAGTGCACCACTTGCCCTCAAATACAACCCTAAAGGGGAAAACCTGAGACGTTAACGGCTGCCTCAACAGAAAATGTACGAAAAACTGCCCTAAATATGAATGAACAACTTATATATAATACTAGTTAACTTGGGGGGTGGGGGGGAGGGGCGCATTCCAATGTGCGGCAAACCTAGACTCATAAAAGGGTCAGGTCGACCCCTTTCTTTGCCCTGTCGAACAGGTCCAAGGATACAAGGCTTTCACGCGTCCGTTCCATAGGGAAAGGAATGACCGTGTCAGTCACCCGGGGTAGGGAGAGCTTCAATCTTATCCATCAAAGCTTCTATTTCCTCATAGTATGGAGTCAAGTTTGTCAAGTTGAGGGTAGAAAAAATGTTATAATCCCCTAGTAAGTCAATCTAGTAGGCATTGTCATTCAACATATTTAAGATTCTGAAATGTCCATTTGCTCTTGGTTCAAGTTTGCCAAAAAAACTCAATGGAAAATCTATTTTTATTCAACATGGTCCAGACAAGATATCCTTTTCGAAAAGTCGCCTTCTTTTTTATTTTATTAGCTTGCGCTTGGTACTTGTAGTTTTGCTTGGAGATCTNATTTCTAAAATAGAAATGGTAGCAGAACCTTACCAAGGCCATGCAAAATCTCTTGTTTCACCTTGACGGCTGAGTTAGTCCTACAGTCTGGTGATCTTTCAAGCGCAAGCTCATATACATCAAGTATGGATTTTATATATGGCAGTGCCAGATTTCCCTGATTCATATAAAATGGTCACCGGATAAAATTAGTTCAATGACAAAAAGAAAAGAAGAGAAAAAGGAAAATATTCCCATGCATGTGCACACTTGTATCGTATTATTATGCTAAAATGTACAAAATATACACTTATTTGTACTTTGTATGCAAAGATACATATAAAATAATAATGCAAGCACACAGGCCAATACACAAACATAAGCATATATACACCACATCCAATTGTGTGAAAACATCATTTTCCAATCAAATTTATTTTTCTTTAGTTTTTTGAGTAAATAAACACACAGATTGAAAATCAACATGACTGATATTCATTAATAATTTGAAATTAGTTAGGTACCACAATTACTTGAATTCTACAAACTTTCATATGATACTTTTCACTTTATGTAGTACAGAAGTTGTTAAATGACAAGAAAATACAAGAATAACCTTTCACGTATATTTTGCCAAATATGTAAATGCGGGCATGCACAGATCTTGCTTGGTCTTAATATTAAGAACGTGTATGCTTGCATACCCTTGTTTAAAAAAGCACTTGAGGTACAAGCCTCAAGGCAATCTTGAACTAAAATGCACAAAAAATGCCTCAAAGTTTTATGTCCTTTTGAGGCAACTCCTCAATTATATGGAGTAAAAAAATATATATTATACTATATTTTACTATAACATTAATATATATACTATATTATGATTATATATAACATATCTCATTCAATGCCCCAAAAACAATCAAAAGGTAATTTAAGCATCATTATTCAATTGTTATTAATTGTTCTTTTATTTTAAATTATATTAGATTTAATATTAATTGATATAGGTGGTAAGAAACATAGTGATCGGAGAAGATTTGGCATATACTGATGAAATAACATCAAATGATAAAATTTTTCCAATGATTCTTTTGAAGATGATGAAAGATTTTGATTCTCATTATGTATTTAAATTTTAAGTGAATGCTTAGCATGAATCTCATTCTAGCCTTTTATTTTATACGAAAATTTAAGATTATAATTTGTGATTTATGTGCTACTGATAATGAATGAAATCAAAATATGATGGTTCATGTCATATTATGAATTATTTTTAATTATATAAGTTTTTTCCTTTTTATATTCTGAGGTTTATGCCTTAATTTGCCTTGAGGCTAAAACCTCGCCGTGAAAAGGCAAAAGACCACAGTTCCCAATTTTACCTTTTAAACCTCATCGCATATGCGTGAAAATTGGATGGGACAGTGGTATTGCAGATAATTTTTTTTTTATTCTTTTTTGTTTTGTAAATCACCTTTGAACAATGAGAACTAACAACTGTCTGTAAACAGCTTATTGCAGCAACAGCAACTTCCTTACTGCCATTCAGAATGCTATCTTCAATAAAGCGTAGCAAAAGCTCCCATCCTGCAATTCATAAAGGGCAGCCTGGTCACTAATTCGTAAAATAAATTCTCGATAGAATTGCCAATTACAACAACAAAGAGGCCTTCACCTGCGGAAAATTTGTTCAAACTCTGAAGGAAAGGAAAGAAAGAGCGTAGCAATCGAGTTATTCCACCAAGTACCAAAACAAGTGTTTCATCCCATTGCTTTTGTGCTGTATCACGACTGAAAAATTAAACTGGTTAGTCCTGAAAGAAAATCAAATAAGACAAGCTATTATGAGGGAACAAATAATTTAAAATAGGGGTATTTACATACATTATCACCCGATTCTTATGTATTTACATATCTAACTTACATTTACACCACCCAGATCTTTCATATCAGATAAAAAATATCATTATTTTAATTTTTAGAAGTGAAATATATATTTTTGTCCCACCACAAGGTCGCAAGTTTAAATCGCACATATGCCCTTTGGGCTCAATTTTGCCAAAAGAAAAAAAAACACCTTTTCATGCATATGAAAGGCGGGCATGTGTGTAAAAATTGAAGTTCAGGTATTTTATATGTAAATACATAAGATTTGAGTACTATATAAATATTCCTTCAAAATACCTATGGTGGATGAGCATATGTACAGTTTTTCCTCTTCTTGTTCCTAGCTCTTTCCCTTGCCATTCATCACTAGATGAAGTTGCTGCCTGTCAAATAGTTCCTGAAATGCTCATATAGAGTCCTTCTATTCATGGAATAAAAGGCTAAAACGAGAGCAATTTATAAAGTACAAACATACCAAGTGTGAAACACATTCTAGGAGAGGTAATACGTATGTCCAAAGGCAATAATTCCACATGCTTTCCGATATCTTCTGCCCATGACTTCCAAGGGTTTGAAATAGAGTTCTGACTGCTGAATTCCTAACCTGAAAGTAAATCAGAATACAATGACTTTACCAATTCTTACCTGACAGTAAATCAAATTACAAAATGACAGAATACATAATAACTCTGCCACTTCGTTACTTGTCAGTAAATCAAACTACAAAATGACTTATTATCGCCATCAACTTCATTAGCCTTAACCTTAGTATTCGAGATCATTTTATGATTTATCATTATTCCTTTATTCCCACCGAGTACTGAGGGAGGTCTTAACTTATACCGAGCAAAATCTTTTTTAAAAAATTTAATAAATATTATATTTGGCCTAGTCATCTTCCTTCTCAATCCTTCAACATAAACTCTATCCACCCATCAAGTTGATTATACTGGACACAAACATTATTACTGAAAATAAATAGTTGGTTACAGTCAGACACACTAAAAAAAGAAAAAAAAACAAACACGACACATAAACTCAATAGGCGTTCAATCTAGGGATGGTGGTGGCTGGCTAGATGGAAGGGGAGNAGGAGGTCTTAACCTATACCGAGCAAAATCTTTTTTAAAAAATTTAATTAAAATTATATTTGGCCTAGTCATCTTCCTTCTCAATCCTTCAACATAAACTCTATCCACCCATCAAGTTGGTTATACTGGAGTTAGCTAACGTGAGAAACACAAACATTATTACTGAAAATAAATAGTTGGTTACAATCAGACACACTAAAAAAAGAAAAAACAACAAACACGACACATAAACTCAATAGGCGTTCAATCTAGGGATGGTGGTGGCTGGCTAGATGGAAGGGGAGGACGACATGTGGCTGGCTGAATGGTGAACAGTGACATTAGAAGGCTGGTAGAGCAGGGAACAGCAGGGTGGTATTTCCTGGTTGGTGGTTGTGAAGGGGAAGAGGGTGCGGCAAGACAAAACAGGATGGGTGATTGTGATAGACAGCAGCAAGGCGGGGAGTAAGTGNGTAGAAGGCTGGTAGAGCAGGGAACAGCAGGGTGGTATTTCCTGGTTGGTGGTTGTGAGGGGGAAGAGGGTGCGGCAAGACAAAACAGGATGGGTGATTGTGATAGACAGCAGCAAGGCGGGGAGTAAGTGATGGCAGGGTTTGATGCAGCAGAACAAGGTGGCAGCACGACAGGTTAAGGGGTGCGGCTGGGATGAACGACAAAAAGGGTTGGTAGGCGGTTGCAGGAAAATAACAGCTGCAGGCTGTTCGGCAGCGATGGGAAGTGTGTAGGTGAAAGAAGGTTAAGGATAGCCATCGTATCGGAATGAGATACAACCAGTGCACCACTTGCCCTCGAGTACAACCCTAAAGGGGAAAACCTGAGACGTTAACGGCTGCCTCAACAGAAAACGTAAGAAAAACTGCCCTAAATATGAATGAACAACTTATATATAATACTAGTTAACTTGGGGGGTGGGGGGGAGGGGCGCATTCCAATGTGCGGCAAACCTAGACTCATAAAAGGGTCAGGTCGACCCCTTTCTTTGCCCTGTCGAACAGGTCCAAGGATACAAGGCTTTCACGCGTCCGATCCATAGGGAAAGGAATGACCGTGTCAGTCACCCGGGGTAGGGAGAGCTTCAATCTTATCCATCAAAGCTTCCATTTCCTCATAGTATGGAGTCAAGTTTGTCAAGTTGAGGGTAGAAAAAATGTTATAATCCCCTAGTAAGTCAATCTAGTAGGCCTTGTCATTCAACATATTTAGGATTCTGAAATGTCCATTTGCTCTTGGTTCAAGTTTGCCAAAAAAACTCAATGGAAAATCTATTTTTATTCAACCTGGTCCACACAAGATATCCTTTTCGAAAAGTCGCCTTCTTTTTTATTTTATTAGCTTGCGCTTGGTACTTGTAGTTTTGCTTGGAGATCTCTTTCCCAACCTCTANATGGTCCAGACAAGATATCCTTTTTGAAAAGTCCCCTTCTTTTTTATTTTATTAGCTTGCGCTTGGTACTTGTAGTTTTGCTTGGAGATCTCTTTCCCAACCTCTAGATGTAGCCTCTAAATCACCCCCACCTCAGCTTTCACGATCTGGTATAATAGCTTATAATTAACCAAGTTAGGAACTCCGGTTGAACGGCTAGCATTTAATTTACTTTCCAAAAATTTTCAAAACATCCAAATATATAAAAGAGCTAAAAAAATCACAAAGTACATTACACAGAAATCAAAACATTCAGAAATAACAACATAGTTTGTAGAAAAAATCTACAACCAACATCTAACATCATAGCATTACCCATAAAAAAACAATACAAAGAAACTACAATCATAATATTTATCAGCAGTAGTCCTCCTCTTGTAAACTAAATTTATTCTACAAATATATCAATTTATAGTTTTTTCCCAAAACAAAAAATTAAATTCAAAGTTAAGTTTTCACAACTAAATGAGTAATTACAAACTTGTTAGGCATTAAATTCTTATGCAAATGTTATGCATGAATGAGTAAAATAAATAATTCAATTTTAATTTAAATATTTATAATTTTTAACCTCTTTAAGAGTCATATGAAGCTTGTCATCATAATGTCATATCTAAAGACATCCTAAAAATTTTTACCAACAAGTACCCTAAAAAATTTGCACCCGGTGATACATATTTATCATTTTCATTTTCTTTTTAGTGTATGTGTACACCGCAATTCCTGCCAATATCATATGAGAATAACCAAAATCGACTCAAGTACAAATTTCATTTTTTTTAATTGTTTTCATTTTTGGTTATTGGAACCACAAATTGTTATTATTATTATTTTCATTTCATTCATTTCAGTAATTCTTTAGTTTACAAAATGTTTCTAATTATAAAAACAGAAATATGAAGCAAAAATGCAAATCTTTATTTAATAAAACTTTAATTTAATACATATGAAAAATAATTACTCACCTTTCATGTCACGATTTTCATCTCCTCCCTCCAATATGACCTTCTAAAGCTTATCCTAATTATTAAACCCAATATCAATATGTTAATACAGGAATACACACACACACACACACACACATTAGATTCCTTAGTTAAAAATAAATAAACTCTGACATTTACCTCAATTATCTTAATCACTTATACACAAATAATAATCTCTATCTCCATTTAATTTGAGAGTTTAATAACTTCAATTTTGACTTCAAGTTTCCTGACTGACGTGATCTCTAAAAGTTGCCATAACTTCATCCCACTGCACCAAGTGACTGACTCTACCACAAATTTCTATTGCAATTATCCTTGTCACCGTCTCTCTGCTTTTCCCTCTAAGGAAAAAGAGGTAATTGCAACTCTCTTATCAGGTGGACAAGACAAACCACTTAGAATCTTTTCCATTTCCAGTAGCTAGTTCTCAGCATCAACTGGACTCCTCCAGAAAAGAGAGGTGACCTCATATCCTGAAAAAACCTCAAATATTTGTCCACTTGGACTCCCCCACTAGAACTGGCCTAAGTTGAGAGTTCATAATCATATGAGTTATTGCAGTCAACATCTCGGCAAAAGTATCTGCATTCAAAGTGATATGAGAAGGTGCATCAACTTCTATCAAATTCATTAGTTTATTGAAATGATGACACCGTAAAAAAAATTAAAAAAAATAAAAGAGCCGCTAAGAAACCACAAAGTGCACTACACATAGTCTGTAGACAACATCTCAAATCAATATATAATAATATATCACTACCCATAAAAAAAATAATAGAAAAAAAGCTGCAATCTTAATACCTATCAATATACGCCAATAAACTAAATCTCTCAAGTCAGACATATTAATCTACAATTTTTCCTAAAAAATTAATTAAAATCAATATTAAGTTTTCACAACTTAGTGAAAAATTACAATCTTGTTATGCAGTAAATGTCGGGCAGTCAAAAGTGATGTTTCCAAAACCATGGCATATGAAACATTTCTTGGCTGAGACTCTAGTGGGTGCGCAACTCTTCTCAGGCTTTTTCTTACTCGGAATGGCTCTGTCATGTTACCCACCAATCTGCTCCATTCCTAAGGCGTGCTCCTTTCGAGGTTTACCACTGTGGGTCGCTACCTAACTAGCGGTGGTTGCAACTCTGCTTTTGCTGCCTCTCTATTTTCAATGCTAAGAAATGCACTTTCCTCAATATCCAATAGAATTGCAATTGAACCACATTATTGATAGTGGGTGTTTGGCTTCCCAAGTAACTGGCTATGGTGTGCACCTCTGTCTCCCTCAGTTCACACTTCAATTTAAGCTGCAAAAATTCTACTTTGTACTCCAACAAAAGCCCTGATACACCTAAAATATAGTGTTTTAGACATATTTTTATACCTATTTTTGAGATATTGCGCTTTAATGGAAGGTATTTTTGTATTCTTCTTGCAAATACAAGTAAAAAGGTGAAAAATGCTTAATCCTGAACCAGGGCCACCTGCGTGACAGGCGGGAATACTCACCACTATGCTAAACTTGATCCTGGAGATGTTTATATGCACAGTATAACAATAGTTTTAATGATATTTTTCACTTATATTTCCTTATTTTGTAACAAAATCAAAAAATTGATCCTGAAAAAAAATAAGAATTTATCTTTTAATTTATATATTGGGATACTACGCAAGTATACGTATCGTTATCAAGTAATATAAAACTTTTTGATTAAGACATAAATATCGAACTCATAGGGAATATTATGCAATATGCATTTTTTACAAAGTTTTTCTATTTTTTTCAAAGACAATTACTTAAACTAAATACAATTTTTGTAGAACTTAAAAGTTCAAATATTTTTGGTATTTTTGATATTTTGACAAAACAGTAACAACTTAAAAAGATAACTAAAGTTTTTGTAGAAGAAAAGCACTTAATATTAAAATTTCTTTCTTCTTATCATGAATCAGTAATAAGTATCAGAATTCTGTTTTGAAAGTATGCAAAGTGTTGTGTCAAATAGGAGCAATGATATTATTTACTCTTACTAGAGATGCTATAAAGAACATTGACTAATTTAAAGTTTGAATAGTTCTAAAAACCGGCTAGGCAGGGAAAATACCAACTCTCACTTTAAAGTTTCCTCGATTCCCTCCACTTGGGGGGCTAACAAACTCGTATCAAAACCCAAATTAATAAACCAATTTTCCTTAATGATATTAATCCTTAGTTGGGGGTTTTAACTTGTCACTTTAAAGTCCTCTAACTCTACACCCATCAATTAATATTTTTCTATTTATTTGCACTCAATCATATGAACTGCATTCACATTCATACAACCTCATGTGATTCTTTCCAATTGTTGACTGAGACAATACCAGCCCAGTTCTTTTATGTTCTCTAAGCAAATTTTAACATATGGATTGGTCAAATCAAGAAATCAATGAAGTACATAGATCTAAATCATCACAACTTCTTCCAACATTAAAGATCAATACTCTCCACAACTTTCATCCAAAACCTAATTACTTATCATTTTAAGAAGAAAGATAAAGAAAACTACTCAGAATCCATGGAGAAAACAATTACTTATCATTTTAAAAAGAAAGATAAAGAAAACTACTCAGAATCTATGGAGAAAATTCTTTCATTTTAAGAAGAAAGATAAAGAAAACTATTCAGAATCCATGGAGAAAATAAAACCACACTTTAGTTTAAAAGTAAAAATCATTGTCAAACAAATAACAAGTCTCAATTAAAACCAAAAGTAGTCTGAAACAAAAGATAAAAACTTATCTCAAGAAATCCAACAAACTCTTGAAGTTCCTTTAAATCTTTTCTCTTTCACAATCACTCAAAATAAAATAGCAAAAAGTATAAAATAAAAGTGGTTCCTGAAAATCTCTCCAACTAACTCCCTAATTTGATGAACTTTCAAAACTTGTCAANCTTCTCTTTTACAATCACTTAAAATAAAATAACAAAAAGGATAAAATAAAAGTGGTTCCTGAAAATCTCTCCAACTAACTCCCTAATTTGATGAACTTTCAAAACTTGTCAATACTTTCAGGACTCTTTTCTAAGTCCTTTCTTCTTTCTTTTATAGTTTTTCAAAAGGTGTCTTGGTAACTCTTCAAAATATGTGGCTTGATTCGATGTATTTCCCCAAGAGATGCCTCCTTTCATTTTATTTTTGTTTTGGATAAGTGTAACCACCCATTTATGTCAATAGGTGCCTCAAAAACATCTTCAAAATTTGGAAAAACCAAATTTACTCATCTAGTAACTGTCACTGGCGCTTAAGCGCAGGGCCTCTAGCGCTTAGGCGCGGCCTTCTCTATTTAACCGGAGCTTAAGCGTCGGATCTGGCGCTTAGGCTCCAAAACTCTTTTGCTCAATTTTCACATTTTTGCTCCAAATTTGATTTTTTTTACTCCTTTAAGCATTTTTCACCTTTTTACTTGTATCTGCAAGAAAAACACAAAATACCTTCCATTAAAATGCAATATCTCAAAAATAGGTATAAAAATGTGTCTAAAAACACTATATATTTTNGTGAGTAATTACAAACTTGTTATGCATTAAATTCTTATGCAAATGTTATGCATTAATGAGTAAAATAAATAATTCAATTTTAATTTAAATATTTATAATTTTTAACCTTTTTAAGAGTCATATGAAGCTTGGCATCATAATGTCATATCTAAAGACATCCTAAAAAATTTTACCAGCAAGTACCCTAAAAAATTTGCACCCGGTGATACATATTTATCATTTTCTTTTTCTTTTTAGTGTGCGTGTACACCGCAATTCCTGCCAATATCATATGAGAATAACCAAAATCGACTCAAGTACAAATTTCATTTTTTTTAATTGTTTTCATTTAAGGTTATTGGAACCACAAATTTTTATTATTATTATTTTCATTTCATTCATTTCAGTAATTTTTAGTTTACAAAATGTTTCTAATTATAAAAACAAAAAATATGAAGCAAAAAAATGCAAATCTTTATTTAATAAAACTTTAATTTAATACATATAAAAAATAATTACTCACCTTTCATGTCACAATTTTCATCTCCTCCCTCCAATATGACCTTCTAAAGCTTATCCTAATTATTAAACCCAATATCAATATGTTAATACAGAAATACACACAGACACACATTAGATTCCTTAGTTAAAAATAAATAAAATCTAGCATTTACCTCAATTATCTTAATCACTTATACACAAATAATAATCTCTATCTCCATTCAATTTGAGAGTTTAATAACTTCGATTTTGACTTCAAGTTTCCTGACTGACGTGATCTCTAAAAGTTGCCATAACTTCATCCCACTGCACCAAGTGACTGACTCTACCACAAATTTCTATTGCAATTATCCTTGCCACCGTCTCTCTGCTTTTCCCTCTAAGGAAAAAGAGGTAATTGCAACTCTCTTATCAGGTGGACAAGACAAACCACTTAGAATCTTTTCCATTTCCAGTAGCTAGTTCTCAGCATCAACTGGACTCCTCCTCCAGAAAAGAGGTGACCTCATATCCTGAAAAAACCTCAAATATTTGTCCACTTGGACTCCCCCACTAGAACTGGCCTAAGTTGAGAGTTCATAATCATATGAGTTATTGCAGTCAACATCTCG
>JXCR01117011.1:67332-82833 GCA_002079205.1 Phalaenopsis hybrid cultivar
ATAACAATAAATATTACTTCATATTTATTTTGTAGAGGTCCTTCTGCTAGAATGTTGAGTATCAACGATAGATCCAACTGAACTTTGAATCATGAGGCATGCACCGTTTGTGCGATATGTTCACTGAACTGAACAAAAGAATGAGAAACCCATCTTAATAGGTGAGGATGTCTCGGTCGAGTTATTCAGAGTGTGGTCCACTCTGGAGTATCTCAATAAGAAGGAGACGGTCAAGCAGAACTGGATCAGGTTGTGGGGGGCATGGACGCCACATTACACACAAGAGGTTTGGTTTCGCTCACTGAGTACCGGAAGAATTTGATATGCTTCATCCAATACTCGGCAATTCATTTATGTAATTATCTGATACTTGATNTTTACCTGTGCTGAAGCCCGCCGGTCCGTGAAAAACGTCTGGAAAGCACTTCAGAGCATGTTGTCACGAACAAATAGTCCCACATTGGCTAGGTGTATGGTCGAAAAGCAGTATTTAAGTCTTGGGCTACCCACCACCCACAAGGGGTCTTTTGGGAGGTGACAAGTGGTATCAGAGCAGATTACTGCCTGTCATGTGTGTGGACTCTGCATGGTCCAGTGGGACCCTCAGTGAAGCTGATCCGTGACGAGGGCGTCACGTGATTGAGTGGAGGAGAATGTCACGGACAAATAGTCCCACATTGGCTAGGTGTAGGGCCAAAAAACAGTATTTAAGTTTTGGGCTGCCACCACCCACAAGGGCTCTTTTGGGAGGTGACAATGTGCTGTGAAAAACGCCTGCAACATATCGAATTTGCTATCGTCGAACCAAACACAAAATATTACGTGTTTCAATATTAAGTTGATTCACCTACGTTCATGTGGAGTGAGATACCACTGATACAGGATGAGGAGAAAGAAAGAACGGCTTGGGTTACAATTTCCACACACCTCATCATATCTCACAGATGAGCCCTTAGTCCCTTTTATAGATGAGGACTAGGACATACAAGTAAATAAAGCCAAAATACCAAATTACCCCTAGTTTAAAAAAAAAAACCATAAAATAAACAACTTAATGGAGCTAGAGAGCCACATGAAGTGGATTCAAGGAAACATCACTTCTTACATGTATGTTTTTTTAAATTTTCTCATTAATGAAATTTGTATGTTTGTTACTTTAAAATAAAAAATGCACCTTACCTAACTCGCTTTATTGATNCCCAAAAGCAACGCTGATTCGGTACAATGAATAATTAATGACTAAATGAAGTTGTCATGTAAATATCTAGTACACATGCAGCCTGACTAATTATGTTGTTTATAACCTAATGAGTATGACATTTATATGCATATAAAAAATTTTCATGTACGNTCCAAAAGCAACGCTGATTCGGTACAATGAATAATTAATGAATAAATGAAGTTGTCATGTAAATATCTAGTACACATGCTGCCTGACTAATTATGTTGTTTATAACCTAATGAGTATGACATTTATATGCATATAAAAAATTTTCATGTACGGTATCTTGCTTTGTTTCTTATGTATTTATATATACAAAATTTGATATTTACACATAAAATCTTGGTGTCATAAATTTATCTATAAAAATATGTATTTTACTTTTAAAAGGATAGTGATGGTAGTATTTCTGATGTAATGTTAAAGATTTGAGTAGCATACTTGTAAATATGAAAGTTTAGGTGTTAAAAATGTAAATACAAAAAGAATTTTGTGTTTTGTATGTAAATGTCCCTGTTTTTTGTGATCGTATACCCGTCATTGAAAGACACAGTAAAGGAGAAAATTTTATCGTGTAGCCTGAATACAATTTTTATTTTCCAATACCACGAATAATACATTTTGCAAATTGCAAGAGTCTCGACGAATATAAGATCATAAAAAATAAAAAATTAAAAAAAAAAACTTGGTGAAGGAAAATATTATATAATGCATACCTTGAAACCACTAGCTCACAAATTGAAGGAAACAAAACCAATAGATGAGCATGGCAGCTACGAATCTCACTATTTTCATTTTTTTCCTTCAGGTGTGCTGGTATATTCAGAACAGAAGCTGTATCAGAATGAATAACCATGCGAGCAAGCTCTTGCAGCACACAGAATGTTTCATTGGTTCTAACTGCCGGCAATGCATTTTCCCCTATAGTAATAAGAAAAATGAAATATTAAAAAAANAATCAGAATGAATAACCATGCGAGCAAGCTCTTGCAGCACACAGACTGTTTCATTGGTTCTAACTGCCGGCAATGCATTTTCCCCTATAGTAATAAGAAAAATGAAATATTAAAAAAAAGTGAAAGATATATAGAGACATCTAAAAAATTAGGATTCTGACTTAGTACACCATTCAATAAATTTAAACAATAAGTTTCAATAGATTAACAGAAAGCTGAAGGTCTGTCTTAGCAAAGATTTAGAGGAAGTACCTAGGTCGTTTTCATCACTTAAAAACTGCTGCAGTATGATCTCACAACGCTTCATAAGAATATCAATTGAAATGGAGCTAATGGTTGCCCGTTCTGGAGGCCAATCATCTTCAAAACGAAAACTAAATACCATCAAAACACACAAAAAAAAAAGTTAGTAACCCTGAAGAGGAAACAAAATCAGGAAAATTATGAAATAAAAATTCCAATCCCTCACTTGTGCTAANCATCTAAAAAATTAGGATTCTGACTTAGTACACCATTCAATAAATTTAAACAATAAGTTTCAATAGATTAACAGAAAGCTGAAGGTCTGTCTTAGCAAAGATTTAGAGGAAGTACCTAGGTCGTTTTCATCACTTAAAAACTGCTGCAGTATGATCTCACAACGCTTCATAAGAATATCAATTGAAATGGAGCTAATGGTTGCCCGTTCTGGAGGCCAATCATCTTCAAAACGAAAACTAAATACCATCAAAACACACAAAAAAAAAAGTTAGTAACCCTGAAGAGGAAACAAAATCAGGAAAATTATGAAATAAAAATTCCAATCCCTCACTTGTGCTAATGACATAAAATAAACTATAACAATTAACATTCGGCTAAACAGCATGAACATGTTAACGATCAATTCATAAGAGGAATAAAGAGAATAAGAAAAAAGAAGCATTTAAATATGCTTATGTATTTACATATCTCACCCCTAAACTTTCATATCTACACAAATAGCACTCAAATCTTTAAAATCACATAAAATATAGAACTATTATCACTTTTTAAAACTGAAATACACATTTTCATGCATATAGATTTAAAGCATCAAAGTGCTTTGCATGTCAATAAAAAACCTTTTTTTTATGTCAATATGAAACCTTAAGTGTGAGATACGTAAATACAATAGAATTGTGTGCTACATATGTAAATTTCCCCAAAAGCTTTGAAAGCTTTCGTGGACATTTTTACAGATTTAATGTTATGCATTAACTTACATTTTTATACGTTTTGATTACAATTGAAAAGGTAACTTAAAAAATGACTCCTATTTAATTAAACAAAAACTCTAGGTCAAGTCTGACCTGCTAACTTATTAATAAAAATATTGCAGGAAAAAACAACAGATGAATTTAGAAGGCAAAGAGGTTGGAAAATTGCAGAAACTATAAAATTACCTGCATAAGGAAAACATCATCTGCAAGCAGCTTAAAGAGAATCTGCTGCAGTGTGAAGGCATTTGTCCAAGGCTCTCTAATGGCAGAGAGCCTGTTCTAGATGCACAGCGATCAAGAGTTGAAACTAGCCGGTGTAAAATCTGGAACAAAAATTGAAACAGTTCTTTCACTGCGCTCATGTTCAGTAAAGACAGTTTAATGAAAAACCAATTATAGGTATTCCAATTACCTCAACAGGAGCATCTATTTGTCCTTTAAGAATCATATCAGCGAGAACATTTAGGACATTCATTTCAATCACCTCATCAGCCTCTAGAGATTCTGCAGCACCATTCGAAGAAAGAGCGCGCCCGCAGGAACCAACAAGAAATAAGTCATACACATCAGCGACTTCTTTCCATAAGCGAGCTCTGGAATGTCTGTAAATGTGTGAATCAAATTTGATGTTGTTATCAGCTTCCATCAAGTCACCATTAATGATTCGATTGAAGCTCTCAACGGCCAATCTCCAAAGCGAGCCCTTTGGACTGTCTCTTCTAGTGTTCATGCATCTGAAAGGAAATAGAAGACAAATGCTAAGCATGCATCGTTATATTAGATCCTGTTCATTACACAAATTTTTCTTGCACCAAGATTTTGTATTTCATATCCTACTTTTTCTCCCCAAACCATCTGGTTAAGGATGATAATGCCGGTGATTTGTAGTCTTCGCTGACATGGATATCAAATTTCACTATATTTTAATAGAATTTTTTTGTAATGAAGAAAAACTACTGCATTTCTATGGTGATTAAAAAAACAAATCAGCTCTAGTTCATGTTATATTTTTTCTCTTGTTTTAAAGCTCATTTATTACTGTCTAGTGTACAAGCCAATTGGTGGCCGGTATATAAAATATTGCTTAGGAATCAATAGTACTACCAATATGAATACCAGACACCGGAAATAGTCAAGTAAGTTAACTTTAGCAGCGTGATCAACAGAATTTCTAACGAAAACACTAATCCTATAAACCAAAACTTAAGGAACCGTCTGGGACCACTTCTGTAATTTTTATTTTATTTTGTTTAAAATATGACTGATCATTTGATTAAAGTATGACTATTTTTGAAAACACTCAAAATAGCTAAAATTGTTTAGTGTTTTCAAAAACATGTTTATTTGTTTTTAGAAGAAAAAAATAAAAATATATAAAAACACCGAAGCAGGGAGTATCCCACGCAAGAGCGATTTTTCGCCACGGGAATCAGATTGCACTTCTGTACCTGGACCAAACCTGATACTAGAGATAAGCCAAAACCTAGTAGGAAAACATGATTTGTTACACCAAAACAACAGAGTTACAATCAAGACTCAAAACAGAAAATGACATAAAACACAACACGAATTGGCCGGTGAACAGTGGTGAGAAGGCGGGAATAACTGGCGACAAGATGAAAGGGTCCAGTTAGGATTGCAGTTGAGCAAGTAAAAGGGAGAGGGAGGGTTGTGGTTGTGGCTATAATAGGTGGAGGGTGGTGGTTGCTGTAGGGAGGTTGGTCGTGAGCAGGAGGGAAAGGAAAGTGCAGGCTGGCGGCAGCAGGAGTTGAGGGGGGGATGATTTGCAGTTGGAGCAAATGGAGGGGGAAGGGTGTGCAGTTGTGCTGGACATAGGTGGGTGTTGGCGACACAGCAAGTGTGGATGACGGCAGTAGGGTGTGAAGCTAAGAAGATTTATGGTACTAGCAGGTGGCGTGGAGCAAGGCAGGCCGCAAGGAAAACAATAGTGCTAGGACGTGAGGGAAGGTGGCAACGAACAAGTAAAAGGGAGTGAAATAACAAAGCATACACACCACTTCTGGACGAGTTACAGCCAAAGACATGAATGAAGAATGGCACACACTTTGCATTATAAGCGATTACTAAGATAAGAAGGCATCATGTATGAGTTACAAGGATAATGCATCTTAAAATCAGGAAAACATGCTGAGAAAAAATAAAAAGATGTTTTTTCGCACAATGACAGAATGCATCGATTTACGCAAATAAGTTTCCTAAGGCCCCAAAAGGTAGAGGCTTTAAACTCTTTGGTACGCGCATAGATATTCTCTACAGAGGAAAGAAGTGAATAGAAAGAGTATTTACCTTCCAAGGCCTTTGATAATCTTAGGAAAAATGTTGCACTTTTCAGTTGATGGAGCCGCCAGAAAGAGTTCTATTATAACAGGTATGAGTTTTTCCATAAACAAATGGTTCCAATTACATACTGAAGTCTCATCGGGGGTGGCTTCACTAGTAGGAATATTGGGAGGTTCAGATCCACCGGAAGCATTGCTGCTTGATTTAATCCAGGTTTCTTTGGTAGTTTCAGTGTTGCTAACGCCTGCAAAAGTGAAAGATCCCATTGCAGCACTACCCCTTCTGGAGCTTATGCCTGTATTTGGTTCCTCATCTTTCTTTTGGTGCATAGAAACTTCAGAACCGAGAAGATAGCAGAGAAGCAGCTGGAGAAGTGCAAACCATTCCGCAGAAAGATGTTCAGGAGGACGTAGAAGGGGTAGAATCTCCAAAATAGTACGCTGAATTGGTGATAGAATTCCCTGTACCAAAAATATTAGTGAAACAACAGACAGATGAAAAGACAATAAAAACCTTTCAAAAACTGCATTAGAAAGGTTACTTCGATTGACTTATCCAGTATAATCTACTCATGAAGAAGTCAACGTATATTGGAGAAAATCCACCAGAACAAGAATATAACTTTATGAGATATTGTAGGACAAACGAAATCTAAATAGTGCTCATACAAATTCTTACAACATCACTGTCCGCGTCTCTGGGGATCATAGAACATTAATTGCTAAATGTATAATCTACTCATGAAGAAGTCAACATATATTGGAGAATATCCACCAGAACAAGAATATAACTTTATGAGATATTGTAGGACAAACGAAATCTAAATGGTGCTGATAAAAATTCTTACAACTTCACTGTCCGCGTCTCTAGGGATCATAGAACATTTAATTGCTAAATGTATAGTCAATAAAAGCTTCAAGTACATGTCAGTATCAAACATACTCTTCGCTTGAACATACAAATCTCCTGAGACAAGTCGAACAAAATTATCTGTTACAAAAAACGATAGGGAAAAGGAAAATGCGTAAAAAAAAATTTCTAAAATAGAAATGGTAGCAGAACCTTACCAAGGCCATGCAAAATCTCTTGTTTCACCTTGACGGCTGAGTTAGTCCTACAGTCTGGTGATCTTTCAAGCGCAAGCTCATATACATCAAGTATGGATTTTATATATGGCAGTGCCAGATTTCCCTGATTCATATAAAATGGTCACCGGATAAAATCAGTTCAATGACAAAAAGAAAAGAAGAGAAAAAGGAAAATATTCCCATGCATGTGCACACTTGTATCGTATTATTATGCTAAAATGTACAAAATATACACTTATTTGTACTTTGTATGCAAAGATACATATAAAATAATAATGCAAGCACACAGGCCAATACACAAACATAAGCATATATACACCACATCCAATTGTGTGAAAACATCATTTTCCAATCAAATTTATTTTTCTTTAGTTTTTTGAGTAAATAAACACACAGATTGAAAATCAACATGACTGATATTCATTAATAATTTGAAATTAGTTAGGTACCACAATTACTTGAATTCTACAAACTTTCATATGATACTTTTCACTTTATGTAGTACAGAAGTTGTTAAATGACCATGGTGTGTGTTTTTTGTATGGTGAAGGGCCAAGAAAATACAAGAATAACCTTTCACGTATATTTTGCCAAATATGTAAATGCGGGCATGCACAGATCTTGCNGAAAATACAAGAATAACCTTTCACGTATATTTTGCCAAATATGTAAATGCGGGCATGCACAGATCTTGCTTGGTCTTAATATTAAGAACGTGTATGCTTGCATACCCTTGTTTAAAAAAGCACTTGAGGTACAAGCCTCAAGGCAATCTTGAACTAAAATGCACAAAAAATGCCTCAAAGTTTTATGTCCTTTTGAGGCAACTCCTCAATTATATGGAGTAAAAAAATATATATTATACTATATTTTACTATAACATTAATATATATACTATATTATGATTATATATAACATATCTCATTCAATGCCCCAAAAACAATCAAAAGGTAATTTAAGCATCATTATTCAATTGTTATTAATTGTTCTTTTATTTTAAATTATATTAGATTTAATATTAATTGATATAGGTGGTAAGAAACATAGTGATCGGAGAAGATTTGGCATATACTGATGAAATAACATCAAATGATAAAAGTTTTTCAATGATTCTTTTGAAAATGATGAAAGATTTTGATTCTCATTATGTATTTAAATTTTAAGTGAATGCTTAGCATGAATCTCATTCTAGCCTTTTATTTTATACGAAAATTTAAGATTATAATTTGTGATTTATGTGCTACTGATAATGAATGAAATCAAAATATGATGGTTCATGTCATATTATGAATTATTTTTAATTATATAAGTTTTTTCCTTTTTATATTCTGAGGTTTATGCCTTAATTTGCCTTGAGGCTAAAACCTCGCCGTGAAAAGGCAAAAGACCACAGTTCCCAATTTTACCTTTTAAACCTCATCGCATATGCGTGAAAATTGGATGGGACAGTGGTATTGCAGATAATTTTTTTTTTATTCTTTTTTGTTTTGTAAATCACCTTTGAACAATGAGAACTAACAACTGTCTGTAAACAGCTNATTCTTTTTTGTTTTGTAAATCACCTTTGAACAATGAGAACTAACAACTGTCTGTAAACAGCTTATTGCAGCAACAGCAACTTCCTTACTGCCATTCAGAATGCTATCTTCAATAAAGCGTAGCAAAAGCTCCCATCCTGCAATTCATAAAGGGCAGCCTGGTCACTAATTCGTAAAATAAATTGTCTCGATAGAATTGCCAATTACAACAACAAAGAGGCCTTCACCTGCGGAAAATTTGTTCAAACTCTGAAGGAAAGGAAAGAAAGAGCGTAGCAATCGAGTTATTCCACCAAGTACCAAAACAAGTGTTTCATCCCATTGCTTTTGTGCTGTATCACGACTGAAAAATTAAACTGGTTAGTCCTGAAAGAAAATCAAATAAGACAAGCTATTATGAGGGAACAAATAATTTAAAATAGGGGTATTTACATACATTATCACCCGATTCTTATGTATTTACATATCTAACTTACATTTACACCACCCAGATCTTTCATATCAAATAAAAAATATCATTATTTTAATTTTTAGAAGTGAAATATATATTTTTATCCCACCACAAGGTCGCAAGTTTAAATCGCACATATGCCCTTTGGGCTCAATTTTGCCAAAAGAAAAAAAAACATCTTTTCATGCATATGAAAGGCGGGCATGTGTGTAAAAATTGAAGTTCAGGTATTTTATATGTAAATACATAAGATTTGAGTACTATATAAATATTCCTTCAAAATACCTATGGTGGATGAGCATATGTACAGTTTTTCCTCTTCTTGTTCCTAGCTCTTTCCCTTGCCATTCATCACTAGATGAAGTTGCTGCCTGTCAAATAGTTCTTGAAATGCTCATATAAAGTCCTTCTATTCATGGAATCAAAGGCTAAAACGAGAGCAATTTATAAAGTACAAACATACCAAGTGTGAAACACATTCTAGGAGAGGTAATACGTATGTCCAAAGGCAATAATTCCACATGCTTTCCGATATCTTCTGCCCATGAATTCCAAGGGTTTGAAATAGAGTTCTGACTGCTGAATTCCTTACCTGAAAGTAAATCAGAATACAATGACTTTACCAATTCTTACCTGACAGTAAATCAAATTACAAAATGACAGAATACATAATAACTCTGCCACTTCGTTACTTGTCAGTAAATCAAACTACAAAATGACTTATTATCGCCATCAACTTCATTAGCCTTAACCTTAGTATTCGAGATCATTTTATGATTTATCATTATTCCTTTATTCCCACCGAGTACTGAAGGAGGTCTTAACTTATACCGAGCAAAATCTTTTTTAAAAAATTTAATAAATATTATATTTGGCCTAGTCATCTTCCTTCTCAATCCTTCAACATAAACTCTATCCACCCATCAAGTTGATTATACTGGACACAAACATTATTACTGAAAATAAATAGTTGGTTACAGTCAGACACACTAAAAAAAGAAAAAAAAACAAACACGACACATAAACTCAATAGGCGTTCAATCTAGGGATGGTGGTGGCTGGCTAGATGGAAGGGGAGGACGACATGTGGCTGGCTGAATGGTGAACAGTGACATTAGAAGGCTGGTAGAGCAGGGAACAGCAGGGTGGTATTTCCTGGTTGGTGGTTGTGAAGGGGAAGAGGGTGCGGCAAGACAAAACAGGATGGGTGATTGTGATAGACAGCAGCAAGGCGGGGAGTAAGTGATGGCAGGGTTTGATGCAGCAGAACAAGGTGGCAGCACGACAGGTTAAGGGGTGCGGCTGGGATGAACGACAAAAAGGGTTGGTAGGCGGTTGCAGGAAAATAACAGCTGCAGGCTGTTCGGCAGCGATGGGAAGTGTGTAGGTGAAAGAAGGTTGAGGATAGCCATCGTATCGGAATGAGATACAACCAGTGCACCACTTGCCCTCGAATACAACCCTAAAGGGGAAAACCTGAGACGTTAACGGCTGCCTCAACAGAAAACGTAAGAAAAACTGCCCTAAATATGAATGAACAACTTATATATAATACTAGTTAACTTGGGGGGTGGGGGGGAGGGGCGCATTCCAATGTGCGGCAAACCTAGACTCATAAAAGGGTCAGGTCGACCCCTTTCTTTGCCCTGTCGAACAGGTCCAAGGATACAAGGCTTTCACGCGTCCGTTCCATAGGGAAAGGAATGACCGTGTCAGTCACCCGGGGTAGGGAGAGCTTCAATCTTATCCATCAAAGCTTCTATTTCCTCATAGTATGGAGTCAAGTTTGTCAAGTTGAGGGTAGAAAAAATGTTATAATCCCCTAGTAAGTCAATCTAGTAGGCATTGTCATTCAACATATTTAAGATTCTGAAATGTCCATTTGCTCTTGGTTCAAGTTTGCCAAAAAAACTCAATGGAAAATCTATTTTTATTCAACATGGTCCAGACAAGATATCCTTTTTGAAAAGTCCCCTTCTTTTTTATTTTATTAGCTTGCGCTTGGTACTTGTAGTTTTGCTTGGAGATCTCTTTCCCAACCTCTAGATGTAGCCTCTAAATCACCCCCACCTCAGCTTTCACGATCTGGTATAATAGCTTATAATTAACCAAGTTAGGAACTCCGGTTGAACGGCTAGCATTTAATTTACTTTCCAAAAATTTTCAAAACATCCAAATATATAAAAGAGCTAAAAAAATCACAAAGTACATTACACAGAAATCAAAACATTCAGAAATAACAACATAGTTTGTAGAAAAAATCTACAACCAACATCTAACATCATAGCATTACCCATAAAAAAACAATACAAAGAAACTACAATCATAATATTTATCAGCAGTAGTCCTCCTCTTATAAACTAAATTTATTCTACAAATATATCAATTTATAGTTTTTTCCCAAAACAAAAAATTAAATTCAAAGTTAAGTTTTCACAACTAAGTGAGTAATTACAAACTTGTTATGCATTAAATTCTTATGCAAATGTTATGCATTAATGAGTAAAATAAATAATTCAATTTTAATTTAAATATTTATAATTTTTAACCTTTTTAAGAGTCATATGAAGCTTGGCATCATAATGTCATATCTAAAGACATCCTAAAAAATTTTACCAGCAAGTACCCTAAAAAATTTGCACCCGGTGATACATATTTATCATTTTCTTTTTCTTTTTAGTGTGCGTGTACACCGCAATTCCTGCCAATATCATATGAGAATAACCAAAATCGACTCAAGTACAAATTTCATTTTTTTTAATTGTTTTCATTTAAGGTTATTGGAACCACAAATTTTTATTATTATTATTTTCATTTCATTCATTTCAGTAATTTTTAGTTTACAAAATGTTTCTAATTATAAAAACAAAAAATATGAAGCAAAAAAATGCAAATCTTTATTTAATAAAACTTTAATTTAATACATATAAAAAATAATTACTCACCTTTCATGTCACAATTTTCATCTCCTCCCTCCAATATGACCTTCTAAAGCTTATCCTAATTATTAAACCCAATATCAATATGTTAATACAGAAATACACACAGACACACATTAGATTCCTTAGTTAAAAATAAATAAAATCTAGCATTTACCTCAATTATCTTAATCACTTATACACAAATAATAATCTCTATCTCCATTCAATTTGAGAGTTTAATAACTTCGATTTTGACTTCAAGTTTCCTGACTGACGTGATCTCTAAAAGTTGCCATAACTTCATCCCACTGCACCAAGTGACTGACTCTACCACAAATTTCTATTGCAATTATCCTTGCCACCGTCTCTCTGCTTTTCCCTCTAAGGAAAAAGAGGTAATTGCAACTCTCTTATCAGGTGGACAAGACAAACCACTTAGAATCTTTTCCATTTCCAGTAGCTAGTTCTCAGCATCAACTGGACTCCTCCTCCAGAAAAGAGGTGACCTCATATCCTGAAAAAACCTCAAATATTTGTCCACTTGGACTCCCCCACTAGAACTGGCCTAAGTTGAGAGTTCATAATCATATGAGTTATTGCAGTCAACATCTCGACAAAAGTATCTGCATTCAAAGTGATATGTGAAGGTGCATCAACTTCTATCAAATTCATTAGTTTATTGAAATGATGACACTGTAAAAAAAATTAAAAAAAATAAAAGAGCCGCTAAGAAACCACAAAGTGCACTACACATAGTCTGTAGACAANGCAAAAGTATCTGCATTCAAAGTGATATGAGAAGGTGCATCAACTTCTATCAAATTCATTAGTTTATTGAAATGATGACACCGTAAAAAAAATTAAAAAAAATAAAAGAGCCGCTAAGAAACCACAAAGTGCACTACACATAGTCTGTAGACAACATCTCAAATCAATATATAATAATATATCACTACCCATAAAAAAAATAATAGAAAAAAAGCTGCAATCTTAATACCTATCAATATACGCCAATAAACTAAATCTCTCAAGTCAGACATATTAATCTACAATTTTTCCTAAAAAATTAATTAAAATCAATATTAAGTTTTCACAACTTAGTGAAAAATTACAATCTTGTTATGCAGTAAATGTCGGGCAGTCAAAAGTGATGTTTCCAAAACCATGGCATATGAAACATTTCCTGGCTGAAACTCTAGTGGGTGCGCAACTCTTCTCAGGCTTTTTCTTACTCGGAATGGCTCTGTCATGTTCCCCACCAATCTGCTCCATTCCTAAGGCGTGCTCCTTTCGAGGTCTACCACTGTGGGTGGCTACCTAACTGGCGGTGGTTGCAACTCTGCTTTTGTTGCCTCTCTATTTTCAATGCTAAGAAATGCACTTTGAGGATAGAATTGCAATTGAACCACATTATTGATAGTGGGTGTTTGGCCTCCCAAGTAACTGGCTATGGTGTGCACCTCTGTCTCCCTCAATTCACACTTCAATTTAAGCTACAAAAATTCTACTTTGTACTCCAATAAAAGCCCTGATACACCTAAAATATAGTGTTGTAGACACATTTTTATACATATTTTTGAGATATTGCGTTTTAATGGAAGGTATTTTTGTATTTTTCTTGCAAATACAAGTAAAAAGGTGAGAAATGCTTAATCCTGAACCCGGGCCACCCGCGTGACAGGCGGGAATACTCACCACTATGCTAAACTTGATCCCGGAGATGTTTATATGCACAGTATAACAATAATTTTAATGATATTTTTCACTTATATTTCCTTATTTTGTAACAAAATCAAAAACTTGATCCTGAAGAAAAATAAGAATTTATCTTTTAATTTATATATTGGGATACTACGCAAGTATACGTATCGTTATCAAGTAATATAAAACTTTTTGATTAAGACATAAATATCTAACTCATAGGGAATATTATGCAATATGCATTTTTTACAAAGCTTTTCTAGTTTTTTCAAAGACAATTACTTAAACTAAATATAATTTTTGTAGAACTTAAAAGTTCAAATATTTTTGGTATTTTTGATATTTTGACAAAACAGTAAAAACTTAAAAAGATAACTAAAGTTTTTGTAGAAGAAAAGCACTTAATATTAAAATATCTTTCTTCTTATCATGAATCAGTAATAAGTATCAGAATTCTGTTTTGGAAGTATGCAAAGTGTTGTGTCAAATAGGAGCAATGATATTATTTACTCTTACTAGAGATGCTATAAAGAACATTGGCTAACTTAAAGTTTAAATAGTTCTGAAGACCGGCTAGGTAGGGAAAATACCAACTCTCACTCTAAAGTTTCCTTGATTCTCTCCACCTGGGGGCTAACAAACTCGTATCAAAACCTAAAATAATAAACCAATAATAATTTCCTTAATGATATTAATCCTTAGTTGGGGGTTTTAACTTGTCACTTTAAAGTCCTCTAACTCTACACCCATCAATTAATATTATCCTATTTATTTGCACTCAATCATATGAACTGCATTCACATTCATACAATCTCATGTGATTCTTTCCAATTGTTGACTGAGACAATACCAGCCCAGTTCTTTTATGTTCTCAAAGCAAATTTTAACATTAATTGTTGACTAAGACAATACCAGCCCGGTTCTTACATGTTCTCACAACAAATTTTAACATTTAGGATTGGCCAAAAAATACCAGCCCGGTTCTTACATGTTCTCACAACAAATTTTAACATCTGGATTGGCCAAATCACCATCCCGGTTCTTACATGTTCTCACAATAAATTTTAACATCTGGATTGGCCAAATCAAGAAGTCATCCCAGTTCTTACATGTTCTCACAACAAATTTTAACATCTGGATTGGCCAAATCAGTTGTTGACTGAGACAATACCAGTCTGGTTCTTACATGTTCTCACAACAAATTTTAACATCTGGATTGGCCAAATCAAGAAGTAAAACAATACCAGCCCGGTTCTTACATGTTCTCACAACAAATTTTAACATCTGGAATGACCAAATCAAGAAGCAAATGAAGTGCATGGATTTAAATCATCACAACTTCTTCCAACATTGTCAAACCAAGAAGTAAATGAAGTGCATGGATTTAAATCATCACAACTTCTTCGAACATTAAAGATCAATACTCTCCACAACTTCCACAATTATTGATTGAGACAATACCAGCCCGGTTCTTACATGTTCTCACAACAAATTTTAACATCTGGATTGGCCCCGAAAGACAATACCAGCCCGGTTCTTACATGTTCTCACAACAAATTTTAACATTTAGGATTGGCCAAAAAATACCAGCCCGGTTCTTACATGTTCTCACAACAAATTTTAACATCTGGATTGGCCAAATCAGTTGTTGACTGAGACAATACCAGTCTGGTTCTTACATGTTCTCACAACAAATTTTAACATCTGGATTGGCCAAATCAAGAAGTAAAACAATACCAGCCCGGTTCTTACATGTTCTCACAACAAATTTTAACATCTGGAATGACCAAATCAAGAAGCAAATGAAGTGCATGGATTTAAATCATCACAACTTCTTCCAACATTGTCAAACCAAGAAGTAAATGAAGTGCATGGATTTAAATCATCACAACTTCTTCGAACATTAAAGATCAATACTCTCCACAACTTCCATCAAACCAAGAAGTAAATGAAGTACATAGATCTAAATCATCACAACTTCTTCCAACATTAAAGATCAATACTCTCCACAACTTTCATCCAAAACTTAATTATCTTTCATTTTAAGAAGAAAGATAAAGAAAACTATTCAGAATCCATGGAGAA
>JXCR01117011.1:92839-116612 GCA_002079205.1 Phalaenopsis hybrid cultivar
GCTTCCAGCTCTATAAGTGTTGTTGCATGAACTTCTTAATGTGCTCTCTGTTGTGAGATTCTAATCTCCACGTTGGTGTCACTTTCTTCTTATTGGTGGCATGCTTCACACTATCTACACCTTTCAAGATGTTAAATCCAAATTTTTCCTGTGAGGTGAGCCCAAGGATCGGAGCAATGGCTGGCGGGAATCTTAAAGAAAAAAAAGAAAGAGATAGAGAAGGGAAAATAATAAAATAACATGCTTAGACTTGTCCCGTAGGGGCGATTTGGAGTATCATCGGGTCTTTGACCCATTTTATATAAAAAATATATGAATTACAAGATATGGGGGAGAAATATCCTTACAGAAGATGACTTTTGAAAAAATAGCCGAAAAAAAAGAAAGAGATAGAGAAGGGAAAATAATAAAATAACATGCTTAGACGTGTCCCGTAGGGGCGATTGGGAGTATCATCGGGTCTTTGACCCATTTTATATAAAGAATATATGTATTACAAGATAGTGGGGAGAAATATCCTTACAAAAGATGACTTTTGAAAAAATAGCCAAAAGCCCCCCTCCACCCTTTTACATGGTATGATTCCCATATTTTTAAGAGATAGATGGACCAAGCCTCAAATTACATACTTGCCCTTTTTTTAATAGGGAAGTTACAGGCTTTTATGGTGTTTTTCTATGGTGTGGGTTTTAATAGAGGAGTTACAGTTCTTTATATGTCTTTTTTATATTCATAACCAAATTTTTGCACATTTTTGTCATCTATCTTTTTTAACTGGGTCGTTAGATTGTCTCGAAATTCATGCAAACCTTTTTTGGGTGTACATTTTAAGTTCTGCGATTTTTTTGCTCATTGACAGCCATAATCATGATAAAGACTGGAAAAAATATTTAAAACATAAAACATAATTACATAAATCACTGACGATACTCCCTGTTTAGGTGTTCTTTGTGCTTCATTCTGGCATCTTTTTCGCTATCTCGTCTGCTCCGAAGCATTTTTTTTCTTAATCAACTCTTTGGTTGGTGTTGTGTTGAGATATTCACTTATGTTTATTTGGTTGCATGTGCTGATTGGCGACCCAACTCCAAGGAAAATCACCGGTTGTGATATCATCTAGCTTAAGTTTTAATCTTCACCCACTCATTTGCTGGGTCGGACGTCGGTTGCTCGCTCATCCCATTGTTTTTAATTTGCTTGGCCTCAAAGGAGAATATTTTGTTTACTCGTTCCATAAGGTAGTCTTTTGTTTTCTTACGTTGGAAGGGAATATTTTATTGTTGAAGTTTTGTTTGTTGACGCGGAACCAAGTTCCCAGAGTGATAGTTGAGCCAGGGACAACGTTAGAGAAATTTGTGCGATGATATAAAATAATTTGTAAAGTAACACTTCCTTTATTTATTGAATGAGGTGTCAGCCTCTCGGAATTGACCGAGTGGAGATGACATTAGAATAGACTAAGGTGTCAAAGCCTCTAGGAAGATGACGAAAATAATATTTTCGAGTCCAGATCTATTGTTGCATGAATTTCTTAACGCGCTCATTGTTAGGAGTGTCTATAACATGTATTTCTCCATGTTGGTCTCTCTTCCCTTCTTGTTGGTAGTATACTCCACGCTCACCGTACCTTTTAGGATGTTAAATCCAAAATTTATTTTGTGAGGCATGTCCAAGGATCGGAGCAGTAGAGACTTTAAGGGAGAAAATGAAAGTGACAGTGAAGCGAAAAGAAATAAAATAGTAAGTTTGGGCTTGCCCCGTAGGGGCAAATTCGGATATTATCGAGCTCTTTGACCCATTTTATATGTAGAATACAGATATTACGAGAGAAGGGGAGAGAAATCTTCTTGTAGAAGTTGGGTCTAGTGAAAAGAGTCAATAGCCTCCCTCCCCCCTCAAACAAGGTATGAAACTCCTATTTATAAGAGAAATGAATCAAGTCTAAAATCGCATATTTGCCCCCGTTATAATGAAGAAGTTACAGATTTTTATAGTGTTTTTTTTTATGATCCTCGTTTTAATAGCGGTCTTCTAATATTCATAATCGATTTTTGGCTTCTTTTCGTCATTTATTTTTTTATCTGGACCATTAGATTGTCTCGAGTTTATGCAAACCGTTTTTTGGGTGTGCAATATTTATGTTAGATTTTCATACAACATTAAGACATTAATCTTTCACATAATCACCAAAATTAATCTAACATACAACAATACTATCAACAATAAAAAAAATATTCCTTATTAATGGTGCTATCACAAGAAAGAAAACTGGAAAACAGCATCACCAAATCATGTCTACTCCCGTCCATTGAGTTAACTACCTAATCTAGTTTCCTCTGGTAGCCAGTAGTTATTATAATAATTGAAGGGTTAATATCAGTTTTAGTCTTATAATTACAATATTAACAGTCAAAATTATGTTTCAAATATGGTGTTAAGGCAAGCTTATTTGCTTGCTTAATTTTAAACAAGATTGAAAGAGGTTGCTTTAAATCTTGGATCATTTCCACTATAAATTAAGTCCTATTACCTTTCACGTAATTATTGCATTTCTTATAAAAATGTTACAATAATATTAATTATTTAATTAATTCGAGTCAAAACTTGATCAAACAAAACTTCGTTCATATTCAAGTCAACTTCATAGATCGAGCTAAAAAAATAGATTGTGTTCGGCTAGTTTGCTTAATAAATGTATCAAACTAGCATTATTTAGCAAGTTGAACGAGTTATTTGCAAATGACATTTTTTTATGGTTGTAATATTTCCATATCTAATCTCTAAAATTTACTTTTTTACTTGCATATATGCCTAAAAATATGTATTTCATCTCTTAAAAGTTAAAATAATGATAATTTTTGTGTTATGAAAGATTTGGGTGGTATAAATGTAAAAAAGCAAAATTCTTAGTTAATTTTTTTTAAAATGCTAGATGGATTTAATTTAAAATCATTCAAATTTGTGTCCCAATGCTCTTACAACAATATATATGACATACTTTTATGAGTTCATCATACATATTGGGTGTCTTTTTGTTGATCTAATATTTTTAGAATATATATTGCAAGGCTCTAGTCTTCGCGTGATTAGCCACATCACTCTTTCTATGCCAAATTATATTTTGGTCTATAAACCTTATAAGCCCCATTAGGACATTCATGAGCTAACATAGGCAAACTCTGGCCATGTTTAGCCCTCCTGAAGTTCTAAAGGGCTAAATACTCTTATACTTGTATTTGTCCTCCTGAATTTGATGTAACACTTTTCAGCCTCTATAGAATTCATTTGGCTTAATGGCCTACCTCATTGAACCTTAGCCTATTCTAATGTCATCTCTATTAAAAATATAACTTTATATTAACTTAACAAATTTTGATATATAATAAGTTTATTGGACAAACTTAAAGTTTATTTAAACTCTGAAAAGCAGTCATGATTCTTTACATAAAGCTAATCTTAGGAAGACCTGTTTGCACACTGATCCAATAAACTCCAAAGAACCTATAAGGGCTCAACTTAGTCCAATAAGACCTACTAAGTCCTTTTTAATAGTTTAGGTGTCCTTCCTTTGTGGAACAAGTCAACTAAGAATAAATACATTATAATTGATTGAACTTAAACATGTGTTAGGTCAGCTGTAGTTTGAAAGATCTTTTCTTTGACTATGTATTTGGTTCAACCAACAGTGTTCATTATATTCTAGCTCAATCTAAGCATCAAAATTACTTTATGTTGAACCTTGCTCCTAAACTATTATAGGAAGATCTTGACAACATTAAGAATTGAAACAAGCTTGGAGTCCTCATGATCTTGGTTCAACCTTTGCTTAGCTCTAAGTTGGTTTAATCTCCATTCACAATCTTAAATAGTTAATTGGTTTCCAAAGCATGGCTTTGACTATAATTGGAGCTCTCCTTTGATTTATCGCTTTCCATTGAACTTAAGTGGAGCAGAACAAATAGTTGTAAGCTAGGGCACAATCCATAAAACTAAATATCTAAGGGCTCACAAGTGAAACCAGCCAACCCGAATGACCTTTCACCTACACCAAATTAGGTGATTAATTTATTTGGAGATAAACAAACAGACGATAAACCTTCTAAAATCTAGCAGATATTAGGTGTTAATACATCTAGAGAAAGATATTTTTACTTTTATCAATATTTGTTTTGTAGTTATCGACATGAGTGTAGATAATGCTTACTCATGATTGAAAAATGATTGGATAATATATTTTTGGATAAACTTTCTCAGGTTACTTGAGTTTGGTTAACCCAAGTGATCGATAATAATGATCTAACAACAACTACTGTCACAAATTTATTTAATCAACCATCTAAATATACGACGATATAAAACTTGATGCAATGACAACATCATTGTTAATTTATTACAATTTTGATAGTTAAATGAACAAAATAATCCTATGATGCTTTGGCTTCTTCAATTTCAATTCTCAAACAAGGAGACAAGTGCCCCGCTACTTCTACATTAATATAGTGCTCTTTTCAATTAGATTAACTAGTTGCCATAAGTTATTTAACAAGTAGGGACATATTAAGCTTCAATGACTCTAAAAATTGAGACATCACTATAATAATAATTGTATCCAAACACGTTGCGTCATCAAGTCAATCCAAAGAATTTTGCACTACCAAATTTGGGGTTGATGAATTTAAGAATACGAATCTAGTTTTTTCGTAATTTTTCTTTTCTCTTGCGACTTTAGTTTATTTGTTCTCCATTTTAAATTTTCTAAATTTAATCATGGTTAAATTCTCTTAAATTACTTCAAATTTTTTTCTTAGCAAGAAGATAGTCATTTGATCACAATAATAGTTTTTTAGAATTTGAATTACATTGAGAATATTGTTTTATTCTTATTATGTTATTTTTTTGCTATGCAAAAAATAAAATTTAAAAGGACTTTTTCATAATTATATATTTTTATTTCTACACCCATGAAACCCTAGAATGAGATAGTGATAAACTAAAAATAAATTTTTTTCAAAGCATATTTAATTATTTAATACTTAGAAGAGACAACCTCTCAAGTTTGGATGTTTTCATTATTGTATTTTTGTGAGTGATTAACTCTATAGCTTATTCCTCAAAGATGCTCTATTTTTTATTTTTTTTTATTTTGGGCATTTAACTACATACCCCCAAACTCCTACATATTTACATATCTAACGCCATAAATTTTATATTTTGTATTCATACCACCCAAATCTTATATATCACATCAAAAGTGTCACTACTTAACTCTAAAAAGTGAAACACACATTTGCATGCAATGTAAAATGTCCTATTATGTAAAACTTAAAGTTTAGGTATTATATTTGTAAATTCACAGGAATATAGAGGCTTCTATGTAAATCCTCTTTTTAAATACACGCCACGCAAGGATACCGTATGTAGAAATGCATATAGTGTCCGATCTCTACCGTCTATCACAGTAAATTTTTTTTTAAAAAGAATTCAAAATAAAGTACTGTCATACATCTTTACTGTGAACAATGAGGACACCATACACAGGAGTGTCGGTATGGAATAATCCCTCGGCCCTCACCAACGGGACAGCAAGCCGGCTGCCTCTCTTTACNCATATAGATAGATACATACATTCATATAGATAGATACATTCATACATGTACAAAAGCAATATTGGACTCAAAGTCCTTATCCAACCTTCAACTCTATTCTGGCTCCAGATCTCTCCCTCCTTTCAAGAGAGATGTAGGGCTCTATTTATAGAGTCCGGTTTGCAAATAACGAAGAGATCTGAACCACTCTGATTGGACGACCCATAGAGATTCTCTCGAGTTCCTTGAGTATTTAAGTGCCTTGAGATATATATTAATTTAGCTGTCTTATCCTTTCTTCTTGTAGATACTTTGGAAAAACCTAGTTTTAATAGGAGCTCCTTTCAACTATTTTTTTCTCAGCTTACACATTTATCAATCATTATAATAAGGTCTTTATTTTTATTATTATTTAAAATAGCTCAAAATTTAAATATTACTTATATCATGTGTCGCCCACATGGAGCAAATAAAATTGACCCACTAAAAATACATTGTTATGGAACTTTCGCTTAACATAAGGCTCTTGGTGGAAGTCACTGTTAATGTTATGAAAATGAATGGAGGTTTTTGCACGTCTACGATGATAAATAGTATATCACTTCTTTCATTGGCCAATAAATGCATGGTATATTGCACAGTTTAGAAGGATTTAAATTTATATCGACACATGCCATGGCAAATTTTATTGTATTTAATGTTATGAATGTAAATATGAAAGTCTACCCTGAGGTTTGTCTTAGGGGTGAGGACTACTTAGGTAAAATAGGTATTAGTTACCGGTAGGCTTGAGGTTGGGCTGATGATGAAAAGTAAAATCACTATCACACAGCCACTCAAAGGTGGAAATAAATTCAATTTAGGCTTCGTTTGGGTGAGCTTATTTGGTGCGGTGACGTTTTAAAAACACACATGACCTGTTTTATTAAATTGTGTTTTGGCAGCTTATGTTTTTTCAAAACGCTAAAAAAATCGTTTTCACACCGCACATATCCAGGTGCGAGATAGATGTGGTGACAATTTTCTGGCAGCGGTCTGACTTTTCCAAAAAAAAGATAAAAATTTATAATAGTCACCGCACCTAGCTTATCAGTATATTATTTTTAATCAGCTTATCACCAGATTATTTAATAAGCTGCAGCTGCCCCAAACAGACCCTTAAAGTTATAAGAGTTTTTTGCAATCCCCACCACTCCACGTTAATAATTTATTTGCCTAAAAAAAATAAAATAAAATTTCTATTTATTAATTTCCCCAAGGGTTTCCCACACAAACATCTTATTTGCGCTTCGCCAATGCTTCGCAAAACTCATTTCTCTATGATCTGTTGAATAATTTACTAAGCTGTACATGAAAATGAAAAAGGAAAATTTACATTCATACCACTCAATTCTTATATATATATATATATATATATATATATATATATATATATATATATATATATATANAATTATTATATACTTTTGGTCATGATTTTCCTACTTATGTTTTCATGGTACATGTATAATTAGAGCCCCCTCCACTCAAGTTGCAAATCAAATTTAGTCATGGCAAATTTACTTAATTTGTTATTGTATATTTATTTTCTTATGAGAAGAAGTGGAATGTCTTATTTGACTAAAAATTCAAATAATAAAAATAATTTGTAGTAAGATATTTTCATACTAGGATATTTCTATTATGCACAAATATCAATATGAGATTCTAATATGATGTGGTATCGACAAGAGAGGTGTCTACTGCTAAAAAAATGATATGCAAATATGTAGTGAGTGCTACTATAGTATTATGTTTAAAAATATTAAATATATTTATTAGTAATTATATAAATAAAATAAAATAAAATAAATTCATATTGTAAATAGTTTGTTTAAATTGCTTATGCTTCAACTCTGAGAGAAAATTGTGCNTATAGAATAAAATGAAATAAATTCATATTGTAAATAGTTTGTTTAAAGTGCTTATGCTTCAACTCTGAGAGAAAATTGCGCATTTATGCTTTTGTGACAATCGAAATGATTGCAAATGACTTACTTCAAGTAGCAAATGAATATTTACAATTGCTTAAGAAATAACTCACATGGTTACAATTTTGCTTATCACTAGAGTTATTTGCAGCTCACTGTCAGTTGCAAGTTGCAATCATATTTAGTGCATATTGGTCATATTATTGATATAGCCAAGACGTTGAAGTTATTGATGTATAACTATTTTAACAGTGTAGCAACATTTCATTGACCACACAACAATTGCTAGTTTATGTGATTTTGTGAGATATTGATGGATGATACTCAAAATTAGTTGCAAAAAGGACAATATCACATAACTAAAATCCTAACATTATAACAACTTGAACAATAGCATTATGTATAATATACTTATTTTGTTTATCATTCACATAACAAGCTATATAAATTAAGCAAAAAATAAACAACAACATAAGCACAAAAATANTGCATTTATGCTTTTGCGACAATCAAAATGATTGCAAATGACTTATTTCAAGTAGCAAATGAATATTTACAATTGCTTAAGAAATAACTCACATGGTTACAATTTTGCTTATCACTAGAGTTATTTGCAGCTCACTGTCAGTTGCAAGTTGCAATCATATTTACTGCATATTGGTCATATTATTGATATAGCCAAGAACTTGAAGTTATTGATGTATAACTATTTTAACAGTGTAGCAACCGTTCATTGACCACACAACAATTGCTAGTTTATGCGATTTTGTGAGATATTGATGGATGATAGTCAAAATCAGTTACAAAAAGGACAATATCACATAACTAAAACTTACAATTCTAACATTATAACAATTTGAACAATAGCATTATGTATAATATACTTATTTTTTTATCATTCACATAACAAGCTATATAAATTAAGCAAAAAATAAACAACAACATAAGCACACAAATATTTTTAATGGGAACTAAAACATGATATTCTTCATAACAAACTAGCTAAAAGTTTCATCTAGCTTTTTATTTAGCATTTTTAGTCTAACATTCTTGCAACATCAAAATATCAAAATCACAATATATAAATTAACTTTTATCACCATCCTCATCTTCTCATTGTCACCATCATTGTCCCTCTTCATCCACTCCACTAACTCCACCACATAAGGTGGAATGCTATTGTAATTCTTCAAGCATAGAAGGCACAATCTCCTTGATCTTCCTCTCTAGTCAATGATTTCTCTCTAAAATGGCTTCCTATAGATTGCTTTGATTGTAAGGGAACACATCCAAATGCATTACTATCATGGTGACCTTCAGATCCATATACTCAATTGTGTGTCTCCTACTTGCCTCCAACCATGTTCCTGAGTCAAACTATATTTTGCAACATGCTCTCCACATTTTAATATCATGGCCCTCTCATGTTTTTTGTATATTAATCAAATGATTCAATAAAGTTATATTAAAATTTTAATAAGTAAATAAATTAAAATACCTTGATTAAACAAAAGACACTCTCAACAACTACATAGGATCGGTGATCAATATAGTCATTGATCTCCTTCTTTAAGTGTGTCCCTAGGAATAATTTTGCTTTTCAGCGGCCATCTTCAATTTCACTTCATGTATTATGAAAAACATTTGTTAATAAGATAAAATTGACCATACAGAGCATATAAGGAAGTCATTAGTTTGCTATTGATGTTTCAAATAAGTAATGAATCGAAAGAATGCTTTGTGTTAGAACAAAAAGTATCCCAACGTAATTCATGTGAATGTAAATATTTCTTGTTTCATATTCATTATCATTTAAATACCATTAGAATGCATGTTCATGCAAAAATTTTCTTAATGATTAAAAATTATAAAGATCCTCGATGACTCAAGTTTTTTTTTTTTTTTTGTAATAATGGATGTGTAAAATTTGATCCTATTTTGTTGGCATAGTTGACTGAAAGCACATTAAACAAAAGATGGGTATCTTCTTTCAAAACATAAGCTTTTCCTATTGATCCCTTAGTTTTGTTTTGAGTTTTTTTTCTTAGAGTTGTGCAAAGTCCAAAAAAATATAAATTTAGTAAAATAAAATAAGGAAATTTTTTTGTCTTATGGGAACTTTACTGCAACGTGGTAGATGGACAACATGACTTTGAATCGGTTTAACATAGGTCGACCAAAAATGGCATTGCAGGTAGGAGGTGAGTCTGCTATCCGAAAATCTTTCGTCTATGTGATCTGCTTCTCTCATTCAACCTAAATGACCGCCAATGGCATCACACCCAACATCTCTTTTCTTTCACCTGAAAAACCAAAAAGTATGTCGGTCGGTGCTACTGACCGATCTACCCAAAGGTTAAGCTTATCGAACACTAACTTGAACAAAATGTTCATGGATCTGCCAGTGTCGATGAGAATACTCCCGACTTGGAAGTTATTGATTATCTTTGTAACGACTTTGGCCTCGTCGTAGGAGTTTCCCCATTGGGGGAATTCATCGTCTGTGAACGAGATGGAAGGACAGCTTCTTGATCCTCTTCTCGGAGCTCCACTTAGGGGTCATTTATTCCTCCATTGATAGTCAGGACTATCATGACAACATGAACAACATTCGTCTAGATGCGCCCTGACAGGGCTTCTAAAGCTGGAGCTTTCCCATGTCTCTAACTTGAGTGTCTCTAGGCTACAAACTCCTTCAGCTTCCTCGCCCTGATCAACTCCTCGATGAGATCCGGAGGTGCCTACATTCCTCTGTGTCGTGGTCGTGATCCCAGTGATATTTATAATACTTTATAACATCCAAAAAAAAATCCTCTGGCTCTCATCAGCCTGAATTCTCTGATGTATTCCTTGTTTTGGATGACATCCACAATCTTTGCCATTAATATCCTCAAAGGAGTAGCTCACAAGCCCTCATAATCATGGTGTGGTTGTTCATAATGTTGATTCAGCCTTTGATAACACCGAGTTGGTCGTGGGTCACGATTCTTCGTCTGACCACCATGTTAGTAGTACTGACTACTCTCTCTATTGTCAAGAGAGGACTAGTTGTTGGCTGCCCTTGAAATAGTGTCGGACGGATAGTTTATGTTTCTCCATTGGTTTCAAATTGTCATTGGGGAGAGCACACTTTTGGGCATGACACCCTTCTGGCTCTTGCTTGGGGGTACTTTTCTCCGCCAGAATGTGCTTGTTAGCTCTCTCCAATAGCTCGACCAACTGACCAAGCCTTGGGGTTCTTTTATGTTAAGATCATAGGAAAACCTCTTGAATCTCAAGCCTTGCTTCAAGATAGAAATGGTCGTGTCGACTTTAAGATCTTTCACCTCCAACATTTCTCTCTAAAAGCATGCGATGAATGTGGGTAGACTCTCGTGTTGACCTTGCTCAAGTTGCCATAAGGACAGTAAGCTCTTGGTGGGTTTCCTAGCTTTAGTAAACTATGCAAAAAATAATCTCATGAAATCAACAAATTTGATGATGCTTTCATGGAACCACTTTAAGGCTAACGACCTCAAAGTAGAGAAAAATAGATGGCACTTGAACATTTTTGAGATTTTGTGCAAGGAAAAGACTAACTCAAATGCTACGATATGGTCAATGAGATCTAACCACCCTTTGTAAGCCTCCAAAACTGGCAAATTAAATCTTTCTAGGGGATTTTCTCCGGAGATCGGGAGGGAGAAAGAATTCTTTGGCTTACACGGCGCCTTAGTGCGCCCAAATCGTTGTCTCTCCACATACGCTGATCCCATGTTGTCTTGATATTGTGAATCGTCAGCCCCCCAGGATCGTTGTTCACCTTCCTGCCGTTTTGCATCAACGCCACCTCTTGTGGTTGGTTATGCTCTTGGGGGACCAGATTTCCTACTAGGGCTGTGACGACCCTTAAGACTTCGGCAATCTGGCCCGCCACCTGCTCCATGATCTGAGTCTCCATCTTCTGCGTCTTCGCTGCATGCACTCCTTGATGTAATCTCATGGGGGATCTACGTTAGCTACTACTCTTTGGTCACTCTGTTCTATCTGGGATGGTTGTTCTCCTCTTCTTGTCGAAGATATGACTTCACGCTCGCCGCACCTTTTAGGATGTTGAATACATAACTATTTGGGAGACACACTTAAGGAATAGATAGTTGAAGGATGAGAGAGAGAGTGAGGAGAAAATAGAGCAATATCACAACAATAAACAATAAATTTCCATAACCCTTATGCAAGAAATGGACCCCCTCTTCTACTTATAGGAATGAGATATTGTACAATTGTGAGTTGTAGTTCTAAAGTACGTAGATACGACGACGGTATTTTAGTCTATTCATATATATGACTCATGGGACTCACAGATATCAAGTGAGAAGGAGCCAAGTGGACACTAGATTGAGCGGCTACGAGGTTGGATGGCCAACAAATCGGTCGGCAGTTAAGTCAAGAGACTACCTAGCCAGACAGCCTCATGTCAGAACTAGTGTTGATTACTCTGTAGCTGATAATTATTTCGCCCATTTGGTATGTCTTGGATAGAGGGCGACAGGTTCGTTTACATGAGTCTGATCTCCTCGTAAATAGTCTTTTGAGGGCTCCTTTTGTCACAGACCGCTAGATATCTTTAAGGGTCATACAAACATATTTTTTTATGTACAATAACACAGTTTTCTTATTTATTTACATATCTCACAAACTTCATATTCAGAGATAATGCTCGAATTTTTAATATCACATAAGAAATAACATTATCATAACTTTTTAAAATTGAAATGCCCTTTTTCATGCATAAGTTTAAAGCACCAAAGCGTTACGTATGTAAATATGAAACTTTTGGTGTGAGATATGTAAATATATAAATATTGTATTCTAAGGAGGTGTGTGATTGCATATTTTCAATATGATTTAGTCATGAATTTAATCTAAACATAGTTATAAAAAAAAACAAAAACTAAATCCAACACCCTCTTAAATCGCCTTTTTTTCTCGTGATCCATCTCTTTCTCCCCAATTCCATCTTTTTTTCGCCATTTCATCTAGGGAGCGACCTAAATCCATATTTATTAAATCCAACTATGAGGCGAACTTAATGGATTTACGCCGTTGTTGCTTGCGGCTTTCGTTCCTGTCACTACTCCCGAGAGTTGCGGGATTTGATAAGTTTTATGTAAAGTAAATATGACACTTCAGCCAAACATCACCTAAATATGTAAATTTTTATTTACAATAACACAGATTTCTTATTTATTTACATATCTCACAAACTTCATATTCAGAGATAATGCTCGATTTTTTAATATCACATAAGAAATAACATTATTATCACTTTTTAAAAGTGAAATGCTCTTTTTCATGCATAAGTTTAAAACACGAAAGCGTTACATATGTAAATATGAAACTTTTGGTGTGAGATATGTAAATAAATAAATATTGTATTCTAAGGAGAGTGTGTGGTTGCATATTTTCAATAGGATTTAGTCAACAATTTAACCTAAATATAGTAAAAAAAAAAAAAACTAAATCCAACACCCTGTTAAATCGCCTTTTTTCTCGTGATCCATCTCTTTCTCCCCAATTCCATCTCTTTTTTCGCCATTTCATCTAGGGAGCGAACTAAATCCATATTTATTAAATCCAACCATGAGACGAACTTAATGGATTTACGCCGTTGTTGCTTGCGGCTTTCGTTCCGGTCACTACTCCCGAGATTTGCGGGATTTGATAAGTTTTATGTAAAGTAAATATGACACTTCAGCCAAACACCACCTAAATATGTAATTTTTTATTTACAATAAGACAGATTTATTATTTATTTACATATCTCACAAACTTTATATTCAGAGATAATGCTCGATTTTTTAATATTACATAAGAAATAACATTATTATCACTTTTTAAAAGTGAAAATGCTCTTTTTCATGCATAATTTTAAAACACGAAAGCGTTACGTATGTAAATATGAAACTTTTGGTGTGAGATATGTAAATATATAAATATTGTATTCTAAGGAGAGTGTGTGGTTGCATATTTTCAATAGGATTTAATCAACAATTTAACCTAAATATAGTAAAAAAAAAAAAAAATCCAACACCCTGTTAAATCGTCTTTTTTCTCGTGATTCATCTCTTTCTCCCCAATTCGATCTCTTTTTTCGCCATTTCATCTAGGGAGCGACCTAAATCCATATTTATTAAATCCAACTATGAGGGAACTTAATAGATTTACGCCGCTGTTGCTTGCGGCTTTCGTTCCGGTCACTACTCCGGAGAGTTACGAGATTTGATAAGTTTTAAGTAAAGTAAATATGACGCTTCAGCCAAACACCACCTAAATATGTAAATTTTTATTTACAATAACACAGATTTNAAAGCAATATTGGACTCCAAGTACTTATCCAACCTTCTATTTATAGAGTTTAGTTTGCAAATAATGAAGAGATCTGAACTACTCTGATGAGACAACCCATAGAGATTCTCTCGGACGACGGAGCTTCTTGAGTATTTAAGTGCCATGAGATATATATTAATTTAGCTGTCTTATCCTTTCTTCTTGTAGATACTTTGGAAAAACCTAGTTTTAATTGGAGCTCCTTTCAACTATTTTTTTCTCAGCTTACACATTTATCAATAATTATAATATGGTCCTTATTTATTTTTTATTATTTAAAATAACTCAAAATTTAAATATTACTTATATCATGTGTCGCCCACATGGAGCAAATAAAATTGACCCACTAAAAATACATTGTTATAGAACTTTCCCTTAACATAAGGCTCTTGGTGGAAGTCACTGTTAATGTTAAGAAAATGAATGGAGGTTTTTGCACGTCTATGATGATAAATAGTATATCACTTCTTTCATTGGCCAATAAATGCATGGAATATTGCATTGTTTAGAAGGATTTAAATTAATATCGACACATGCCATGGCAAATTTTATTGTATTTAGTGTTATGAATGTAAATATGAAAGTCTACCCTGAGGTTTGTCTTAGGGGTGAGGACTACTTAGGTAAAATAGGTATTAGTTACTGGTAGGGTTGAGGTTGGGTTGATGATGAACAGTAAAATCACTAATCACACGGCCACTCAAAGGTGGAAATAAATTCAATTTAGGCTCCGTTTGGGTGAGCTTATTTGGTGCGGCGGCGTTTTAAAAACGCACCTGGCCTGTTTGGGTAAATTGCGTTTTGACAGCTGATGCTTTTTCAAAATGCTGAAAACAGCGTTTTCACACCACACCTATGTAGGTGCGGTGACAACTTTCTGGCAGCAGTCTGACTTTTACAAAAAAAAATAAAAAAATTATAATAGGCACTGCACCTAGTTTATCAGTAGATTATTTTTAATCAGCTTATCAGCAGATTAAAGTTATAAGAGTTTTTTGCAATCCCCATCACTCCACGTTAATAATTTATTTGCCTAAATAAAATAAAATAAAATTTCTATTTATTAATTTCCCCAAAGGTTTTGCACACAAACATGTTATTAATTTGTTATTGTATATTCATTTTCTTATGAGTAGAAGTGGAATGTCTTATTTGACTAAAAATTCAAATAAATAAAAATAATTTGTAGTAAGATATTTTCATACTAAGATATTTCTATTATGCACAAATATCAAGATGAGATTCTAATGTGATATGATATCGATAAGAGAGGTGTCTATTGTTAAAAAATATGTAGTGAGTGCTACTATAACATTATCTTTAAAAATATTAAATATATTTATTAGTAATTATATAGATTAAATTAAATAAAATAAATTCATATTGTAAATAGTTTGTTTAAATTGCTTATGCTTCAACTCTGAGAGAAAATTGCGCATTTATGCTTTTGTGACAATCAAAATGATTGCAAACGACTTATTTCAAGTAGCAAATGAATATTTACAATTGCTTAAGAAATAACTCACATGGTTACAATTTTGCTTATCACTAGAGTTATTTGCAGCTCACTGTCAGTTGCAAGTTGCAATTATATTTACTGCATATTGGTCATATTATTGATATAGCCAAGGCCTTGAAGTTATTGATGTATAACTATTTTAACAGTGTAGCAACTGTTCATTGACCACACATCAATTGCTAGTTTATGCGATTTTGTGAGATATTGATGGATGACACTCAAAATCAGTTACAAAAAGGACAATATCACATAACTAAAACCTGCAATTCTAACATTATAACAACTTGAACAATAACATTATGTATAATATACTTATTTTTGTTTATCATTCACATAACAAGCTATATAAATTAAGCAAAAAATAAACAACAACATAAGCACAAAAATATTTGTAATAGGAACTAAAACATGATATTCTTCATAACAGACTAGCTAAAAGTTTCATCTAGCTTTTTATTTAGCATTTTTAGTCTAACATTCTTGCAACATCAAAATATCAAAATCACAATATATAAATTAACTTTTATCACCATCCTCATCTTCTCATTGTCACCATCATTGTCCCTCTTCATCCACTCCACTAACTCCACCACATAAGGTGGAATGTTATTGTAATTCTTAAAGCATGGAAGGCACAATCTCCTTGATCTTCCTCTCTTGTAAATGATTGCTCTCTAAAATGGCCTCCTATAAATTGCTTTGATTGTAAGGGATGGCATCCAAATGCATTATTGTCATGGTGACCTTCAGAGCCATATACTCAGTTGTTTGTGTCCCCTACTTGCCTCCAACCATGCTCCTAAGTCAAACTATATTTTGCAACATGCTCTCCATATTTTAATATAATGGCCCTCTCATATTTTTTGTATATTAATCAAATGATTCAATAAAATTATATTAAAATTTTAATAAGTAAATAAAGTAAAATACCTTGATTAAACAAAAGACACTCTCCACAACTACATAAGATCGATGATCAATATAGTCATTGATCCCCTTCTTTGAGCGTGTCCCTCGGAATAATTTTGCTTTTCAGCGGCCATCTTTAATTTCACTTCATGTATTATGAAAAGCATTTGCTAATAAGATAAAATTGATCATATAAAGCATATAAGGAAGTCATTAGTTTGCTATTGATGTTTCAAATAAGTAATGAAATCAAAAGAATGCTTTGTGTTAGAACAAAAAGTATCCCAATGTAATTCATGCGAATGTAAATATTTCTAGTTTCATATTCATTATCATTTAAATACCATTAGAATGCATGTTTACGCAAAAATTTTCTTAATGATTAAAAATTATAAGGATCCACTATGACTCAAGTTTTTTTTTTTTTTGTAATAATGGATGTGTAAAATTTGATCCTATTTTGTTGGCATAGTTGACTGAAAGCACATTAAACAAAAGATGGGTATCTTCTTTAAAAACATAAGCTTCTCCTATTGATCCCTTAGTTTTGTTTTGAGTTTTTTTTTCTTAGAGTTGTGCATAATCCAAAAAAAAATATAAATTTAGAAAAATAAAATAAGGAATTTTTTTTGTCTTCTGGGAACTTTATTGCAACGTAGTAGATGGACAACATGACTTTGAAGCGGTTTAACAGAGGTCGACCAAAAATGGCATTGCAGGTAGGAGGTGAGTCTGCTATCCAAAAATCTTTCGTCTATGTGAACTGCTTCTCTCATTCAACCTAAATGACCGCCAATGGCATCACACCCAACATCTCTTTTCTTTCACCTGAAAAACCAAAAAGTAGGTCGGCCGGTGCTACTGACCGGTCGGCCCGAAGGTTAAACTTTTCGAACACTAACTTGAACAAAGTGTTCATGGATCTGCCAGTGTCGATGAGAATACTCCCGACTTGGAAGTTACTGATTATCTTTGTAACGACTTTGGCCTCGTCGTAGGAGTTTCCCCATTGAGGGAAGTCATCGTCTGTGAACGAGATGGAAGGACGACTTCTTGATCCTCTTCTCGGAGCTCCACTGAGGGGGCATTTATTCCTTCATTGATAGTCAGGACTATCATGACAACATGAACAACATTCGTCTAGATGAGCCCTGACAGGGCTTCTAAAGCTGGAGCTTTCCCATGTCTCTAACTTGAGTGTCCCTGGGCTACAAACTCCTTCAACTTCCTCGCCCTGATCAACTCCTCGATGAGATCCGGAGGTGCCTACATTCCTCTGTGTCGTGGTCATGATCCCAGTGATATTAATAATACTTTCTAACATCCAAAATAAAATCCTCTGGCTCTCATCAGCCTGAATTCTCTGATGTATTCCTTGTCTTGGATGGCATCCACAATCTTTGTCATTAATATCCTCAAAGGAGTAGCTCACAAGCCCTCATAATCATGGTATGGTTGTTCATAATGTTGGGTCAGCCTTTGATAACACCGAGTTGGTCGTGGGTCACGATTCTTCGTCTGACCGCCATTTTAGTGGTACTGACTAGTCTCTCTATTGTCAAGAGAGGACTAGTTGTTGGCTGCCCTTGAAACAGTGTCGGACGGATAGTTTATGTTCCTCCATTGGTTTCAAATTCTCATTGAGGAGAGCACACTTTTGGGCATGACACCCTTTTGGCTCTTGCTTGGGGTGCTTTTCTCCACCAGAATGCGCTTGTTAGCTCTCTCCAATAGCTCGACCAACTGACCAAGCCTTGGGGTTCTTTTATGCTACGGTCATAGGAAAACCTCTTGAATCTCAAGCCTTGCTTCAAGACAGATATGGTCGTGTCGACTTTAAGATCTTTCACCTCCAACATTTCTCTCTGGAAGCATGTGATGAATGTGGGTAGACTCTCGGGTTGACCTTGCTTAAGTTGCCATAAGGACTGTAAGCTCTTGGTGGGTTTCCTAGCTTTAGTAAACTATGCAAAAAATAATCTCATGAAATCAACAAATTTGATGATGCTTTCATGGAACCACTTTAAGGCTAACGACCTCAAAGTAGAGAAAAATAGATGGCACTTGAACATTTTTGAGATTTTGTGCAAGGAAAAGACCAACAGACCAACTCAAATGCTACGATATGGTCAATGAGATCTAACGACACTTTGTAAGCCTCCAAAACTGGCAATTTAAATTTTTCTAGGGGATTTTCTCCAGAGATCGGGAGGGAGAAAAGATTCTTCGGCTTACATGGCGCCTTAGTGCGCCCAAATCATTGTCTCTCCACACACGCAGATCCCATGTTGTCTTGATATTGTGAATCGTCAGCCCCCCAGGACCGTTGTTCACCTTCCTTTCATTTTGCATCAACGCCACCTCCTGTGGTTGGTTATGCTCTTGGGGGACCAGATTTCCTACTAGGGCTGTGACGACCCTTAAGACTTCGGCAATATGGCCCGCCACCTGCTCCATGATCCGAGTCTCCATCTTCTGCGTCTTCGCTGCATACACTCCTTAATGTAATCTCATGGGGATCTACGTTAGCTACTACTCTTTGGTCACTCTATTCTATCTGTGATGGTTGTTCTTCTCTTCTTGTCGATGATATGACTTTACGCTCGCCGCACCTTTTAGGATGTTGAATCCAAAACTATTTAGGAGACACACTTAAGGAATAGATGGTTGAAGGATGAGAGAGAGAGCGAGGAGAAAATAGAGCAATATCACAACAATAAACGATAAATTTGCATAACCCTTATGCAAGAAATGAACCCCCTCTTCTAATTATAGGAATGAGACATTGTACAATTGTAAGTTGTACTTCTAAAGTACGTAGGTACGACGACGGTATTTTAGTCTATTCATAAATATGACTCATGGGACTCACAGATATCAAGCGAGAAGGAACCAAGTGGCCACTAGATTGAGCGGCTACGAGGCCGGATGGCCAACAAGTCGGTCGGCAGTTAAGTCAAGAGACTATCTAGCCCGACAGCCTCAAGTCAGAACTAGTGTTGATTACTCTGTAGCTAATAATTATTTCGCCCATTTGGTATGTCTTGGATAGAGGGTGACAGGTTCGTCTACATGAGCCTGATCAAGTAGCCTCTTTAGGAGCTGATCTGCTCGTAAATAGTCTTTTGAGGGCTCCTTTTGTCACGGACCGCTAGATATCATTAAAAGTCATACAAACATATTTTTTTAAAGTACATTAACACAGATTTCTTATTTATTTACATATCTCACAAATTTCATATTCAAAGATAATGCTCGAATTTTTAATATCACATAAGAAATAACATTATTATCACTTTTTTAAAAGTGAAATGCTCTTTTTCAAGCATAGGTTTAAAGCACCAAAGCGTTACATATGTAAATATGAAATTTTTGGTGTGAGATATGTAAATATATAAATATTGTATTCTAAGGGGGGTTTTTGGTTGCACATTTTCAATAGGATTTAGTCATCAATTTAAACTAAATATAGTAAAAAAAAAAAAAAACTAAATCCAATACCTTGTTAAATCGCCTTTTTTCTCGTGATCCATCTCTTTCTCCCCAATTCCATCTCTTTTTTCTCCATTTCATCAACGGAGCGACCTAAATCCATATTTATTAAATCCAACTGTGAAGCGAACTTAATAGATTTACGCCGTTGTTGCTTGCGGCCTTCGTTCCGGTCAAGACTCCCGAGAGTTGCGGGATTTGATAAATTTTATTTAAAGTAAATATGACACTTCATATTCAGAGATTTCTTATTTATTTACATATCTCACAAACTTCATATTCATAGCTAATGCTCGAATTTTTAATATCACATAAGAAATAACATTATCATCACTTTTAAAAAGTGAAATGCTCTTTTTCAAGCATAGGTTTAAAGCAACAAAGCGTTACATATGTAAATATGAAATTTTTGGTGTGAAATATGTAAATATATAAATATTATATTCTAAGGGAGGTGTTTGGTTGCACATTTTCAATAGGATTTAGTCATCAACTTAACCTAAATATAGTAAAAAAAAAAACTAAATCCAACACTCTGTTAAATAGCCTTTTTTCTCGTGATCCATCTCTTTTTTCTCCATTTCATCTACGGAGCGACCTAAATCCATATTTATTAAATCCAACTATGAGGCGAACTTAATAGATTTACTCCGCTGTTGCTTCCCATCATGACTCCCGAGAGTTGCGGGATTTAGTAAATTTTATTTATAGTAAATATGACACTCAGCCAAAGACCACCTAAATATGTAAATTTTTATTTACTGTTTTTTTGGTTTGCAATCAACAACTTAACGATTTGACATATTAATTCCCATAAACATTAGGCAGTAAATTTTTAATTCAGCGATGGCTCATTATAATTCCTTAAACACTTTTACATATTAATTAAATTTATTATTATTACTATTATCATTAACCCTCGCCCAATTCCCAGCACCACACAAACCCTCACGCCCACTCCGTTTTCTGCGTTTCACATGGTTCTTGAGTCTCTCTGGTCTTTCTGCTTCCGTTAGCTATGGAGACCAAAAGAAGGCGGAGGGAGTCCTACGTCTCTTCATCTACCCTGNCGCAATCTGGCCTGCGACCTGCTCCATGATCCGAGTCTCCAGCTTCTACGTCTTCGTTGCATACACTCCTTGATGTAATCTCGTGGGCGATCTACATTAGCTACTACTCTTTGGTCACTCTATTCTCTCTGTGATGGTTGTTCTCCTCTTCTTGTCGACGATATAACTCTACGCTTGCCGCTCCTTTTAGGATGTTGAATCCAAAACTATTTGAGAGACACACTTAAGGAGTAGATGGTTGAAGGATGAGAGAGAGAGCGAGGAGAAAATAGAGCAATATCATAACAATAAACGATAAATTTGCATAACCCTTATGCATGAAATGGACCCCCTCTTCTACTTATAAGAATGAGACATTGTACAATTGTAAGTTGTACTTCAAAAGTACATATGTACGACGACAGTATTTTAATCTATTCATAAATATGACTCATGGGACTCACAGATATCAAGCGAGAAGGAGCTAAGTGGCCACTAGATTGAGCGGCTACGAGGCCGGTTGGTCAACAAGTCGGTCGGCAGTTAAGTCAAGAGACTACCTAGCCCGACAACCTCATGTCAGAACTAGTGTTGATTACTCTGTAGCTGATAATTATTTCGCCCATTTGGTATGTCTTGGATAGAGGGCGACAGGTTCGTCTACATGAGCCTGATCAAGTAGTCTCTTTAGGAGTTGATCTCCTCGTAAATAGTCTTTGGAGGGCTCCTTTTGTCACGGACCGCTAGATATATTTAAGAGTCACACAAACATATTCTTTTATGTACAATAACACAAATTTCTTATTTATTTACATATCTCACAAACTTCATATTCAAAGATAATGCTCGAATTTTTAACATCACATGAGAAATAACATTATTATCACTTTTTAAAAGTGGAATGCTCTTTTTCATGCATAGGTTTAAAGAACCAAAGCATTACGTATGTAAATATAAAACTTTTGGTGTGAGATATATAAATATATAAATATTGTATTATAAGGGGTGTTTGGTTGCACATTTTCAATAGGATTTAGTCATGAATTTAACCTAAATATAGTAAAAAAAAAAACTAAATCCAACACCCTATTAAATCGCCTTTTTTCTCGTGATCCATCTCTTTTTTCTCCATTTCATTTACGGAGCGACCTAAATCCATATTTATTAAATCCAACTATGAGGCGGACTTAATGGATTTACGCCGCCCGTCACGACTCCCGAGAGTTACGGGATTTGATAAATTTTATTTAAAGTAAATATGACACTTCAGCCAAACACCACCTAAATATGTAAATTTTTATTTAGTGTTTTTTTGGTTTGCTTGTAATTCCTTAAACACTAGTACATATTAATTAAATTTATTATTGTTACTATTATCATTAACACTCGCCCAATTCCCACCACCACACAAACCCTCGTGCCCACTCCGTTCTGCGTTTCACATGGTTCTTGAGCCTCTCTGGTCTTTCTGCTTCCGTTAGCTATGGAGACCAAAAGAAGGCGGCGGGAGTCCTACGTCTCTTCATCTACCCTAGACCCATCTCTCTCCCTCTCCTCCCCCGCCGCCGGCGATGTCGACCGGCTCACTCAACTGCCGGATGTCCNGCCCAAACTTCAATTTTTACATACTTACCAACTTACCCATGCATTAAAAGGTGTATTTCTAAAAAACTTTGTAGAAGTTAAAATGGTAGTATTTTTTATGTGATATTAAAGATTTTTGTGGCATAAATGTAAAAACCAAAGTTTATGTTTTAAATATGTAAATACATAGGAATCATGTTGTATGTATGTAAATGCCCCCCAATTTTGTATCCCCACATACAGATCTTGGTGATGATTAATGTTTTCTTGCATGTATTCTTTCAATATTTGACAAATTTGATTCTTTGTAATGCATTATGTATGAATTAACCCATCAGGTTTTTTCCCTACAGACCTCTTTTGGGTTGAAGTGTTTCACAAGTATTCCTTGAACCTTTGGCAGTACTTGTAAACTTTCATCCACACATACTTTTAGCTGTTCCAAAATCCTCTATCTAGCTGAACTTGTGACATGGTTGGAAGTAATTTTTCTAGCAGTTATAGACTGAATTCTTTATAGCAGGGTATGGACTTTCATTTAGCATTTTGCTAATTTCTTGTAATTTATAATTTTTTATGCTATACTCATTAAAGTTTGTTTTATTGTTGATTTCCATTTTGTATTATTATATTCGATGAATGCTTGGAGCCGGCAAAATATATGCTTTAGTATGCTGCTAAAGCAGTTTTAATTTCATTAGCTGTGCTGCTTATATCCTTAAGTACATTGGTGTCAATAGAGTAATACATTTGTGAAATTTCCAATATGGTTAAATATTTAATATAGTTTTCAACTGTGCTATAACCTTATACCATGAAAACTTTATAAAGATTCATTTCTTGAGCTCGTCGTTTACCGTTCATTTCGCCTCCTTTGAGTTCTCTTTGAACTTTGGTTAGCCGTCTAGCTTTGATTGATGATGATAATCTGGTTGGATCTAACTCTTTTATCTTAGCTAGTGTTTTATACAGATTAAAGGATCTTGTTGGCTCTTTCACTGCCCTCCTATTACACTACTTGAATTTGCCAGCACTTAATGTTATTGCTGCTTTGTTTTGGCCTGATTGGATTATAAATGACCTTTTAGTCTTTTTCATCAATATGTTTAAGTTTTGGTTCCATTTGTTTGGAGTATCAAATATTTCATTGGGATTGTCATGGTCTAACTTGATATAACATAGATACTATTAGGTAATATCAAAATCTAATACATTATAAAAATTTGCTTAAGATCTATTGTGATGGAATTCTTATATCTTCTAAATTAAACGCAAAGCTATAAATCATTAATAATA